>OZ010578.1:64140445-64257945 GCA_963932145.1 Acanthosepion lycidas
ATTTTGTAATTGACTGGCTGTCAGCATGTTAAAGCCAGGTTTGTTCTTCAGTGAAATCAAGTTATTAAAATCTGTCGATACTGGTACTTATTTACATTGTGTTGCAAATTGTGAATTCAGATATTGACTAGTTCAATAATTCTTTGTAACTATATTGTAACTATCAGCTTGTAGATTGAATCTTATTAAAACATGTTTATACTACATTAACTAACAAGATTCTGCATAGTCAATTTCCTAAGGAGACAATAGTGTTTTTAATAATTTTATATGAAAAATCTAATATCACTTAACTAGTTTAAAGAGTAGGAAATGTTAAAATTTTTAGTTTTGCTTCTTGTTTTTCTCTTTGTAAGGCAATAAAATCAGTAAGATACAAATGGTTACAAAGAGAAATAAACAGAAGGCAACCAAAATTCAAGGAGACTAAAATGATGAGTTTAAATTTGCATTTAAAGTTTTGAATATCATAGTTGATAGAGAAACTGGAAAAGAGTTCCCCAAGTGAGAAATGAAATTGAGACCTAGCTGCTAGTCTAATACTGTGCTTAAATTCATAAAGTCAAGGTACCAAAGAGGAAAGCTCATTAGAAGAGCTACCATGAAAATAATTACAGAAAAGCTACATTACAGTAGTGGGAAAGTAATTGAAACCAAGTTGCCAGATCAAAACCAATAACATTGCAGATTCTTCTTTGGTTTTTGTCAAAAATCTGTAGATATATATAGCAGAAGCACCAGACCAGATGTGGCAGCAATATTTGATGCATGTATAGATGTTAACCTTATAAATGTGCAAGATAAATTCTAACAAAAATTGTCTAGCATGACATAGTGAACTGACTTTCCTAACAGCTGACTTAATAATTGATTCTATATAATCATTCCATTTCATGTCAATATAAAACTTGAGATGAAGGTGTAGGGAATTGTTCTTCTGGAGGTCAGCATCAGCCATACTGATAGGTGAAAATGTTCTTTAAGATGAGCATTTCAGTTTTGGACATGTTGAAATTAAAACCATTTCTTGCTCTAGTTAGCAACAGATTGAAGGTTATTTTCAAGATCAGCTGTCAATTTGATTTTTATTGACCCTATCAGACTAACTATTAAGACAGGAATAAATAGTTGTCATCAGTATAGATACAGAGAATTTCTGATATTGGGAAAGTTGTTGATAAAAATATGGAACAAAATAGGTCCAAGAATAGAACCCTGGGGGACTCAATGTGAGTCCCTCAGGTTCATATTAATACAAAAAGACCCACTCTGAAAACTTGTGTCAAAGGCATATAAACTAATTATCATCTTTTTATAATTTCACAGTAAATCAAGACCCACTATAATTTACTTTTAATTCAATTTGACCATTTAAATGTGAATAGGATTAGAACCTATCAAGGTTGATTGTGAGTGTAACAGCCCTTTGCTGATACTGCTTAGATAGATAAGAGAGTGATATGTTCAATTTTTCACTCCTCCACATTCTTCTGTCAACTATTGTAGCATAAACAAGTTTTATAGAGGAACACATATTCAATTGACTTTTGTAATTTAGATATTGTTAGTAATGTAATGAATAATTAAATTTATAACTTTAAATCAATTGATTTAGCTAGATAATTATTACTTAACAAGTCATTATAAACTACTGGTTTCCTGTGTAATCAGTCTAGTACTTATTCAGTATTCAATATTCACTGATTTAAACATATACTCATTTGTATACTTCCAGGACATAAAAAAAACAGAATGTATAAATATCTGTGAATCATGTTTTACCTATGGAGATGAAAAAAGGGTAAATCTTACAAGTGGGTCAAATTTGAGAATATCTGGAGGAAAAACCTTCTTTCCAAATAGAAGTAGCTAGCAAGAAGAGAAAGCAAGATCTTGAACCGATTGGAATAGCAACAAGCTGCTTTCCATCTTAAATTCTACATTGACATATTTTATTCCATTACATGTGTATTGTAACAAAAGAATGGAGCAAATTTAATTTAGAAAAAAATCAATGTTCATTTCACAGGCAGTCATTTTGATGTCATTTTGGATGTATTCCTACTAGTGGACAATAAGAAGAAACTGACTGACTTTTCAGCATTAGGCATACATATTTTCTTTAAGTATATTACATTATGATAATTATCGGATGTATCAAACTTTAAGTATATTCTTTCAGATATTCCTTTTATTTAATAATTTATCTATCTACACATTTTATAGACATCTTTCCATTTTTGTTTTTTATTTACTTTCTTTATTTTTAAAATGTGATACTGATCTATTGTCTAAAATTTCTTTTGGGATAGAAATCTGATATTCTAAAGACTAGATAAAGCTTTTTTCTTAAAGCACTTGATATTTACAAAAGATAGACTTGGATCTTTTGGTACAACCATCATGGCACATGGATACTTTTGTGTGGCTACTCTAAGACATCTCATTTCAACACACTTGTTTTTAGAATATATTTTAATTTGATATGCTTATAATTATTATTTAATTCTGTTAAAAAGTAAGTCACATTGGTTTTAATTTTTTTAAAAATGTTACTTAATGATTTCTTAAAAGAAATTTAATAAAATATTAAATAAAAAAGTAAATAAATAAGAACAGTAAGATTATAATCTGGTTTTCTTAGTAATTATTTTTATTTTTTTAAAAATAGTGCTCAATACAAACAGTAGAGCAAAATATAATTTTAAAAATATGATTCCATCATGGCACAGAAATTTGTTTCAAAAACTAAATTTATAAATTTAATTATAAAAATTAAACTTAAAATCCATAGTTTTCTTCCATTGTCAAGCGATGTTAGGAATAACTTACTAAGAAATTTACTTAATTTATAAGTACAGACAATATTAATATTATGAGTTGTTGAGTTTAAGGAAAATTCAATCTATTTTGATTAGGGGTGGTTGGGTTTTAATTTCCTTGCACAGCTTATGTATCCAATATATGTTACTTACAAAGTCAGGTTAAGTTTAGGTGGGGTGGGGGTGCCTGCTAACAAACAGACATCCATTATTCAGCAAGTCATCTGGGTTTTCAATGACAAAAAACATTTTGGCATTTTTATTTATTTGCTTAATTCATGTTTTTATACACAGATTTTCTAAAAGGGTCATTTAAATATGTGTAAGCCATATTTTGAATATTTAAATTTTATTGGTACAGATTTAAAGTACCATTCCTCTTTCTAATAACTAGTAGACTATATGGTATTTTTACAAATAAATATATTAGTAATAATAAATATATTAGAATTTAATTACTAATTAATGATCAAATATAAAAATGTATGTTTTATCACTTTTTTTTTCCAAAATTAATTATTAAAGAAAATATTTGACAGTATCTACAAAAAATGTTTATACATAATTGTGCACAATTCCTTATAAAAACAATATAATTTTTATAAATAAGATTCCTAGTTTTTCTTGAATTTGAGAATTTCTTCAATTTATCTGCAAGATTGTTTTCTGCAATGATCTGCTAAAAATGGACATCTCTTGCCTTTTGTGCTTTATATATATATATATATATATATATATATATATATATATCAATAAATTTCCAAATGTTAGGATGTTCCACTTCCATTTCACATTGTAATCTTTTGTAGACAGTTTCTACAAGTTTACTATTTCTTTTGTTACTGTTGGAATTCCATATTCCTGGGAGTAGCGCAAAGGTTTTGTTATCATGTCTAGCTGGGTATCTTCAGACCAACCAAATATTGATTGCAGTTCACTTGGAAGAGTGTCAGATCTTCAATTGCTTCAGCAATGTTCTTTAATGGAACAAATAAAAGAATAACAAGTACTTTAGCTCTTAAAGAAAACTCTGCATGATTGTTGCAATCTTGCATAAGCCCCAGAGTAGTGACATATTTTTTTACACTGTGCTGGGTGAGTGAAGAAATTATCCTTGAATTTCTGCATTTAGAACTATTGAAATTATCTAACTCAAAGCCATAACTGATAATGTCAGACTTGCACTCAGGTCATATCTCTGGTTATCTTAAATAATTTGTTTGCAACTAAAGCATATAACAATGAATGCACATTTTCATGCATTTATCCCAAAATAGTACACTTGTAAAAATGGATGGTGTATACTTAAAAAGCTGATTAAGAAAAATATTTTTGAATATTTGCATTTCTTTTTTCCAAATATAAGAATTCTGTAGGGAAAATAACTGTTGTCAGTAAGTAAAAATTGTTCAACTTTGTATTCATTAAAGGAATAACTTTTAAAACTTATCTGGACAAAGACTTCTAAATTACTTAGATGAATGTGGTATCCTGTTATTCTCTGTAGAACACATCATCTATCCTTGGTAAGCATCCAGCACAATTTCTAAGAACATATGTCTTGATGTTCCCTCTAAATTTTCAACAGCACATCATGCATATGTCCATGTATATATTTCACCATTTCTAACATGAATTCATGTTTTTCATTTTCTTGCATCTCCAAAATATTTGACTTACTGCTGATCAAACACTCACATAAGCATGTTTTGCTTGTGGAATTCTCTTCCATCCTAGTGCTTTCCAGTTCTAATCTTCAAAAATTTAAATGTAATTACAATCATTATCTTTTATTGTCTTAGTTCCTGTTCTTTTATTGTTCTCTCTTCGTAATGTTTTTCTCATTCTTTCACACTCAGCAATTCCTTGTGTCTTAGTGGCTTTATTGCCTTGCTTATGGTGAAATAATTCAAAAAAATATTTTTTCTGTTTAGATAACAAAACATACATTTGTAGGGATTCGGTTAAAAATTCAGGACTAGCAAAAACAGTATTTCCCTGTTCATTTAGATAAGTATTTGAAACTAAAACTATTATTTTGAAAAATCCATTTTTTGAATTTACCTTGTAATACTTATATCTAATAGACAGAGCTACAACTGTTTATATTCTGACAGTACTTTGCATTTTCTTTTCTTTCCCCCTTTTTTTTTTTTTACACACCATTTTTCAATGTTACATAATTGATCTGAATCAAAATAAGTTTGTCAAAATTGGTTGATTAACTCTGCTGTATCAAAATTGCTGTGGCCAAAGCCATTCCTTGGCTATGACAGAATGGTTATATCAAAACATTAAGATATTTGGTATTTTGAAAATAGTAGTTATAAAGACACACTCACCTTGGAATTAATTTTTGCATTCTTTTTGTAACATTAAAATTCATGATCAATGATTAAAAATCTAACATTTACATAAACTTGCTTCAGATTCAGATAAATGCAAGTTGCTTATCATAGCTTAAGCTTTCATACATTTCCTTTCTTTTTTTAAAAAAGAATAAATGCTATTTTTTTATTGAAAGGATATACAAGAACTTCTTATTGAAAAATAAACATCTGTGTACTATTTGTTTCGGTTTTTACTTATTTGTTACTATATTTGTACTAATTTTCTTTGTTAGATTTTTAAAATGATTAATATGTTCAACTTAGTTTCTTGCTTCTTATATTTTTCCTTTCTTTGAATGAATTTTATTTCTCATCTGGTTAAGATTCTTATATATCACATTGATATCAAAGAATTTTGAAGTATATGATATTGTGAGAAAAATAATATGTAGACATTCAGTCTTGAGAATCTACATTTTGACATAAGTAATTAATAATGAAACCTGAAATAAACAAATGTTCAGTTGTCTGTACTAATGAGCTCCAAGGTTGATTTCTGGGAAATGAGTCTACTTTAAATAAGGACTTGAGTTATGTCACCTTTTGATTATAACTGATAAATTTAATTTGTTTATTATTTAAATGACTTTATATACTAGACTTCAATATCATGAAAACCTTGAAAAGGAGATATAGGTGGCTTAACAATTAATGATGGAATTTGTAAAGTTGGTTATCTTTATACTTGAGGAAAGGCATGGATCCATTTTTCCTTCCAGTTACAGGTAAACAGAACCTTTGGAGCTCTTTAACCTTGTAAGGTAATCCAACATGGACATTCAATAATAGATCAGGTCAAGTATCATTCATTGCTGTTTCGGGACATGTAACCCTTATTGCTTTTGCAATGCAATAAAGTTAAACTGTCATAATACTGATGCTCAAGTAATTTGGAATGCTTCTTTGAAGTTTTTTGTTTTAAAAAAAATATATGGCTATTACACACATATGAATCTGACAGTTTTAAAATTACTTTTAACAGTAAGTTTGGCTTTGATGGAATAAAAATAAAATCCCAAGTTTATTTAAGTCACAGTTTACATGAAGTTACATTAACACTAGCTGTCTGGCTGTCTATCCAGCTGAGAATACAAATAGCAAACACTGAGTACTTATATTGTCAACACTAAAGCTCTTCCAGTAAATGCCTATGATATTATGATTTTAAATCTTTTAAGGAAAAGATTATGGTTTGGGATATGAATAAACCATGCATAATTAATATTATTGTAATGGTATCTCTACTGAAAATATTTTCTGCAGTGCTTCAAGTTGTTACTGCTTACATCTGAAGGGCTAAACGTGCCTAAGTGGCAAATGTGTTTCCTGCCAAAAGAGATATATTCACAGTACATCAGCTGCTTCAGTAAGATATTTTAAAGTGATCCTGTCAAAGCTTTGAACAAAACAAAGCATGAGTTATTTTTATGATCAAATGTAGTTAAAAGCAATGAAATACAAATTCCATTCATTTCATATTTTGTACAGAATATATATAAATATATCATCTCCCAGGCCTGTGCCCTGGAGAGGTCACTACAGTCTCCCCATCAAAGGACTAAATTTTAATCAAACGAGTTGCTACCTTTTATCTCGCAAGACAAACAGATGCCTACATTCACAAATTTATTTATAACTTTAATGCTAGCCCACAATATTTTTCTCTAGTTAACCAGAAGTAAAATTTGGTTATATCTTACCCTATGTCAATTACTTGCATTTTTCTATTAAGTTAACGCCTTTGTAGAAATTTTATATTACAAACTTTTAATATTTGGTAAGATTATACTTGTATCTTAAAGAATGTCCTTCATTAATTAAGCTGTTTAAGTGGTACTGTGATAATCAAAATTATTTTTTCCCTAGATTTAATGTTTTAATTCCAATCAAATGTACTGAATGGCATTTTAGTAAACAGATGGAATGGTTAAGACCTATGAATTTCAATTTCAAATGTTTGCATATGATATATTATTGCATGAATTGTTTCTACCCAAAAATTTAACAGTTTGGTATTAATAAAAAAAAAAATGTACACAGAAACTATTAACAGAGTGCATTAAACTCTATCAATTTTGTAAAAGAGTAGTAATGTTACAATCTGAATAAACCTGAGCAGATGAATAAATTTGGTTGTTGATTGCAATCTCACCTCTGGCTACTTGATTCCTTTCTACTATTTCAATATAGAAGTGAACTGTCTAACTATACAATTTCTCCTATGAATTTAGATGGGCCTTCTATTTTATTTTTAGCTTTTTTAATTTTTTTCCCAGGATATCAACTTAAAATTATTAAGGATTTTGTTATAATTTACTCATTACAGCTAATTGCAATAAGTTAATTGCAATATTTTGCAATGTAATATGAAATGTTCTGATAAAACATTTAGTTTAAAATTCTGTCCTGTGATAGCTTCTTGTTTCAGTTCAACTTATGAACTACAATTTTGGTAATTGTCATTTATAACATTTCTTAGGGCAGTGGGAATTATTTAGTGGTACTCCAAGTAGCATGTGACACGTTGTACTGGGTTACATGATAACATCAGCAAAGAGTAATCACTGACCTGATCTATTCTTGGAGAACATAGTGGAGTGGTTTTCTGCTGCCTTATCCATGGTTTGAAATTCAGAGTAAACCTTTTCCTAGATTTACTGCCACTCAAGGTTGGGGAGCTCAGCCTGCCCTGCTATTTACTCCTTAACTGGGGAGAGGCGAGATGGAATCATGCTTTTTGCAATGGAATTAGTATGAAAGTGAACATAACTTTGTAAGTATTTGAACTTGGCTCACCAATTCTTTCCTCACTAATAACTGTTATGCTAGCCACACATGACTTAAGAAAAGGTATAAAACTCAATTTTCTTTAATTTTATTTCAGTGTTTATCTTCTCTGCTCATTGATATGGAATAATGTGATAGGAGATGAACTTTGACTCTTTACCTGACAAGTAGCTGTAGGTGATAATGTTGCAAAATAAGTTGTACATATGATGCATATCTTGTTTCTCATCTAAAGTATTTATGCAGCCATTGATATTTTTACTCCAAGTATTGATAAATTTTTAAATGAAAGTTTTCACTCAGATGAGGGGAAAATATGATTCAATTATTAAACAAACTTAAGCAACTTTGAAACTGAATTTTCAAATGGTGGTTTACTATTGTAAAAAGCTACTAGTTAAGTTACTTTCATTCACCTTATATGCATGTATATGATATATCACCCACATGTGTATATCATCCTCTCTTTATATATAGGTTGATTCATTTATAACATAGATTGGCTATTTTGGATTCTAAGGAATATTTAGTACAATTCTGGTCATATGAATCTTGATATGAACTTATTGAGATTATTGTGGAATAGTTATTAGAAAATGTTTATGGTACTGTGTACAATTTTCTGTGCTGAAGATCTTGATGCATAATTTAATTTATTAAACTGATTAACTCTCTACTAAAATACTGAAATTAAAGTTTTACTTTAATAAGTTAAAACTGGCATCAGCCTTCATACATATGAAGTGATAATAAAGGACATAAATGATTATTGTCATGAGGATAAGGCAATGTGGATGAGTTTATTTCTGGGTGCCACAACTATATAACTATACATGTTAAATAATTGAATCTTAAGATTTGTAATTTCTTAAAGTATTGATCTATTTTATTTTTATTGAAGATATAATACAGTGCTTTTAATTCTCTTAAAACTTTCTATGAAAATTCTTTAAATCTTTGGTCATATAGTAGATTTGTTTCTTAAAAGAAAAATGCATGTTCACATTTTATTTTTTGACTGCCAAAGAATAGATAATACATTTTGGTTTTATTCCTCTCAAAAAGAAAATTGGTCAGTAACTGTTCAAAATACTCTGATATTTTTTATATAGAACTAAAATATCGGTTTAAATTTTAATGTTTATTTGCTTTTGATTTGTGAATCCTATGAGGAGATGTGTAATTTGAGACTGTGAACAAAATTATAATGCTTGTATCTAGATCTGTCAGCATGTAGAAAAATTTCTTACTTTCCTTTCAAAGGTTTGTTTTTCTGATCTAGACATAAGATAAGGAAATGTTTTTGAAAGTGAATCCATTTTAAAACTAAATAAAAAGTTCTTAGTTGATGTTAACATGGATTGCTTACACTAGTAAATGTATTCATCAACAAAACAAAAATAGAATGGCATGTTCTGACTCACAAATATCTTTATAGAATTAGCTTTTTAGAAGCATGAAATTCAGGTTAAGAAAAAGACCTCTTAGAGGAGGTCTGAAAGATGCTGGTATTTTCACCAGAGAAACTCTACAAGTGTCACTGACATGAGGGTAATGCATGTTATTGCTACGACTACAAATAAACCAAATACTACTTTTAGTGCAGTTACTTTCTATACCACAAGTATTTTAATAAAGGATTCTACTTTGCACTAAAGGTAACTGAAAAAAAATGGTTTTCATTTACAATGTAAAGTATCTTCATGTATTACTTCAAATTAATGTCATTTAACATAAAAATTTAGATAACTGATTCTTGAAATGAATTACAGTAACCTATTGCTAAGCTATTTCTTGATTTATATTGTCCTTTTTCCTGCATCTTCTGTTTTTCAAGCTAAATCTTTGCACTTTTGGATTTAGTTCATAGTAATCATATTTGTCCTCTGTGTTCTGCTGCTGTGAGTAATATCAATCTGACTTTATCATTACTATTTAGTTCCAAGGCATTCTCAAAGCAAGAGTTATAAGGAATGTTCTTTTTATTGTATAAATCTGTTTTGGCTTGTTCTCTCCCAACCAAGTAATTTATAAAGGTTTTATTTCTTGCTTTTCATTCCAGCAACATCATCATCATCATCATAAGTGAAATTCACTTTGTGGAGGAAAAACAACAGAATGTTCATTTCAATATAAGAAGAAATAGAAAAAAAACTCTAAGCTGTCTTCAGTCAGTAGTATGATTAGGCTTGAGTATGTTTGCTTTACTTTCAGGAATATGTTAGTTAAATTTGAAGCAGCTTGCTTTATTTCATGTCACCTTGGCATCAGTCCATGCTTCCCTTCTGCAACTGTTAAATATTGTTTATTATATACAAGGTGCATGTTTACTAAATAAAATAAAAAGTCTTGTAATAAAGAAAAATCGAGCAAACCTATGCACTGTAGTATAGTGGCCGTTTTGTTTTTTTTGTATTGTATCAACAAAATATAATTTGGTTTTTGTGTAAATGTTAGGTCTGCTTCTAAATATAATGATTAGCAAAATTCTGGATATACATTTTTTTAGAGTATTAACTTTCTTGCTG
Source organism: Acanthosepion lycidas (assembly GCA_963932145.1). Lineage (NCBI taxonomy): Eukaryota > Metazoa > Mollusca > Cephalopoda > Sepiida > Sepiidae > Acanthosepion > Acanthosepion lycidas. The sequence continues at coordinate 64,150,973 of OZ010578.1, forward strand.
TCTGTAGTAAAATTATGCAACTGCTTTTGATTTACCTTTTTATGAGAGAGAGATGGTGGCAAGCAAAAGAAATGAGCAATATAACTAATATTTTTTATAATAACCTGTGTTTGATAATGTACCTTCAAGAGTAGTAACTAGTCATTGAAGATTAGTACAAGTGGTTGCATTATTATGTTGATGCTCATAGCGTTAAATTTATTTATATATTTAGGGACATTGTCATAATCAGTATTTAGTTTCATTGTCATGAATACAAACTCAACTGGATTATGTTAAAATAAGTAATGAAGATTTTACTGTTCATTATTTCATTGTTTTTCTCCAAATCTGAGATTCATTGTCCCAGTATTTTTTCTAACTTATTCTGGCATCTTGTTTGACAATACTGATGCCAAACAGTACCTGTCTCTTTGCTTTCCTTGGACAAAATTAATGTGGAGTTGGGAAACATGCTTGCTTGGAAACTTTTGAAAAACAAAAAAATAAATCTGTCAGCAGGAGAGGACACTTCATGACCACCCCACCTGTGCTCAATTGATAAAATAGATACTGCATTACCATCACCAGCTAAAAAAAAAATTGCCAAGCATATTCATGGTCTCTCTAGACAGATGAAGTATCCTTCTTGTATGAACTGACACTTCACTAGTAATCCTACTTTTATACATGATGTGCTATTAACTTCGGAAGGTTGAATACTGATAGTCAAACAAATCTTTTATCTCTTGTCTTATTTCAAAGGTCTATTGGTTTTTTTTCTATCCAAAATTTATACTTCCAATTGTGGCATGCATCTTTTGGCTGACTTGGGGACTTAAACAAGGTACCCTTTCCAAGTTCTATGACAATTTCATGTTTGTGTACCCTATTTTCAGCACTACCATGCATTCAGATCTGTATATCTCCATATACTGTTAATATGAATGTCACAACTTGTATTATAGTCCTGAATGACTAGACACTACTGACAAATTATTATTTTTTTTTCTTTTTGTTTTGTTTTTTGTCACTGTATATGGAAATCAATCTTCTTTTATGAATCTTTACAGTGAATCACTTCATCTTTCTTTTTTTCATCTTATGCAAATGTACAAGTTCATTAAGCTAACAAAAATAAATTTCTAAAAATAAATGCTGAAGAACAAGTTTAAATTATATTTATGCATTTATTAAATTAAATATGTTTTCACTTTGTAATTTTTTTAGTAACTAAAAGCAAGTTTTGTATTGAATGTTTGCCTTGTTGACAATGTCCTCCTGACCTGAATTTAATTTGAGATGCTATTTTATGACTGGTATGAATCTGACCTTTTTTGATTTGTATTGTATAGAAGTTTTTGTTTTTTGTTGCTTTTCTCTGACTAGTCATAAAAAGTTGTGGATATGTTCCACTGATTTAGTAAAATAAAAAAAGAAAATACATAATATTATCTACAATGATGATAAAGTGTGGTTAGTTATGAAAATATATAGCCAAATGTTTTTATTAAATTGGATTTTACTTTTGTTTGTATTTTCATTACAAGAATAATTGGAGCAGAATATTCTCAGTAATGCTACATCTAAAATGTTTTTGAAAGTTTTCTTTTATGCCTTTGAATTTTTCAGCAGGTGTTTTCTTTTTCCTTTCCTTTCAATGACTTTGATTAGAATATTTTTACAAGTCCTTCATGCATAAAAAACCTGAGATTTACAGATGCTAATTTGATAAGGATTAGTTGTCAAAAAAACTATTATATTACTAAATTTGTATAACATTAAAGTATTTTATTGCACTTCATGGGGCTTGTTTCTCATGTTTTACCTGAGAGATACTTTGTAATGAATCTTTATTTACTGCAATGTAATAAACCTAAAATTTTACTGTTGTTGACATATCTTAAGTAAAAGATACAGTACAAATTGATGTGATTGTCTCGTTTATGTGGTTTTGCTATTTAATGTTCAAAAGTTTTTTTATTACTGATTTTCTTTATTTTAGTTTTTGTGACCTACTGATATAAAGTAAAGATACTCATGTAAAAATTGTTTACTTGGTGTTAGCAAGTATAGTTATATCAACAGCATCTCTGTAATTTGTATGTGGTCTACCTGTGACAAATGCCTATTATAGCTGTTTATTTGGTACTGTGACCAAGCTAGTCATACTTAAAGGCTCCAAAAGATATTTTGTTAAGACAAATTTTAAATCCTTCTAAATTATCATATAGTAAACAAGTGTTTACTAGAAATCTGTTTGTGCATAAATGAACTTTCAACAATTTATAAAGTAATTCTGGTCACATTCAATATACAGTATGATGTCATGTACATATACAATGTACTTTGAAGTGTTTATCTTGTTTTATTGATATCAGACACATAATAGAAACTGTTAATTTTTAGTTAGGTTTCACTGTTTAGCTTTTCTTACTTGGAAGATTTCAACTTACAAATAATTTGAATGTGAAAGACTTTCATTGTTGATGTAACTATTCAAAATAAATGAGAGCATAATCACTTCTACATTTATCAAACACATGTGGCCATTGGAAAAGGTTTTTATCTAGTTAAATTTCAGTATAAGATTTGTGGAGATAAATTTAATGATGTAGACAGTTGTTTATACATGTTTAAGTTATATTTATTATGCAAGTACAAATTTTATATCTATGACATAAACTGCATTTGTCTTATATATGTATGCATTAAAGTTTTAAGATTAATTTATACTTTAGCATGTGTATTGTATGAATGTATTTATATGAAGTACTTCACAAATTGTATAATTATCTGTATGGATATATATTTCTGTCTTCATATCTCATTAACCATATATTTACATAACACTTTGTGATTATGTATTTGTATAATCAAGATTTCATATAGAAAATACATTAAATTTTAGTTAAAGTAATCCAAGCATCTTAATGGAAAAGCAAATATACATATATTAATTATAATAGTTGAAGCACACAATTATATAATTCCTTTCCCTAATACAAAAGTTTGTAACTTGAAAATGTTGAGAATGGCCAAATGCACTTAGTCATATATATATATATATATATATATATATATGACTGTGTATGTATATTATGGATATGTAATCACTGGCTGCCAACTCCCCCTCCCACTACTGATCTTTCCACTCATTTTGGAAAACACTGATCTAGATGATCAGAGCCTGGTAGTTGGCTTGTATCATTCATTACATCGGGAGTGACAGATGAGACCTGGTTTATAAGCCAGAGATGAAAGATCAATGGAGTGACATCACCCATACTCACTTAGAAGTTTAAAACCACACACTCCACAGGAATAGTGATGGCCACTTGCTTGGGGCCCCAAAGTGTCATACTGTTAATATATGCTGAATGGTGGTATGTTCAATTCTGACTCCTATGTGAGCACACTGTCAAAATTCAAAGCAAGGCTTCTTCAATGTAGGCTACACTTGAAGATCAGTGATGTGCTTTTTGCAATCTGACAATGCATAGCCTTACAGCAGCTTGAAGACCAAACAAAAAATCATGCAAAATGGAACAACCTTGCCTCATTCACTTTAGTCTTAACCTGGTACTCTCTGATTGTCATCTGCTTGACTGTTTCTTTCAATGATGAAAGAAGTAACACTTACATTGCTAAGAAAGCAGCCAAGGAACTTCTGCAAAGTGGCTATATATGTCCTCATTCAAAGGTTGGAATATCAGGATTTAGAAAGAAACACTTAGGCTCTAGATTTCGAATCGTAAGTCATTTGTGTTCATTTTGGTATACTTTGTGGGTTTTTAATCTTTCTTTCACCATTTTATATTTTTCAGAGATAACTCGACAAAATGTTACTGTTACTTGATTTTCAATAGGAATTACTTCAAAAACATCATTACTAATCAAGCTCTTCAGTTCCTTCTCCTTAGCATCTACCACATCTTGAGACATTTCTTGATCAGCTGTTAACAGTACAGATTTTGTCTGGATAGGGTATTTCATTCCATTCTTCAATACAATTAACACAATGATTATTCTATAACTTGAACACTCACCCAGTTCTTATATTTTCCAGTTTTTTTTTTTTTTTTATTGCATATTTATTTTTACTTTCCTTTCATTTCATGTATATCCTTTCTTGTATCCTTTTAAAGGAATATCTTGTTAACTTAGTTATATTCTGAGCAGAATTTTCATATCCAGCACCAGTAGTCTCCTTTTTCAAGGAATCAGTTTTATTTGATATGAAATTTATGACTGTCATTTTCAACATCTTTATAGTTGTTATTCATAGGTGGTTTCTGATCTGTGGCCTTTTTTATTTTCTCTCTTATTTGTATTACTGCTATCTCACACCTTCATTAGTTGAACATCATAATAAGTTCTTCCATGGCATGCCAGCACAAGTTGTCCATCTTTTCTAAGTATAACTGCAGGATCTTTCCACCCTTTAAATTTTTTCTATGATAATAAACTTTATTATTGGTATACATATCCTCAGTATAAGTATGTGTTATGCATGCGGGCTCTCCTGATTGTTTTACTTGATTCTGCAGCAGTATAATTTTTTTTGGCACTGTGTAGAGAATTCATGTTTTAATAATATCAGATGAAACCTCTATGGTAAGTAGTTCATTATTTATAACTGATGGAATGTAGAATTAAATCCAAATACCAACTTAGTTTGGACTAAACCCATCATTGTTTTGCAATACATTCTTAGAACTTAAAGCACTACTTTGGGTTCACAATTATAGAATACCTCTGCTATTATTTGGATATGCCATTCCACAATGTCATTAATGAATAGCAATTTGCCTTCTGTTATTGTTAGTCTGGATATTGTTCTTTCATCTCCCTGTATTTGTCATTAAAGAATTCACCCACATTGTTACTTAAGAACTTTTTAGGTATACCAAAATCTGCTATCCATATTAGGTAAATGTCTTGGACAATTTCATATTGATGTTTTGATGAAATTAAACAAGCTGCAGAATATTGTGAGACTGAGCTGGACATGTGCAAAATCCAGGATTCATTATGCACATTATCCTTCAAGCCTACTATCTGCTTATATTTATCAGCTAAAAGTTTACCCCAATTAGTATAATGGTGGGCATTTATATTTCATGCACACACCCTCATCACAAAATCCTTTACTTTCTTTAACAAGTTTGCACATCTTTTCATTTGATGCATGCAAAAATTTTTGATATAATTTCTCTGCCTTTTTCTTTTGCTTATGTTAACCATTTTTGTGCAGACATAAGTAATACAACAAAAATTTGTGAATTTGAATCACCTTGTTTATGAAGCAACATGTTCATTAGAAGAATGCAATAGTGACCTAATGAAGTACAAATTAAATCCATTGTATCACCCAAAACACAAGCTGTATCATTTGTAAAATTTAAAACAATGTTAATCCTTTTCTTAGAAACTCTACTTAAAAGATTTACTATGCATACTTCAATTATAATTTTTTTCTGTTTATGATGGCAAGAAATTTTACTGTAACACTATTTAGCTATAGTAATTGGCTAACTAATTAACCATAGAAATTAAAAACAGGAAAGACTTAAGGCGAGAAAGAGCTATATCGAAAGATAGACTGAGTGACATTAAAAAGATTTTCTTTTATTTACGAAGAAAGATACTTTTCACACAAGACAGAAAATCCGTTAGAAAAAGCGAGATATGAGATTCTGTCAAAACTGATTAATATCATGGTAAGGGATTGACGCACCAAGGGAAAAAAGAATTCAGAAAGAAAAACGAAGCCAGCCGACACATGGTGGTCATAAAAAAATTTCAGATTGAGACGACCGATACAGGCAGAGAGAATCAATATTAGTTATCTTTCAGAGATATCATTTAATTTTAATTCCTGGGACCAATGAAGGGAACCAACCGGTGTGTGTTAGAATTCTGGCACGAGGAAGAAAATTGTATTATTACTTTTTCAAACCGTTGACATCAGATACAGAGTTGTCGAAAATGGCATCTGGTGATAAGAGGATTTTAAGGCATGAGAAAAATAAAGAATTTGATTCTCAGGTAAAACACGGACCACCCAGTTAAAAGTTGACTTACCAGAGAAGCCAGATGTGGGGTTTTGACAGTGATTGATGAGTTGGTAGAGAGACCTGACTAAGTGAATTTTGGGTGTCCCCAAAAGAAAGATGTGATAAGAATTTTGGCAATCTGGGGTTTGTGAAAAAAAAATGTTTTGGCCGAAGGAAAAAAAGAAAAGGATTTTGTAAACAAAATTCTGGATAATAATTTTAAGAGGGCCAGTCTAGCCACACCCACACTGCCGAGAGATCATTGGTCAAGTGGTAGCATGGGTGATAAGCGGAGGTGAATGTATGAGAAAGATGGAGAAGTTAACACCCACTGAGGGGATTGGTATGAGACACCAATGTGAGAGAGGAAGAGTCTAGGAGGATAACTCTCCTCCGACCTTCCCTCACAGACGAGGGAGAAATCCCCAAAATGGAAAGTGATTAATCTTCTAAAAATGTGAAGTAATTAATTTTCCTGGCCTAAGAACAAAGAGAATTCTTGTTGGGAATTGAGAATTATCAAGGAACACAAACCATGTCGGGCCCAACACCGGGTTTTGGTCGGTACCCATATAAACGAACGTCCCCTGGCAGTTTAGCAGTTGATTCACAGTTGGAGTTCAGTTCTGGACAGTCAGTGTTGCCTTGCAGAAGCTGACCGAGAAATTCCACGTCCTTCCGACTTTGACTTCCTAACAAAAGCAAGTTATATTGACAAACAACTTAAGATACCAAAACTTGCTTAAGAAACGCAAGAGTGTCACAAATCCATAGAAACAGGAAGGGAGAGAAACACACTCCTGTATATAACAGACGGATAAAGATAATTTGTTATTTCACAACATATTTGAACCTCTTGAGTTTTGTTTTATTGCTTTTCTACTTATGCTTGTGTGACATCACCATCACCCCAGATTCAGCTTGCACTATGGCCTGACACCTGATGGATTTCGTCTACCTAAGATCAAAGTAACAATGTGGGTAGGTTAGACTTGAGATCAAAGTAGTTACTTTGGTAACCAGACATTGGAAGTGAGCTGGAAACGACAAAGCTGGTATTGAACTCGGAATGACCAGATCAATCAGGACACAGGCTGGTGGCAGCGACAAGGAGTCAACCCCAAACACTAGTGGAAGAAACCTTACAGCTTTGCACCGCAACTGGGAGTTGACCATGGGCCGACAGCGCAGTGTCACATATTGGTGTTGCAACCAGAAAATACTCCCTTTTTAACACCAGATACATTGCCTCACTTAGGCTTGTGATATTACTAATTGTCAGTGTGTAGTGTGGCTCAATGAGTCATGGTTTGTTTTGTTTTTTCTGTAAACCTCCACACATAAAAGAAGATTGAGTCTCCACTTTGTCAGTTATGTCTGAAGAGAGAATTCGTTCAACAGTTGTTCCAATGCATTGAGTGAGGTGTGTTACCAGTGGTGCCATGATAAATTATTATGAGCAATTGTAGCAATAGTCTCCAAACAAATAGATATGGGCCTACTAAGAAGCTGATTAATTTCATCAGAACTAGGTAAAAGGAAAAGTTGCTACAGAGGGGAAAAAGTCTACAGTCTTTAGTTCTACCCTAGACTGATAAATAAAAGTAGATTGTAGGCCGTTAAAATTTCCATGGCAAATAATACAGACACAACAATGTCCAAACATGATTATTTATTTAGATAAAACTAAGCAAGTGATCATGTAAAAATTAATAATCCCTTAGAAAGAGAATATAGACCCATGAAAGAAAGCTTAGGAAATATTTGCAAATTGCAGAGGAATTCAGAAGGTACACTCATCATGAACCAATTGAAATTAAATACAGAGGTTTTGCTGTCAAAATTAGGAGTAATGGGCTCAAAAAAATACCAAGGCTGTTCATGCATTATTAATGGCAGCAAAAGAATGCTCCAGGTAGTTTATGGCATAAAGTGATCTTTGGCTAAGATCTAGTACCTGCTTTGCCTGAAAACCAGTGTTTTATTTTTTATCCACACTCAACAGACATATGGGGAGTATGTTTTTTTTATTTTCATTTTGACCTTTGTATGTGAGATAATAAAGAAGTTCTTTCATCACAGTGGTTTAGGAGTGTTCCATTATGAAGAGTTGTAGCTGATGGCTGGCACACAAGTCAATATCCGATCAATATCGATTGGGTTGCCATGGATAAAGGGGTATGATATTGTAAGAACTGAAACCACTAATGATCCACAAGGAAAATAACATCACTGATGTGTGTCAGGCCATCTGAGGCATATACTTCATGAAATAATTAAGGAGTTTCAAGGGAACATAAACCAAAATTCACTGAATTTATCCCCCTCCACTAGAATTATGTAGGTTAATAGTTGATAATATTTCACCAGAATATTATGTTCCATCATGTGTTGTTGCTGTTTTTCACACATTTATTTTATATTCAATGAAAAAAAATTACCAATACCCAAAGTATGCTTTAAATTAGTTTCCAAACTTAAAATTGAAAGCAAGATTGAATTTGAATGTTTACTATAATATGGTGAACAAGTTCTGTTTATCACCAGATTTCTTATCTGGCCAACTTTAATTATTTTCATTAATGAAACCTTTTTGTTCATTTGTATAAAAAAAAAATACCCCACACATATTAATTCCTATGTTTCTTATGATAATGGATGAAACTATGCTATTCTGCTAGGTTGGTGCAAAAATATTGACGTAATAATGTCGTTTTTTGATGTTAAAAATACGTCAAAAAACAACCTTATTACGTCATTATTTTTGCACCAACCTAATAATTATCAAGTGTGCATTACATATTCCCATGTTTATTTTATTGATACTAGCATGATATTAAGAAATGATTGGTAATTATAAAATCTACACTATATATCTGTGCATTCATTGTTTTTGCAATATTTGGGCCTAAATTTTCATTAAGGTATATGAATAAAATGTGTGTCATCTGAGTTCAAAATAATTTCATTGACATTGTTATTCAACTCTCAGTTACAATGTAACATATAAATTCATTGCAAAATTATAAGTACTTTTATAACTATTGTATCTTGTATTTTATAACTAATATTATCTAATTTTAAAAAAAATACAGATTATTTTTCTTAAGGAAGAATTTCACTTTTTGTATTCTGTTTTTAATTATTCATACTTGTCTATACCTTCCATATGCTGGTGGCAGTTACGCAGTCTTCACTTTCCAATCTTAATAGTCCAAAACCATCTCTGTGTTCTTGTGACAAATTTTCCACCCTACAACCTCTTCCTCACAGATGAAACATCACAAGCCTCTTGGTGCTCTATTGCTATTTCCATAAGTGAACAGTTAAATTACATTACTTAGTTCCACCCTTCATCCTACCAGAATTCATCATTGGTGGCCATTATCTTAAAAATATAAGATATGCAGATGACACATTGCTGATAGCAGACACAGAAAAGAATCTACAAAACCTCTTACAGAAGATAGTGAAAGAGAGGGAGAAGAAGGGACTAAGCATAAACTACAAGACAGAATGCATAATCATCAGCAAAAAGATGAGCCCTAAATGGAAATTATGTTAGGGATACTAAAATCGAGCCAATACAGAAATTTAAATAGCTGAGAAGTGTTCTAACAGAGGACAGAAAGTGCGACACTGAAATCTGAAGATGTACTGGGATGGTCGAAGCTAAGCAGAATATTAAGAGACAGGAAAATTTCATTGAAAACTAAGAAAAAAGTACTGAACTCTTATGTGATATCTGTACTCCTGTATGGCAGTAAATGCTGGACAATCTCCTCAAAGCAGCAGAAATGTGGTTCTACAGAAGGATGCTAAGGATATCATGGGCCGAATATGTGAACGTTTCCATTCTCTCCAAAATCTCATCAAAGAGGAAACTTATACTTCACATCAGAAAGAGGTAGTTGAAATTTCTGGGACATGTAACGAAGAAGGAGGGTTTGGAAAATCTTATACTCACAGGACATAGAGGGAAAGAAAGACAGGGGAAGGCAATGCATGATATAATGGGCTTGAGCAAATGGATGGCAGAACAGGGTTTGGGAGAAATAACAAAAAGACAAAACTTATTAAGAGCTACAAGGGATAGGAGGATGTGGAGGGCCATGATCGCCTACGTCCTGGCTACAGAAAGTTGTAAAATTAAAAAAAAAAAAAATGAACCATAGGCATCCAATATAGCCTAGATAAAAAAAAAAAAAAAATACACTTGCAGTTAAAAATAAAATAGATTTTATTTGCCCTATATCATTCATTTTATACTATTACACACGCGCACACACACACCCACACACACCCACCCACACACACCCACTCTCTTTCTCTCTCTCATATGCATGTATTTTCCATTTGCTAATTATGATATACTTTACTCTATTTTCCTTTAACATTTAATATACTGTTATAATTTAATATCAGTTTGAAAATGTTGAAATCTTCCAATCTGCATTAGGATAGATCAGTATCAGTGTGTAATTCTTTTTATGAACAAATTTCAATATTTTCTATCAGTATTGAAATTTTAGAAAATCTCATTTTGAATACTAAATATCACTGCAGTTAGTCTCAATCAACATTTCGGATTATTAGCTCCATGCAATCATATTTTACAAATTGCTGTTATGACATTTCTAACACTTTTGTGGTATAATATCTCTTTACATTTATCCCTCCTTTTCTGAATTTCTCTCTTGCATAGTTTCACAACCTGACTTTTGGATTGTCTACTCTGCTTTTTTTTTTACCTTGTTAAAGAGCTTTTGTCACAATAGACAGGTGTATTTAGCAGGAACAATCCCCTCTCTTATGAATATATTATCCTTTTCTTATATTCAATAAAACAATATACATAATATAAATATAGAACATTAACAGAATATGACTATTCTGTATTTAGCCATAATATAATTTATTTTATTTTTTTTAAGTGAATCCCTCCCCCCAAGCAAGGCGGGAGTGCCACTAGTACACAAGGGGTTAAAGAGAGTAAAAAGGAGTGTTTGGGAGAAGGACAGGGATCGAGGTCAAGGCATCAGATGATGTCAATTGACATTACATTTGAATATTTGAAGATTAGAGCTATCAGGGAAGCAAGTGACAGGGAGTTCCACTGATGGAGGTGTGATATAAGAAGCTGTTGGAGTAGAAGAGATGGATGGCTACATTTAGTCCTTTTGACAGTGAGAGGTCAACCTAGTAGCATGCTTAAATTCATGCAATTTAGGAATCAATGAAAGTAGCTCATCTGAGTAGTTGCCATGAAAGTAATTGTAGAAAAGACAGAGGCAAGCCACAGCATGTCTGTGAGACAGTGACTGTAGACGGGATGCCAAACCACATTGCATATCTGTCTCTGGATTTTGTCTAGGATGTTGAGATGAACAGCGAGAGCACCAGACTATATATGGCAGCAGTATTCCATACAAGGACAAATGGTTGATTTGTAGATTTGAAGCAGCATAAACATTTAAGATCTATCAAACTGTCTTGGAAGAAATGCAAGGACAATATTTTTATTCTATTTTACAATAATGTAAATATATCATATGTATCAGATTAAAAATAAAAGGTTAATATCTCTACATGAAAGCCACCAATCTGCCACTGGGTGGCATGCTGGTGACTTGCTGTTAGACTGCCAGCATGTTCATCTTGGCAATATTACTGCTAGAGGCCTGCCAATGGATGCCACCAGAGGACTGTTAGCATTGCCATTGGACCACTAACAGCTTGTGTGTAGGGGTCTGATGTCCTGTTTCTTTTTAGATTTTTTTTTTTTTTTTTAATTTTCTTCAGCAAATTCAAAAATTCAGGAATTGTATGGTAGTCTTTAAAATAAATTGGTAACACTGTCTATATCTCTGAGATGAGGTATTATGATTATTTACATTATTTGAACTGTTATCTTCATCTTCATTGCCATATTCACAACATTTTGGCCATTGTACGCTCTGGCCTTCTTTAGGTGATTGGAATTTCAATCTGAAGCCTTTATTTCATCCACCAGAGTAGATTGTTCTAGTTCCACATGCCATGCTTCTTCCAGATGTCTCAATTATTTCCCTTTAACTCAACTCTCCAAGTTTTTTAGTTCCCCACTGATGTAGCCTGGTATTGAACTCTCAACTATTTGGGTCTAGTCACACCTTTCTTGAGGACATCTGTGTCTGAATTTCTGGGACTTCTAAACCTAATGTCTCAGCAACCATTTTTACCATTGCAATTGCAGTTTTTTGTTATTATTGCTTATTTTTTACCAGAGCTTATATTGCAATTTTGTGTTGTTGTTCATTGCTTTTCTCTAGTACTCATTATTATGTGGTCAGCTACGCCTGATTTTTCTATTTCTCCTCGTGTTGCAAGTAAGATCCCCATAGAGGAGAACATGACTAAGGACTGCATGTATGCCATCCCATGCAGCTGTGGTAAGAAAGATAAAGGAGAAACAGGCTGCCCCCTTAAGGTAAGACTGCAAGAACATTGTAAAGTAGTAACACGAGGGGGGGAAATAGAAAAATCGGCCATAGCTGACCACATATGGAGGGAAAAGGGAGATCACTGCCTTCTGTGGGATGAAGTTGAAAAAATACACAGAACATCACTGGAAAATATGAAAACTTAAGGAGTCAACACATATGCAAGACACAAAAATCTCCTGAGCCGACCAAACATCAAAATGGGAACCTGTAATAAACAATGATAGAGAAAACTATGAATACCTCAATATTGCAATATAAACTCTGGTTTTAAAAAACAATAATAATGAAAAATTGCAATTGTATTGGTAAAAATGGTTGCTGAATCATTAGGTTTAAGTCCCAGAAATTCATACACAGATGTCCTCAAGGTTACATGTCCAAGTGGATAAAGGTGTTGGTTAGATCCAATGACTAGAGTTCAATACCAGTGGTGAACCAAAAAACTTGGAGAGTTGAGTTAAAGGGAAATAATTGAGACATGTAGAAGAGGCATGGCATGTGGAACTAGAACTCAGTATTGATTTGACCCTTAATGTTATGAGTTTCTCATATTTTCAAACTTATTTGAGATTCTTATTTACATTGTATTTGATTATATTGAATAATTTTTATGGTAACTTAAAAGTAATTAATCTTAGTTAAAAATATACCTGATTTGCACACTAACAATTTGTTAGTCAACTTGGGTCAGTTTCAGGTAAAGTATCCTTGAAAAGCCTGTTATATTATACATTCAAAAATGTTAGTCCTGGTATTGATGTATCTTCAGTTATTAGCATTTAAGAATGTGCTGTTCACTAGGATGTTAAAAATTCAGCATCAGTATATAGAGTACTTTTTGATTTAATAACGAAAGTTTTGGTTTGCATATCTGATATAGTTATTTCTTACTCTGTCTTTTACAATGAGATATGCAAACCAAAAATTTCGTTTGTAAGTTTCCAATAACATTTTAATAACTCAGCAGGTCTTCACTTTTATCTGTTAGGAACTGAATTCAGAAACTGCAAATTGTTCAAGATAATTTGTAAGTTTTGAGTATTTACAATAACTTAATGTTATATATATATAAATTTTTATATGTGTACTAAAAAGATTCTCGTATATACTAAAATATTTGCAACATGTGCTTTCAAATTTGCAAGTTATTAAGATTCACAGCTTGTTTCTCTGCTAATCTGTACAAATTCTGTTTTATTTTTTTTCAAATCTTCAGGTATGTTTACTGATATTTATTGTCTTAAGTATTATAGGTTTGTGATATCATCTGGCTGGTAATGTAAGATTTGTCAATAGACTGAATTTCTGCTTGCTAGTTTGAACTCAGTCATTTTGATATAAACTTGGTTAATGTTTTTACTGGGTGAAGTACGATGCTTACAGAAGACTTCAAGATGCATTACCATTCTATCATTATTCATATTTCACATTCTAAAGAATATGATCTGGATGTTTTGTTTACTATACAAATAAATACAATGTATTAAAAATAGTACACAGATGTTGGTTTGAAGAAACTGCTGAAGAAAAATAATGATTCCAAGCTCATTGTTTTAGAAAATTATTTTCAAAGATTATACTTCATACTTTAAATTGAACAGAATTAATGTAAACAATGTTTCTTGTAATTTCTGTTAAATGTGTAACATAATTATGCTACATTATCAATTGAAATGATTATTTTATCAGGTGTTGGCAGCAGCAGAAGCTGTTTAATGGTTTCATATACTGAATGTTACTATAGCAACATTCAGTAAAGAAATTAAAAAAATTTTCGTTGAAAAAGACTACACAGCTACAAGATCTATGGTTCAATTTTTCATGTTGGTTAAGTTGGATACACTGAGAAAGTTCAAATTTTAAAATTAAAAACTTTTCCTTTTGTGGAAGATTTTTTTTTTTTTTTTTTTTTTTTTAAATGTTTATTTAGAGTAATGCTACTTTTATTTTTTTATTTTATTTTATTTTTTTTTTTTTTGACAATGGAAAAAAAATAATGGTATAGTGGAAGCCTGGTCACCTAGTGCGGTTTCTTTTTTGTATGACATTGTGTTGGACTGCTAGACTCATGTACAAGTGTAGTTGATACTCCTTTAGGATATCAGTGGTTCTTGACAAGGTTAGCAAGGGTAGAGAATGGATGTAATTGTAAATACATAGAACTTTGACTTTTGCTGTTGCTTATAGTTGACAGGTGGAGATTCTGGAAGAGATTGTGATAAATGCTTGTTGCTTTTCCTTTTTTGGGAGAGAATCTTGTATTATGTCGGAAAGTTGGGCTAGGATCAAGTCAAGGATGATGACAGGTAGCTTCAGGCAAAAGGTCTATTACTGAAGTCTAAGTGTTTGAGCCATATGGTGAAGAGGGAGAGACAGAAAACATGTCTTACCGACTCAATTCCCGCAGATTGTCTCTCTCATGTGGATATTTATTGGCAGGGATCTGATAAGTCATGTGACCTCCGACTGACAGCAAATGCCAACCCCCAACCACTTTGAATGGGTGTCCATTCCAAAATAATCGTGTGCCTTAATGTTGAAAGTGTTGAATCATTGCTCAAAGAGTAGCAACAATGATGAAGAAAAGAGAAAAGGTTTGACGCAACTGTTGATGGAAGGAGGGGGTGTGCCAATATGGCCCTCTTCCATAATATCTGATTACACAGAAATCAGATGGCTAAATGTCTATCACTGTTGTGAAATGTCTCGGAAAGGTAACTTGTAGCATTAGTGCAAGGGTGGTAAGCGGTTGTGTGAATGTGCTTTCCTCCTAATAGATTTGCAAATTCCTTAAATAGACTAGAATGGAATTGCAATCCCTGGTCAATAGTTATGACTGTAGGGGTGTTGAAAAATGCAATCCAAATCCCTCAAAACTGTCTTTGCTATAGTGGTCATTGAGGTGTCTTTTGCATTGCAGTAGGCCAGCAGTAGAAATGATTAACAATTGTAAGAAGGTAGGGAAAACCTTGGCATTGGGGGAGGGCCCAACGATGTCAAAATGAATGTGGGTGGATCGAGCATCAGGGGGTACTGAATTTTGCACCATTGGCAGTCCACGCATGTGGTCACCCATTTCGTACGTCAGCATTCATATTTAGCTAGACAAAATGATCTGAGATTAACTTAAGTAAGGCTCTCTTTCTTGGGTGAGAAAAACCGTGTAATTGATCAAAAATCTTCCTCCTGAGTGAGGGGGGAACATAAGGCCTAGATCTACCTGTGGATTTGTCACAGTATAAGGTTCTGTTGCAAAATAGGACTGGGCATTCCTGGAGATTTAAAGAAGTGCTAGGCTAGACAATACGTCTCGCAGGGTAATGTCAGCTCTCTGTTCTGTGGTTAGCAGTTCTGGGCTCAGGACATCAGTGTTCAAGGTGAATAACTCTGCACGTGACAGTGTCAGGTACAGTGTTGTCTGCCCCTTTAACGTATTTCATATCTGTCGAAAACTGGGAAATAAAATCCAAGTATTGAATCTCTCTGGCAGTGTAATCTGAAATGGTGTTCATTATTGTGGTGAGAGGCTTATAGTCTGTGAAAATAGTGAGCGTCCTTCTAATAGATGTCGGAAATGTTTCACTGCGCAGAATATAGCCAACAAATCCCACGAAATTATACTATTCTTGGTTTGTGCGGGTGGAAGTTTTGCAGAGAAGAATACGATTGGTCTCCGTTGTCTTGCGGTTCCCTGTTAACGACTCCGATAGCAAACTCAGAAGCACCAGTAGTTATGAAAATGGTTGAGTCCAGTTTATCTTCAATAAGCTAATTTGGATTTTGGAGTAATTAACTAGTGCTGTTTTGGCAGCATGAAACGCCTCTAAAGACGATACTTCTCTAGCAATATTGCTTTATTGCCCTTCTGTAGTGTAGTTAGTAGATCAGCGATAGGGGTGAGAAGTGACGTGCAACATGGGATGAATTGTCTATAAAAATTTATCATTCCGATAAAACGTCTGAGCTGTATGACAGAGGTGGATGTTGGAAAATTGCTGATAGTGTTTAGTTTATTTTATCGGGGGGAGGGGGATACTCGTAACGTCTGTATGGTGTCCCAAAAAGTCGATTTGGTCGGTGTTGAAAACACATTTGTCCAGAATCCAGATTTATGTTGAAACTGTAGTGCGACAAATGTTTAAATACTTCTTGGAGATGTTGTTTGTGTTCATCCGCGTTCCTACTCGCGATTAGAATATTATCAATATATGCGAACACATAAAAAAAGTTAATCCGCGCAGAACTTTGTCCAGTAAGCGTTGAAACGTCTGCGCGGCATTGCGTAGACCAAAACGCATTTTAAGAAACTTGTCGGAGTTAGCTCCTCCTTAATTCTCTAATTATTCACTAGGGGTCGCTTTTCCTACACTATAAATACTAGGCAAATTCTTGCCTCGTTCTCTTTTCTACTTTCCATGACTACAAACGCGGGCATATGTGAGGTGTTTCGGGACTACTTTCAGGATCTTTTCACCAGGGAGCCCGGTCTGAGCTCTGCTCAGTTCGACGCCTATTTAGCTGACTTTCCCTGCCTCTCGGCAGCTGAAGCGGCTAGGTGCGAGGGTCCCATTACAGAGTCGGAGATCTGGGAAGCGTTGAAGCAGGTTGGCCTGGATAAGTCTCCGGGATTAGATGGTCTTCCCTACGAAGTTTACTTGAGGTTGTCGCACGTTTTTGTTCCTTTGCTGGAACTGATTTACAACCACTGGATGAAGCAGGGGTCTTTACCTCAACGCTTCACCAGGGGTGTGATCAAGTTGCTGCGTAAGGACAAGGACGGTGGGGATGGGTTAGGGAACTTTCGCCCTTTAACGATGTTAAACACTGACTTAAAGATTTTGGCGAAGATCTTAGCTAGCCGTTTGCAGGTTGTCCTGTCTAGTCTGATTGGCCCTGAACAGACTTGTGCTGTGAAGGGGAGGACTATTCAGGATAACCTTCATATGGTACGCTTGATCTTAGAACAAGTCGACGGTGAAGCCGCGCTGATCAATTTAGATCAGTCCAAGGCCTTCGATAGGGTTGATCATCGATTTCTGGAGGCTGTCCTTTCGGCGGCCGGTTTCAGAGCCGACTTTCGCTCCTGGATCCGACTTTTGTATGCGACCCCCGGTGCGCTGGTGGAAGTGAATGGGGTAAGATCGAAGCCTTTCGTATTGTCTCGCTCCATTCGTCAAGGTTGTCCGCTCTCGCCTCTGCTTTACGTTCTTGCGTTGGAACCATTCCTTCGCAAGTTAAAGGCGAATCCGGTCCTGCACGGAATTTCCCTGCCTGGGGCTTCCACCTCAGCCAGGTATTCTGCCTATGCTGACGACGTTTCGGTTCTTGTGTCGAGCAGAGCCGAGATTGACGAAGTCAGCAAAGAGATCAGTGGGTATGAGATGGTGACAGGGGCCAAGATCAACCGCGATAAGTCTGTGGGCTTGCGGTTGGGTGCGTGGAAGGGAGTTTCTCTTCCCGGACCTTTCCTCTGGACGGATGGGTCGATCAAGATACTCGGCGTCTGGGTGCTGGCACGCCACGCAGTTTCTGACCACTCTTCTGACGTCTGTCTTTTGTACTCCTGGGTCAACCAACTTGGCGAAATACAGGGTCCGCTTGACTCCGGGGTGCCCGCTTTGTTGGTGGACTTCTTTGATCCGATTAGATCGAACGGGACTCATGGACGCAGCGCAGGCGGGTTGCACGGGCTCAATAGCTTTCTTAGTGGCGTCAAGCCACCTTTGGGGCACCCTCGTTAAACAATCTGCCTTGTTGAGGCTAGATTTGACCAGGGACACCTCCATTGTCAGTGCGTACTCTTGCACCAGCTTCACGATCGTGTCGAGCCGTCGTCGGATAAGCATCTCGCTGGCGGCTTTAGTCCGCACCCTGGCCCTCCCGGTAAGGGTATCCGAGATCCACTTATAGACGCAAGCGGAATCCGTGAACAGACGCAGGGTGGTCGACTTCCAGAGGATCGCCAAGTTGATCCCCTTGATGACAGCATCGAGCTCTGCTAGGTTTATGTGCTGGGAGTCCTTTTCTGGACGTAACGAGCAAGCATATTCAACCACGGCTCCATCGTGAACTATCGATACACCAGTTGCAAGAGAGCTTGCGTCAACCCACACACTGAGGTCTTGGCTGTCGACGCACCATCTGCCCCGCGCTGGGTCTTCCTTGCGTACTCTAGCGAGGACCTCCCTCATCATGGTGAGGAGAGGGGCGTCGTGAACTTCGTCATCCCATCCAGTGGTGACATCAGATGCTCTCCGCTTGATGAACGCCACTGCAACACGCAGCCAGCCACCTACAGGAAGGTGCCCAACTAACTTGCCGCACAAGGAAAATATGCTTTGCCGCGTGACAACGGTGGGCATGTCTGGGACCTCATTTCCCCGTTTCCAATACAGAACGTCATCCTCTCCCCAGACCTGCAAACCAAGCACTCGTGCACCATCCTGCAGCCTCTCCGGTTCCTTGCTGAGGAGGCCAAAGTTGTAGAGATGCTCCTTCACGCGCGCCACAGATATGACTCCCTCGTTCACGTACACGTCATCAATATATGCAGATGTTGCCCGCCGTATACTCTCATCCTTCGTCAGAATGGCGTCAACAATCATCTGCATAATTGATGGCGCCACATTGAGTCCAAACCCCATGCGGGTCAGGCAATACCTTTGCCCCTTGATAAGCACAGTTTGATAGGGCCACAGTGATTGGTGCACACGCACTTGAAGGTATGCTTTGCGAAGATCCAGCACAGATACATTTGATCCTGCCTGTCGCCATTCCCTTAGCTTCTCGGTACACACGTCCGCGCGGGCTGTAAAAGGGTCCACGTGCTCGTTCAGTTCCCGATAGTCGAGCACCGGCCTCACCTTTTGTTTGTTGTGCTGGAGAACCGCCATTAGCGGGATCAGGCCCTTCGGGGGCACCAATTCCTTCTCTGGATATGGAACCAACCACCCGTTATTAATCCAGGCTCGCAACTCCTTGTCGTATTCCGCACGAGCTAGCGGGGGGATTTTATACTCTGGCACACTGTTGTACAGCTTCTCTGGCGGTTGATCGTCCGACCATTTCCAGGAAACTGTCCAGGACTTTGTGCGCTGGTCGAATTCCGCACGAAAGTCAGGCCGTTCTAGCTCCATTGCTGCACTTAGAGCAAGACCAGTTTCAGTGAAACGCGCCCGACCCTCTTCGTCAACATGGACGCCACCCACTTTTTTGATGACGTCCATTCCCAGGAGCAGATCATAGCCGAGCAGTTCTCCGTCCACGACCAGGGCTTGTACGGCTACTGCAGGCCCATCGCCGATGCTTGCGCGGATGACGCTCACTCCACAAGAGGCTAGCGAGCCCCCGCCAACAGTCAGAATTGGAATCTTTTTCTCATCCCACGTGTCACAACATGCCTTGCGCACAAGGGTCCGGGTGCACCCGGTGTCTACAAGCGCGAAGCGCTCACGCCCGTTAATCCGCACGCTCACTGCGGGTAGCGCCTTGTTCAGCGGTGATCTGGGGAGAAGACTGGCGCTGTAGCTTACTCCCCTTTCCGTTTCCCGGACAGCTTCTTGCTACGTGGCCCAGCTTGTTGCACCTGTAGCAACGCATACGTCTCCGTATTCCTCGGTTATGCGTATCCTTCGCACTGCTTCGGCTTCGGCAGTCTTTGGAGAAGTGGTTCAGTTCGCCACATTTATAGCACCTTGTGTCCTCAGTTGGCGGTACGGGTGCTTCCACAGTTGCTGAGACAGGCTCCGCGTCGTCCTTCAGAATCTTCCGGGCTCTGGCCAGTAACTCGTCTAACCCCAGCTCATTGAGCCTTGACGATGCTCGTAGCAGTCGACTGGCGTTGTCTGGGAGTCCGGCCAGAAAGGCGCATCCTAGGATTTGGTCGCTTGCTCCACCGAACGGTGCGGCCAGCTTCCTCAAATCGGCCAGATAGACATCTACCGTTTCATCTGGCCCAAGCCGCCGTTCGGTGAACTGCCTCCAGGAGACAAAGGGGTCCGCACCGAATGCCACGTATAGAGCCTGCTTAATTTCCTCCAAGTCTGCGTCAGTCCTGAGCTGCTGATACACGGCGTAAGCTCCTTTGGTAAGCCTCAGAGGGATTACCAGTGCGGGATCTTTAACTTTACACAGCCGGCAGACCCGCTCGGCCTTTTCCCACCACTCGACCACAGACGGGCCAGCAGGGGAACCGTCGAACTCTGGTATCAACTTCAAGTCGAATCTGTCCATGTTGTAGTAATGGCCGAAATAGCTTGTAGCAAGGGTGTCAAATTCAAGGGTGAAAGGGACGCAACTCTTTCCGTCGGAAAATGTCTCACACGCTGCAACGCAAAGCCATGTACACCGAACACTGGTGAAAAAATGGTGTCCTGTTCATTTTTTTCCTGCTTTTATGGAGTCCAGAAACACCTCATTACCATGCGTGTAACGCGACTTTGCGTGACCGCACGAGACCGTAAATATTAAAAGTCACGGACGCCATCTTGGATCCTTTCCTTTCGTAACCCACAGGCCAGACAGACGCGAGGGCGTTTGGGAGGTAAGCCATTCCTTTTTTCCCCACATTCTCTTTTCTACTTTCCAAAATTAAAACGTTTGCTGCTGATTATAGTCGTCGGCTCTATGTAGATAGATTAGCGGCGCAAATGGCTTGTGAGCAAAAAGTTGATCGGGCGATTAAATCCCGTGATATTGGGGCGTAGTCTTAGCTAAGGCAGAGTTGGCCTCCTTGCTTATCAAGAAGGATCAAGCTCTGGTAGTTAGGTTACAAAGAATGTCTCCTGAGCCAACGAATATGGCCGCTGAATTGCGTGCAGAGGAGGTTCGGAGTGCATCTCGGCGGCATATCGCATGCGTCACATTGCCGGATAAGCGGACGTGACTACAAACGAGGATATATGTGAGACTTTTTGTGAGTATTTTCAGGAACTTTTCACCAGGGAGCCCGGTCTGAGTCTTGCTCAGTTCGACGCCTATTTAGCTGATTTCCCCTGCCTTGAGGCAGCTGAAGCGGCTAGGTGCGAGGATCCCATAACAGTCAGAAATCTGGGATGCGCTGAAACAGGTTGGCCTGGATAAATCTCCGGGATTAGATGGTCTTCCGTACGAAGTGTACTTGAGGCAGTCGCCCGTTTTTGTTCCCTTGCTGGCACTGATTTTCGGCAACTGGATGAAGCAGGGGTCTATACCCCAACGCTTCACCAGGGGCGTAATCAAGTTGTTACGTAAGGATAAAAACGGTGGGGATAGGTTAGGTAACTTTCGCCCTTTAACTATGTTAAACACAGTCACCAAGATAAAATTAAAGACGAATCCGGTCCTACGCGGAATTTCCCTACTTGGCGCTACCAACGCGCCCAGGTATTCCGTCTATGCTGATTACGTTTCGGTTCTTGTGTCGAGCAGGGTCGAGATTAACGAAGTCAGCAAAGAAATCAGTGGTTATGAGATGGTGACAGGGGCCAAGATCAACCGCAATAAGTCTGTTGGATTGTGGTTGGGTGCGAGAAAGGGAGTTTCTCCTCCCGGATCTTTCCTCTGGACAGATGGGCCGGTCAAGATTCTCGACGTGCGTCTGGTTCGGTCCTGATCTCCAGTTGGATATGAATTGGTCGGAGGTGCAAGGGAAGGCCGAGATCGCAATTAATTTGTGGTCTCGGAGGAATCTTTCCTTAAAGGGGAGGGCGGATGTATGTGTTTCACACATCTACCTGATTCTCCTTTACCGACTCTCTGTGCTTCCACTTCCGTCTGACACTTTACTGGCGTTAGTGAGGCTCTTGTTCTCCTTGTGGGGAGGCAAGGCTGCCAGAGTCTCTCGGGAGATCTGTTGCCTTCATCCATCTGAGGGAGGTCTAGGTATGCCTAGCATTGAGATTCATCAATATATGCTTCGTGTCGCGAACCGGATGAGGTGGGCGCCTTCTGGAAAACGCCCGTAAGAATTTCCCATCCCTGAAAAGTGTGCGCTCGGACGAGGAGGAGGCTCACCGTTTACTTAAAGTCGAGTGCTCCTTCTACCGTGAATGCAGTCGTGCCCTGAAACTCCTCTTACGGGCGTTGGATGGCCTCTCCAATATCCAGACGTTGTCTTGTAAGGCATTATATCAGGTGTTAGTTAGGGGGGCCGTTCGTGATGATTTGATTAACGAGCTTGGTCTTACGAAGCAGGAGACTCGCTCGATATGGCCTTGGGCGCCCGGGTTGAAATATCTCAATAACAATGAGGCATCACTCACCTGGCTGGTGATGCATGGAGCCCTCTGGGTCACCAAAAGACTTTGCTTAGCAGGCTTGGAGAAATATCCAAACTGCCGTCGCTGTAGTGGGGAGGTCGAGACCATTGGTCATGCCTTTTTTCATTGCTCGGTGGTAGCACCGCTGTGCATGTTGAAGGCCTCATGGTTCGCATGCTGTCTGGAAAGTTCTTTGTCCTTGAGGCCGCTTCTGTTTGTAGCAATGTGGCTCTGCTGTTGACGAGGGCTGAACATTGTGTTCTTATGCTTACTAGGTGTTATGAGTCGTGATTTGGACGACACGTCAGAAGGGATTCTATAGAGGCGAGAAGTTTACCTCTTCCCAGCTGATCTTGTACTTTAAGCATCAGCTTAAAGTCAAGATTAGGTCGGAAAGGCGGCGACTCACTTCATCTGAATTCGGCAAAAGGTGGGCGAATCTTGCACGTTTGTGTCGTGTGAAAGGGGCTAACCTGGAGTGGAACTTTGATGCCGGTTAGGCATCAGGATATTGCTTTAGCTGGGTTGAACAAGGGCAACCCACCCCAAAATTTAGGTTAGTTTAGGTTTAATTTTTTGAGTCTTTAGTTTCCTTTTTCAGTAAACTTAGCTAGGGTATGTATGCTCATTGGTCCCTTTTATTTCCGTCCCTATCTTTCCTTAAGTTTAATTCCACATCCCCTCCCTCGTTAGGTGGTCAGTGACGTCAGTTCTCTGGTGGATGCGGGACGTTTTTCGTTTCGGGTGTGATTTTTCGTATCTGTTGTTGTGTCTGAATGAGTGCATGTCTGTGTGAGTGCTTGGGATGAATAAATGTTTTTAATTTTTATAGTCCCGCATTAATTTCGTCTAGTTAACTGATGTTTCTGCCACTTTTAGTGATTGTGGGTTTTTTTATTACTAACACGATTTTGTTTAGTTTCTTGTAAATAGTTATTTGTTTCATACTGTAAATACTTATTGGGGTTATCTTTTAAAATTTTAAATTGTTATTTTATTCCCCTCCCCCCACTGACCACATTGTACTACATATGGGGTCTAGTTAGTATTTTCATGGAGTCATTGAGGTATTGTGGTGGGTGTGGTGAGAAAGGTAAGCAAGAATGTGTTTTGGTGCAAGAAATATTGTTAGTATGATTGGGTCAGCGTTTGTGGCTCGCTGAGTTTAAAGTTAAGACAGAAGATCGACCTCTTCCTCATTCCCCACTTCGGCCTTGTGCCACATTTTCTGTTATAGCACAGAAATAAATAACCTTTTCTACTTTTCATTTCAACAAACACATTTAAAAATGTGATCTCTCACAAAATTCTGCGTTTTGCCCACTCATGGAAAAACGCCATGAAACACACATACACGTACGTATGGACATATGTTAATGTCTTTGTCACTTGTAAATTTGTTGTTTAATACATATATTTGTTGACATATATAGGTCTTGTTTGTCTTCTTTTCATCTTCGGTTGGACACAATTTGATCCATTTTCTCGTAGTTGGATCTTCTTGTATAAGGAAATAAACAGCACGTGTTCCTAATTCAACAACACTCAAACACACAACCGTCCACTACAAACTCAGTCCGAAGGGTGTGGTCACTGCTGTTTTAGGTATATCTTTGTCTGCAACTGGGATTTGATAGTACGCCTTTGTTAAGTCTATTTTTGAGAATATTTTTGCGTCCTGTAGGCCAGAGGTGAAATCTTTGCAGGTGGGGAACAGGGTAGTGGTCTTTTATTGTTGTTGAATTTGGTTTCCTGTAGTCGACGCAAGCACGAAAACCTTTGCTTCAGGGCTTAGGCACAAGATGCAGTGGGGACACGTAGGGGCTGTCCGATGGGCGGAATTTCCATCCTTGAGCATTTGGTTGAAAGTTTTGTGTGCAAATTTTAGCTTGTCAGGAGCTAGGCGGCAAAGACGGGAGAAAACTGGTGGTCCCATGGTCCTAATATAAATGAGTGGTCTGGTACTAGCACGACCCGTGTGTGTATGGGTGGATGAACCAACTTCTGGTATTCGTTCAGTATATCTAAATTCTCTTTACTGTGGGCAGTAGTTGATGAGATGCCGGTTGAAATAAATGCGATAGACTAGTTAGACTGTCCTGCAGTGACTTTTTACTGATCATCACTGCGAGGTTGTAGTGAATGAGAAAATCTGCGCCTAAAATGGAAATGCATTCGTCGGCTAAGGTAAAAGTCCAAGGGAAATCCCTTCGCATGCCGATGTTGAGCGTTAATGTGTTCTGCCCGTATGTTTTAATGGAAGATCCATTAGCTGCCTTAAGTTGGGAAATGGACGGCTTAGTCCTGACGCTCTTGATGTATGGCAGCACGCTTATCATTGCTCCTGTGTCGACCAGAAATCGTAATTTGCTATTCGAATCAGTAATGTAGAAGAGACTGCAAGATTCATTAGATTTGGTCTGGCTAGCAAGGTTAGCCGCTCTTACTTGCTGGCGTGGCCGTTTCCCAAGTCCAGTCTGCGTAAACACGGTGATGTTGCAATGCTTAGCACGGTCTCCAAAACGTTGGTGGTACCACCATAAAGTGGTTCCTACTCGGCGTTTATAGTTCTGTGAGCGCCTTCTATTCCTTTGATGTTGTCCAGCTCTCTGTCGGTTCGTTCTTACCGACATGTCTCGGATCTGAGCCTGTAAGTCTTTGATCATCTTTTCTAATTGTAGCAGAGTCCGTTTTTCGGCTGGCCACATCGAATTTTTGCTGATAGTGGGTTGAGAGAAAATTCTGTCAGCTGCGTCAGCTAGCTGGTCCAGCAGAGTGAGTTCAGCCATGGGAGCTAGTTTTTGTGTGATCATGGAGGGCGATCTCACCACAAACTTCTTAGAATCGTCTCTGACATATGCTTCCCTAGTCTGATCTGCATAAAGTGTAAGAGTTGTGATGGGGTCCGCTTGTCTCGAGTCATGTTATGGAAAAGCTTGCGTATCAACTGCTCCTCGGTATAACCTATTCGTTTTACTTTTAAAATAGCCTCCTTTAGGCGAGAATAGAGGTTCTCATCTAGAATTGCCTCCAGTGTCGGATATCTTATCAACTATTACTGGGAGTAAAGCGGAGACGAGATAAAAAATTTTTTGCTTCTGTGCAGTTATTTTTCTAACTTGAAATATGACCTCTAGCTGAAAAAAACAGTTTTTGATATTTCCCTCATTGAAAGGTGGTGATATGTCCCGGAAAGGGATATATTTGTTCAAAGTAGCGAAGTGGTTGTTGACTACTGTAACCGAGTAGGACAATCTTGCAGGTAACTGTAATGGACTGATCCTCATCGTAGTGGTAGGCAATAGGCGAAGACAATAGGCGTCCTCCTGTACCGCCACATCAGTCTGTATTTATGGCTGACACCAGCCAATCATATTACTGTGAGGGGGAACCCAGGTGTATGCATATTCATTACATCAGGTGGGAACGAAATTGAAGCGTTTGTCAAGCCATTGCACTCATTGCTTTCAGTGTTGACCATATTGCTAGAGTATTTTCCTTGTCAGATCACATCGGTGTCACCAATCTATGGTGGAAGTCTGGTCACCTAGTGCGGTTTCTTTTTTGTATGGCATTGTCAGACACCAAACTCCCATGTACAAGTGTAGATGATCCTCCTTTAGGATATCAGTGGTTCTCGACAAGGTTAGCAAGTGTAGAGAATGGATGTAATTGTAAATGCGTAGAACTTTGACTTTCGCTGTTGCTTATAGTTGACAAGTGGAGATTTTGGAAGAGATTGTGATGAATGCTTGTTGCTTTTCCTTTTTTGGGAGAGAATCTTGTATTATGTAGGAAAGTCAGAATGTTGGGCTAGGATTGAGTCAATGATCATGAAAGGTAGCTTCAGACAAAGAAATTGGCTATAAAAGGTCTATTACCGAAGTCTAGGTGTTTGAGCCATATGGTGAAGAGGGAGAGATGAAAGATATGTCTCTTGCATCTGTTTACTTAATGGTGTGGATCCGATAAGTCACGTGACCTTTGACTGGTGGCAAATGCCAACCGTCAAACTACTTTGAATGGGTGTCCATTTCAAAATGGTCACATGCCTTAATGTTGAAAGTGTTGGATTGTTGCTGAAAGGGTAGCAACGATGATCAAGTAAAGAGAAAGAGAAAAGGTTTGTGGCAACCGTTGATGAAAGGAGGGTGTGTGCAGATAATGGTGTCTTTTTGATATTTTTTAAAGTTATTTGGTGTTTAAAGATCTTTTATCCCATAATTCATTGTTTTGTTTATTTCAGTATCTACAATTGATTTCTAAATATCTTTTTTTGCCCTTTTAAGTTTCTATCATGTTATTGTGACTCTGAATAGTTTTTGATTTGGACCACTTTACAAAATCTGTATTATGTTTTTAGTCAATGAAATACTTTTTTCCTGTTTTTTCAAGTAAGTTGAACCAATAACTTTTCAGCGCCTAATTGTCTTTTTATTATTATCATCTATAAACACATCATTTTTCATATGTCATGTTCTAAGTGTACTTTAGAGCTATTGAATTTTGAATTTTTTGTAAGTCCAACTTTTAATTCTAACAGATTCTTGTGTTTTCAGTTTTTACCTGTGTTTTTTAGGTAGTAATCTTATCTTGAAAGCTTATACAAAACTGCATCTGGAATTTGACAAACACGATTCTTTCTTACCTAACATATGGCTAGACAACAGCATACATTTATGAATGTTTGTGTTCAAATAGAGTAAACTTCCATAATATAAGAAAGCAGATTAGAAGATATGTTACTGAATCACTAATACGCTGAAGCTAGCTTTGTGTGTGGCATGCATGATATTGAATAGATTTTTATCACTTATCATTTCTCAGTAGGAAACACCTTGCAAAGAAATTCCCTTGGTGTAAAATTGCTTGGATATGTAATGAATGAAAAGCATCATGCTGTCTGGTATATTATCTTTATAAACACTGAGGCATATCAAGTTATATGGATGTGTTTTAGGAACTGAAATGCTTTGTGGGGAATCTGTTTATATATTATTAACTGACTGTGAAGCTTAACTATGATTTTACTTTCATAAATGATTGCCTCTCCCTTTTCTTGTGGGTGGGACACAAAGGAATAAAAAAAAATAAAATCTGCTCCACCCATCTAATTCACCCTACTGCATCTAACAGATTTTTGCTTTGAGTTTTCACTTCTGACACCACATAGTGGGTTTTCACTTTATCCATTTGACGACAAACATATAAAATTAGTTTTCTTGAGTTTATTGATATTAATGAGTTTTGCTAACATAGAAACTGAATAAAAATGACATACTTTAAATGTATACATGGCATAAGTATATTTTCTATACTGGAAGTTCAAACTACTAGGGTAGTTTTAAATTATTTAATATAAGGACATTTAATATTTGGAGACAAAAAATAAAGGATATGAAGTCCATATAATTGTTTAAGTTCTTTGAACTACACATTAACCTGTTATATATGCTGCTCTTAGCAATTTTAGCCTATGGTTTACAAAATAGGAAAAGTTGATTAAAAGCAAAGCAAATGTTGCATTCATTTTGAATAGTGCGTAAACAATATTTTACAGTGACTGTTAGAAGACAAATAAGATGGTATTTTTATTACAGCTGTAGGACCTTCCTGATTAAATAGTATCAATTTTTCCTTTTTCATTATAATTTTGCAAGGGTATATGATGTTTAGTAGGTAGGTTATAGCAATCAACTTTAAGTGGAGCAGACAGCTCAACCATTATTACTCTTCTTCAAGCCTCCAATTCCTTTGCTATTGATTTGTTAGTTGAGGCATCAGTAACACTAGGTTATAAAGAATTCAGGTGAATTTTTTCTGCTTCTGTTGATTGTGTGAAACACTGTTTGCCTGCTTTTCTATACTTATGAAGAACAAGCAATCTCTATGGCTTGATTGTCACTGTAACTCTGTTTTTACTCATTTTTCTATTTTTTTTTTGTCTCTGGATGATTAAGTCCATAAAATACAAGCTTCCAAAAACACTTATTTGATTCTGCATGAGTAAAAAAAAAACAAACCACTATTCAAATTTGAAGCTAGCTTTCATTTTCTATTTGTTATTGGTTCTCACTAACCTAGTACTTGTTTTGTAGACCTGTACCAAACTTTGTATATATTCTCTTACAGTTTTTTATGATTATTTCTGCATTATTCTAATCTTTGTTACACTTTTTAGCAGCACTTGAATAGAGCTTATTACATAAAGAGTGTGCTAATGTACATCACCTCTCCAGCACTTAAAATTATACATCTACTCTTAGCCATTACATTAAACTGTACAATGTTTTTTTTCGGATTTTCAAACAAGTATGCAGTACATATGTTTATCATTTACCTGAAGGAAGAAAATATCCTCAAATTAATTACAGTATATGACAAAACAGGTATTAAAATGGGAATATTGATTTTAGAATGGAATCAGATAAATTAAATTTTTATATTAATTATGGTTATTTTGTAGCTGTTATCAAGGTACCCAAGATGAAATATAAATTTTAAATGTCACAGATAAAGTATTAAATATTGGGGTTCAGTTTATCACTAGTGATGCATATTTCCTTTTGTTATAGTGGAACACACCTATTCTATAGTTAATAGACTCTCCCACCTATAATAAGTAGGAGTAGTAAGAGTAACTGGGAGTCGCTCAGTGGGTCAGTCAGTCGATGCCGGATGACCGTTAGTCGGATACTAAAGTATCAGTGACCGCAACTAGATTTTCTCTGTGTCATTACCTATTATATCAAGTTCCTAACGTTTTGTACGTCAAACCTATTTTAGGACCAACTTAGTACAAATACAAGCCTCCACTGTGAAACCACTCCATAACACACTTGGCAACAAGGTATTCAGATTCATACAGTGGAAGAAAAAAAAAAAAAATTCACACTCGTAACAAATTTGGCCACGAGAATTCGTACTCATACGGAGGAAAAAAAAAAAATTCACCCACCATAACACACTTGGTGACAAGGTATTCAGATTCAGACGGTGGAAGAGAAAAAAAAAAAATTCACACTCCATAACATACTTGGCTACGAGGGATTCAGATTCATCCGGTGGAAGAGGAAAAAAAAAAAAATTTCATTCGCCACAGTATAATTTGGCAAAGGGATTCGGTTTCATACAGTGGAAGAAAAAAAAAATTCGCTCACCACAACATTTGGTGACGAAATTCATACTCATACAGAGGAAAAAGAAAAAATTTGCTCGTCACATTTATTTCGGCAACAAAATCTTGGATTCACATTTAAAAAAAAGTTTTTTGAAAGACAAGACATCAAGTTAGTGACAAAAAAAATCAGTTGTATTCTCAACTGAGAAAAGAATTTTTTTTTTTTTCTTGATAAGACAGTTTGCTCAAATAGGTCACGAATTGCAAATTCGTAGGATCCCCCCCTCTACAATATTTAAGCATTGTGTAAACTTTTGCGAAGATGGAGGAATGTAAAAATATATTCCAGGAATTTAAGTTCCAGACGGAACAACAGATGACAATATTAGAGCAACAGAAGACAATCCAGGTGCAACTGCAGGAGGAAACTTTTAATAGACAAATGCAGTTTGAACGAGAAATGGAACAGATGCATAAGGAGTTTTGAAACAAAATTCTGGAAATAACTGAGAAGAGGAAAAAGAAAAGTCTACAAAATGATTCTTTCCCAGAGAATACAATATGGAATTCAATTGAAATATTCACGTACAGTCCAGATGAAGAGATAACTTTTGAGGAGTATTATAAAAAATATACAGATGTGTATAACTAGGACTGCTACTCGTGGTCTAATGGAAAGAAGGTTAGGCTTCTTTTAAGCAAGTTAGGAACTGCTGAGCATAACAAATTGGTAAACTACATTTTACTAAAAAAAACTAGCGAGTTGACATTTACCAAGGCGGTAAATATATTTAGTGAATTATTTAGTAAAAAGACATCTGTTTCACAAGAGGCGGAAATGTTCGAATCTAAAAGCTGACGAACAAGACTATATAATGTACGCAGCCAATGTGAATAAGCATTGTGAAGAATTCAAGCTAGCAGTTAAGCGCTGACAATTTTAAGGGCTTAGTGTTTGTTCAAGGGCTGGTATTGGAAAGAGACGCAGAGTTGAGAAAATTAGTGCTGTCAAAATTAGAAAACAAACCAAGGATTTCGATACAGAAGTTGGCAGAAGACTGCACAAGATATGTTAGCGTAAAGAAAGATTCGAAAAAGATAGAACAGTTTGGTGTTTCACATGTAAGGAAAATACACTACAAAAAAAAGTCAGTCTACCAAAAAGAATTCTGAAATTGCGGATTATCAAACAAAAAGTGAAATACCAGAGAAAAATAAACAAAAACTCCTGAAGCCATGTTTTGCTTGCGGTGAACTTCACTGGTACAGATATTGCAAATTTAGGAATAAAAAATGTTTTAACTGTAAAAGAGTGGGTCATAAAAGCTAGCACTCCAGGTCAAAAAATAAAGACAATAAAATAAGAAAATTAAAGTCCAATGAGGTGAACGAAGGAATAACCAGAAAATTTGTTACCGTCGAAATAAGTAATGAAAAAATAAAAATGCAACTTGACACTGGTTCTGACCTATCTATCATAAATTTGCATACATGAAAGAAGTTGGGGAAACCAACTTTAATGAAGACAAGGTCAGTGACGGGAGAAAAAATACAATTTATTGGCGAATTTGTTACAAACGTCATGGTAAATAAAAAAACGCGAAAAGCTAAACTATTTGTCATAGAAAATATCACGAACTTACTTGGTACGAATTGGATAACAGAATTTCAATTATGGGATCTACCGATAAATTCTTTCTGTTACAAAGTAGAAAATTTAAACTCCAAAGCCCAAAAATTAGTAAGGAAACTTAAGGAAACATTTCCTACTGTTTTTTCTTTAGGTTTGGGAATGTGTACCAAGATGGAGGCAAAATTCCAGCTAAAAGAAAACGCTCAGGCAGTATTCAAAAAGAAAAGGAATGTGCTGTTTGCTTCAATTGAACAGATAGATAAAGAATTGGACAGATTAGAGAAAACTGGTGTATTTAAAAAAGTTGAATGAGTAACACCGACGATATACATGAAAAACAAGCTCCAGAAAGTAAAGATGAAGCCGACACCGAGAAAAACTGGGGAGCGAGTTACCCGCAGTAAAGGACATGCAGTATTATTAAATGATTTAAGTCAACTGAAGTCACCACAGAAAACGTTAAGAAGCACAGGATCAACAAAAGGGAAGCTAGAGGCTGAATAAATAGAACCACAAAAAGAACCTACAGAAACTGTGACTCCATCGTTAAGAAGCTCAAAGCAGAAGGTTGTTTTGGTAACACTTTGGAGGTACCAAAAAATAGAAAAGCGGATTGGCAATATGATGTACTTGGTGAAAGGCAAAAAATTCACGTGCAGTAACCAGATCAGACGACGTTTTTCAGACGTGGTTGACAGCGGTCCCGTGGAAGAAATGCCGATGGAGGTGATTTGCGATATGTTGATCTAACAATGTCTGCAACAATTTTTACCAGAGGTACGCCGATCCAGGAGAAAAAAGAAAGGCAACTGATCATTTAAAAGTAGATAAAAAAAATGTAGGAGATACGCTACGATGTTGCTAAAAAAAAAAATTTTTTTTTTTTTTTTTTTTTCATATTTCCTGTAAAAAATGAAAAATAAAGGAAACTGTTTACTCCTAATGAGTAAAGTTTTAGGTGGGGATGTTATAGTGGAACACACCTATTTTATTGTTAATAGACTCTCCCACCTATAATAAGTAGGAGTAGTAAGAGTAACGGGGAGTCGCTCAGTGGGTCACTCAGTCGATGCCGGACGACCGTTAGTCTGATACCAAAGTATCTGCGACTGCAACTAGATTTTCTCTGCGTCATTACCTATTATATAATGTTCCTAAGGTTTTGTACGTTGAACCTATTTTAGGATTGACTTAGTACAAATACAAGCCTCCACTGCGAAACCACTCCATAACACCTTTATATATAAGTCTTCAAATTTCTTAAATGAAGCATTGTCATTTTTATTAGTATCTCTTTCATTTTATTTCGACTGAATCTTATTTCAAATCTTTGGTTACCATTCTATAACCATTAAATAAACAGCACACTGGAAATAAAGAATAAGTTTCTGGCAAGATTTGTGTTTGCATTCTTTATTCTTGGGAACCTGTCTTATAACAGTTCTTTAGCATTAAATCTATGAAACCTAGTTAGCAGGTGCTATTCAAATTTAGCCATATAGCAATATTTCTTTATTCTTCAATCACTATGCAGATATTTTTTATTCATGATAGAAATATTATTATAGTTATAATAGTCTTTGAATTTCTTGCAAATCTTGTACATTTTGGCTTAGAAATCTGAAAGATTGGGCAAAAACTAAAAACATTTCATCAAATTATAATGTATTGATTGTAACTATATCCAATCATGAAAAATGATGATACAGTATAAATAACTGTCAAAATGTTGTGAACAGCAACAAAGATGGACATTAGTCCAAATGTAAATAATAACTTTATAATTTTTATTTTTTTGTTTACATCAGCAATTTCATATTTAATAATATAATACTTGTTATTAGTTTTATTTGTTCAGTATTTTCTGTTAATCTCAGCTAAATTCATCAATAATTAATAAGCAATTACTGCTAAATCAGTAACTTCTCTCTGGTAAATACCAGATTTGTATTAATTGTATACACAATCACTTAAAAACCGGCACTGAAAATGAAAATTGTGATTTTATACACTGCAGTATATGATAAATGTCATTGACAATCAGTGCTTTCAGAACTGACCAATCTCTCATTACAAACTCACTTTTTTGTTAATAATGTTCATTGGCTCCATAAAATAGATCAGGTTTATAAATTTTACCTGGAAAATGTTGAAACTACTCCAGTCATCTCTTCTCCTCACCACAAATAATAATGTAATTGATCCATAATGTTTCTTTTTCAATGTCAGTCTATCAGTTAAAGTTATCTTCTTTTTTATTCCTATAGGTTTGTAGAAATAAGGAAATACCTTTTATTCATAGTCTTAGATAAAAGATCTTTTAGTTGATTCTTTATATATCACTAGCATTTTGCTCTTTGTTTTCCAATGTCTTAAGCTTCCAGTGATGAAATAACATCAAAATGAGTAGTTTATTGTTCATTAGAACTGTTGTCTTTTTTTTTATTCTCTTCCTTTGTCTATTAAATTTCTCTTTTCTTGGATTCAGCCTTAATTTTGCTCAACTTCTCTTTACAACTTTCTTTTTCTCTTGTCTTTGTTGTTTGATAACCAAACATACTCTCAAATTAGAAGCACAAGTAAGCATAATAGATTATAAAGTGTCTGAAATATAAGATGTTTGTATAGCATTAAAGAAGGTAAAGTTCAGATTGTTTTAACATTGAAAAAAAA
This sequence comes from Acanthosepion lycidas, assembly GCA_963932145.1. Classification (NCBI taxonomy): domain Eukaryota; kingdom Metazoa; phylum Mollusca; class Cephalopoda; order Sepiida; family Sepiidae; genus Acanthosepion; species Acanthosepion lycidas. Next base: position 64,185,160 of record OZ010578.1, read on the forward strand.
AAGATGAAGAAATGTATAACAATAGAAACTAGTGATGTTTTGTCTTTGTTAGTTTATTTCTCAACAGAAACCTGAAGAAATGTCTGTGGAGGAAAGTCATAGAATATCTTACTGATGATAGATGACACAAAAATTGAATAATAAAGGTACAGATTCCAGTACCATGTATCTGAGTGAGCAAGAATCCTGCCTTTGCAAATAGGATGCTGAAACATGTGTAAATGCACCTGTGCCTTAGCTGTTGCACTAATGATTCAAATGAGAACTTCAAAGATGCCATACTAACAGAAAACTAAAAAAGACAGATTACTTATAACCGATAAAGACCACAACTACAATTTTCAGATGTTTAAAGTTATATTTTTTTCTTTTTGTAAAGTATATATCATTTATGCATGTGTGTATAGCATAATAAAATGTGCCATCTTTGTAGTAATGATTTACTTTAACTTTCCTTTGATGAACAAGTTAATAGATGTTAATGTTGAATTTGTTAAGTATATTTCACTGGTTATGTTCCAAATTTTCTTTTGATAACTGAAATCTTTTGTGTTAATAACTTAGAATGTTAATGCCTCTTTTCAATTTTACAATATATTCACTGATTTTGTTTTGAACAGGATAAAATTGGCAATTGCTAGAATTAACATCTTATTAATGTAATTCCTTTTATATAATCTCTCTCATACACATAATATATATATATATATATACACACACACACACACACACATATCTATATATATATATATATATATATATATATATATATATATATATATATATGCATGTGTGTGTAATATAAATATACATGTAGGTGATCTTGCTGTTAATGCATTTACTTGGACACATAAGCAGCAGTTCTAATTGGCCAGTATTTACAACACCTTCATCCATTTCAAGACGGAAAATTGAGAAGTATAGGCTCATTATTTAGTTAACTGTATTTAAATCTATATTTCACATTAACCCAAGTTGTAAACTTTAATTTCAGAAATTTAGAATTTGCTTTGTGGTGTTCAAAATTTCTGAGCAACCCAGGAATATGAAGGTTATATGCCACCCCATTTCAGGAAATAAATATAGGAAGAACATCATTGACCCAATCTTCTGAAATGCCAACATACACATTGGTTATTCTGGGTTCACTTTAAATTTTTAAACAAATATCACCTGAAAAAGGCTAGAATTCTGCAACAGCCAAAATATTGTGAATGTGACACTAAAGATGGGGACAACAGTATGAACAATGTAAATAATAAAAAAAAGAAAAAAGAAGTATGAATCTCTGTGTGACAGACTTTCTTCTTTGACTTGGGTTTAAAATAAAAACTCTGAATGTAGTAGTAAAATATAGAAATATAATTTGACACTTAAATCCATGTTTGTTTTTATCATTTTTTAATTATCTAAAGTCAGTTGATATAATAAAGATTTATTTTTAAATTATTTTATTTTCACAAATAATAAATCTATAAAGGGTTTAAGAAGGAATCTATCATATGTAAACCTGTCAAATTTTTTGAATTTGAAGACTAGTTTGACTATTTTTAAAATGTCTTTGAAATTATTCTTAGAAAAAAGCATTAGTTATTACAAATTTTACATTTTAGAATTATTAATTTATTTTTATTTAGCAATTAGCTTTGATATGTAAAGATATTTCCTGTGGGTATATAGTTCTTTGCATAAGCAAAGGTTTTGAAGTGTATGATGTATTTGGCATGCATACTTTTAGTTTGTCTTTTAATAAATGCAATGCTTTAGCAAGTTATAATAGAAATTTACATTAAATTAAATGAAACTGCTTTCTTTTTCTTTCTTTTTTAATTTTCTATTATTTTACATATGAATAAAGAATTGTCTGAAAAGATTGGGAACAGGCAAATATCTGGTTCAAAAGTTGGTAAAATGCTTTTATATTAAGATAACTATAAGACTTATCACATCAGCTTTTTAAGAAAACACAAAATTTACACTGGAAGTCAAATACCAAAGCCAAATGTTTTTACATTAGCATTCTTTATGCCATGTGATGTCCTTGTACCAAATCTGGTAATGCTAGGTCAAATTGTTATGTAAAGGATGTTAGAAACCATAGATATTTACCTAACTTCAATTTGCTGTGCTACAAGGGCTAGGATATTTATGTAGATTTGTTGAGAGTGGGTGCTACCTCCAAATTCTAAGATATTGTGGATAAGGGAAATAAGTGAACTGCTTCTATATTGTATGTGTATTTAGGGATATTAAAAAACACACCTTTGTCAGAACAGGATGCTCCTGTAATATGTCTACCAAATATATTATAAGACCATTAAAATATTATTTGAACTTCCTTTATTTGTTTTATTTTATTTTTTAATCCAATTGGCTGGATTATTTCACATTGTTTGTTTATTTCTCTCGATAATTAACAAGACTTTGAATTCATACTTTTAAGAACTATTTGTTTAAATCATTCTAAATTTCTGTACATTTAACATATCTTAATTCTGACTGAAATGTTATTAGGCACAAATCTGGATTATGGTCATTATGTTACTTTTGATGCAAATCACATTTTTTTTTTATATTTTCATCATTTTTGTCATTCCCAATGTAACTTTTTACTGTGAAAACGTAACATCTTGTATAAAGGTTGCTTTGAAAATAATGCATTCTAATTTTATGTTGTCCTTTACAATAAAAGAGGCAGATGTTGGTGGTATGACAGTAGTTTGAACTTTCCAGCCAATGACCCATAATTTGTTTTTTTTACCTTGAGTAGCAGGTTAGTAAATTGGCATCTGGCATGAAGTAGACATGTATCATTGAATTCTTTTATGCAGAAAATATTGCACCAACTTATATTCATTGATGCTTGCTGAACATTTATGGAGAGCAAACAGTGGATGTGAGCATAGTTGGTCAGTAACATTTTTCATCAGTGGTGACAATGTATTTGACATGCCATATTCCAGATAGACTTGCACAACTAGCAACCTACTGAAGAGCACCTCAAAAATGCATAGCCAATGTTAATGATTGGAAAAAGTATTTTGTAGCTGATAACTTGGTCTATCCAGTGTTATTGTGCTTCCCATATCCTGTAGTTTCCATGGTAATAAATAGTAGGTATTACTTTTAGAGCAGCCCTTATATTTGTAAAAAAACAAAAACAAACTTTAATTCAGTTTTTAATGCATACATTTGTACTTGAGAACAATCTTACTTATAAATGTTGACTTTACTTGTTCCAGCTGAAATGAGATTGTATTTATTGGAACAATGTGATTAAATAATTTAATTAAAAACTTATCTTCAAATAAATCCTGTCACAGTGGTTAAAAGAAGTAAAACTGACTTTACTTTTTTCTCCCTTGTTTAACAAATTTCATTACCAGCAGAATTTTCTATGGGACATTTAATTAAAATTACAAAAAATGTAGAACCAACTTTATTTAAAACTGAAGTGCCAAAAAATTAGACAGCAACTTAATAATACATAGCTCTTTCTTTTATCTGAATAATGGTAGTGACATAAGGTTGCATGGAGTCTAAGGTGTTTGAATTGTTCAGTGGGTATATTTATCCAGGCATGTTCCATGGCTGAGTTGTTTGTGTGTATTTGTAGGGAATTTAGTGAAGTCTCCAACATGTCCTCATACAGGCTAGAAGTGACTGTAAATTTTATTAGTGGGACTTGAGAATTCCAAAAAATAAAATCCATGTCATTACAGAGTCACTAGCAGCTGACAGGTTAGCTTCATAGACTTCTATATTTTTTCTAGATACAAAATTGATTGTCTCTGCAAAAGAATTGGAAATTTGATTAATCTGACCAAGCAACATGGCATCAGTTTTTTCAATTGTGATGTTCTCTGGCCCAGGTGAGGTGTAGTAACTAACACTGTATTGTTAATGGTAACTTTGTTGGTTGACTACTATGAAATCCCATGAAATGCAGTTTATGCTACTACTGATACCCAATGCATTCTCATGGTTGCAACAGCTTACATTAACTCTTTGCCTATTATGTAACACATTTGTCATCAGGATGAGTCTATCTCTACAAGTAAGGAATAGCAAAACCATTCCATATACAGTTATCTCAGCACTTTCAATTTACTCAGGCTGAATTTTTATATATTCTAATTTTAAATATAATTAACATTAATATGAAATTTCACTTATTGATTCTGATTCGGATATTCTTGTGCTGTCATCTTAGTGATATGTTGTCAGCCATACTGGAACAGTCATTGCTTTCATTAACATCTATCAATTGTTTTAATCATAATCCAATTCACTGTCAGAATAAGAAAACCAAGAAATTTTCATCACTCATGCTCATTGTGTAATTGATAAAAATTCATTTTTTTTTTTACATGATTGTAAACAATCCTTGTTTTCTTAGTTAAATGTAGAGGTCTGGATAAAATAATTTTTCATTTTACAAGTTTAACTACTGTTTAAAGAGGGAGAACTCTTAATTTTTTTTCTCAAATATTGATACAAGATCAGATTTTATCGATCTTATAATTATAAGATTTATACCCTTCTTATATTAAACTAGCCAAGGTACCCTGTGTTGCCCAGGTATACATGGCTGCAATTGTATAACTGCACTCCCCCCATCTAGAAATGTCTGTCTGCATCCTCACTTGCATGCATCATCCATTGGTATACTAAACGACTCCCCACCCCCATTCATCTTTTTTATTGTATGTTTTTCACATGTGTTTGATTGTTCTTAATAAAGGAATTCCATTGATAAAAACCTTGTGTGGTCACTGCTTGCGGTTAAATTGTTTCAGTGTTTTAGATATTCAGTAGATTTCCTATGACCGTAATAACTTTCAAATAGTACAGCATTGTTCACAAATAAAACAGGGATGAAGCATCAGGAATTATTTTTATTTATTTTATTTAATTTTTCAGTGTTATTTTTTATTTTTATTTGGTAGGGCTGGTTCTCCTCTAATAACCAATCTTTACAAATGCATGATGACGTTTGTATCACAGTAATTAAATTTCTTAAATATTTGAAATTTTATAAACTTTTATATATGAAAAATATATCTAATTATTAAAATAGTTTTCAGTAGACAATGTAAAATGTGATTAGTGATGAATATTTGAACATCTTCAAGTAATTGTTGGAAATAGACATAATGTGCTTACTATTACAATCCTTGATTTGTCTTCAAAAACAAAGGAATAAAAAAATCAATTTTGAGTTACTTTTTTATTTATTTTTCATAAACTGAAAGTTTGTATCTGTTTCCTATATTTGATCCAGTAGTATCTCCCCACCCCAAATACGATACTGATTTTCATTATAAAAAAATTCTGCTCAAATTTGTCTATGATCGTTCAATCTCAATTACAATAATTTATCTTTTAATTCAAGGCATGAATTAATTAAAATTGAAAAAAAGTTTCTTACATCTATATTGTTTTAAAAAAAAAAGTCTTTCATAATATTTGAATTACTTAACAATAGGTTGTACTTGGTTTAATTGTAGAACAGAATAAATCTTTTTATTTTGCTTTTTCCTGCTGATCAAAAAGTCAATTTAATGAAAATATACAGTACAACTGAAACACATAATTTAAAAAATAAATCTCCAAATAAGATTTCTCAGAATCTTGAACTTTTTGTTTTTTAATCTTGTAGTCTGTCTTGCAAAGTAAAAGTATGTTTTACTTTACAACTGTAAGCTCCATTAAAAATATGCACATCTAAAAATAATTGTCTTGGAAGTAGACAATTATCTGACAACTGATGTGACATTTATAAATTTCATTCTAGTCTTTTTTTATATACTGCCTTCCTTCGTGATGTGGACTATCATGGCTCTCCACAGCTTCTTGTCTTTTGTTCCTGACAATGCTTTCTCCTTTATGACCTCCTATTTCTCTTTGTGATACTTGTTCCTCCATTCATTTACATAAACTTGTCTTGTAAGTTCTTTTCCGCTTTTCTGTGTCTTTGATAATTCCTGTGAGTTAAATTCACCAAGCATTCTTTCCTCATTATGTCTCATAGAAATTTCAACTGTCTCTTTCTGATTGTTATGAGCAGTTTCTCTGTAAATCCTGTTCTCCTTAGAATGTCTTTCTTTGGAACATGCTCTGTTCATAGTATTTTTAACATTCAATTGTAGAACTATAGCCGCTATATATTGATTGTAGCCTCAAGCTCTTTTTTTTTTTTTTTTTTTTTTTTTACATGTGATTAAATTGTTGAAGTTTCTCTACCATATACAAGGTTAAGTAGCAATGCAACATATATTATTTCTTTTTGGTTTTCTGAAAAGTATATTTTACTGTTACATTTTCTATGACTAGATAGATGAATTTCCACATTTGTTTAATTTTGATATTCCTGATGTATAATGTGTTGTTTTTCTGTTTTGTTTTTGCTCACTACCATGCTTCCTGCAGTCAATGGTTAATATTTTCTTTGTGCTTTCCAAGAATTATCTTAGCTAATATAAACTATAATATTTTCTAATTAGGAAAAGTTACAAATAATATAAAAAGGGTTATATTTTAAAGTAAACTTCTGTTTATAACTATTTAAATTTATTGGCGATGATAATAATTTTATTAAATAAAATTGTTATTAAACAACTCTGCTTTTCAAATTCCTTAACTACTTTTTCTTTCTTTTATTTTCATTAATTGTGCTTATCTCGAAAATAAAAAAATGTCAAGACTTGTCTCCCTTTAACCAAACTTACAGCATTCATGGAGGTTTAAAAAAAATAATTGAGAACATTGATATTTTGTTTTCTTCAAACTTTTAAATATTATTGAATTGTGAAATTGGTATTGAATTTACATTCCTTTTGTCAGTTTGTTTTTATTCTTCTTCAGGTGAGTATTCAAAGAATTTTTTCCATTTCAATCACTTAATGATAGTTTGTGTGTTAGTGATAGTCAAATTATTAATTATCATTAAATGACTATAATCTTGCATATTATAGTAAGTAATGATGTACTTTTTGTAATCAATATTCATCTTTCAAGTTATAAACCTTTAAATCCACTTTGAATTATTAAATGAATGTTAGTATGTGATTTTCTCAAATAGCAAACAATTATCTCTGTTAATTACTCTTAAACAATTTATGGTAAAAACTTGAAAATCAGTTCATTTCATGACTTTATTGTCTCAATGTATGGTTCTATTAGCTGAAGTACCCAACTTTACTAAATTCCTAAATATCTAAAAAGAATACAATCACATGAGATTATATCAACATTTAGTAGTTTTTTTGTTTTTTTTTTTTGGAGGGGGGCATTATCTCTACTAGTATGTTTTAGAAATAAATATTTACATAAATACTTAGGACATTTTTGGTTTATATGGTATCCTATAAAAAGATGTGGCTTTTTGAAGTTTGGTTGTAAGTAGTAGTTTTGACTCTAAATTGACTTGTGTGGAAACTAGTAACTGTGGATGTCAAAAATTCCTTGAAATTAGCTAGGTGCCCAAATCCAACAAATTAACATATTTACATATTCTATATACATATCTATTACTATAAAACCAGTAACTGTTTTTGGGAGGCTTGTTTTAAAGCTGACTAAACAGCTGACCTGTGAGAACTGAAAATTAATTTAGCAGGTTAACTTGACTTGAGGATAAACATGGAATAGGTGGTACTGAACTCTGAGGTCATTGGATCTATTTCTTTACATATTTTACACATTAATGAATGTATGTTCAAAATTCCACTAGATACCTAGAGTAGATTTAGTAAGAATATACATGATGGCTTAGATATTTTTACCAACAATATTGTATTTCTTCTTGGTGGACACTGAACAGGAAATGATTTTTGAACAAGATGTAGAAATAGGAAGAAAATTAATAAGAAGCTGGAGGAGAGTTCCACAGGTGAGAAGTGCAAGAAAATAAATTGTTAGCAAAGAACTTAGTTATATCTATCCATTTTAACTATAAAATGATGAGACCTTGCTACCAATCTAGTACTGTGCTTAAATTCATAAAGTCTGTTACCATAGAGCAAAGTTCATCATAGCAATTACAATGAAAGTACTTACAGAAAAGGCACAGGGAAGCTACATTATGGCATTGGGAAAGTGACTGAAGCTGGAATGCCAGGTCAGGATCAATAACTTTGCAAAATCTTTGGATTTTATCACGGATATATAAAAATATAGCAGCAAGAGCAGACCATATGTGGCAGCAATATTGGAAGCATGGATGAATGTAAGATAGATTTTGGTGGGAAAAATTGTCTAGCACAACACAGCAAACCAACTTTCCTAGCAGCAGACCTAGCAACCGATTCAATATAATCTTTTCACATCCTGTCAATAGAGAACTTTAGCCTGAGAAGGTGTAATGAATCACTCTCCTGGAGGTTTAGCATTAGCCATGCTGATGGAAGGCAGAAAGCGGTCTCTCAGATGATTAATAGAATGCAGTTTTGTTTTAGAGATGTTAAAATTAACAAGCTGTTCCTTGATCCAGTTAACATCAGATGTTAGGTCACTTTTGAGATCAGCCGGCTATCTGACGTTATCAAGCCAATCAGATTTATTAGGATTTTAAATTTTAGAATTGTATCATTTCTGTAACAGTTATCAAGATTTGCAATTATTTTTTACTATCTTGTTTTTTTTTTTCCCACAAACTTTATTATGAAAGTTGAATAGTAATTACAAAGGATTCTTATGTGCTGTTTCCATTGTATATCTTATGATAATGAATAGAAAAAATATGCAGAAACTTAACTACTTTTGTTCATTTCTTTGGCTTCTTGTGGTGTAATTTTCATTTAGATATGTTATATATATGCTACAGCTTCAGTTTTTCAGTAAAAAAAGCAACTTTGTTGACAGTGTAACTGTTGTCATAGTTAATGCTATAAAAGCTGATTTAAGTTTGAACTAAATTAGGATCTTGTAAATCATTAAGAAATGGAAACTTTTATGTAATCACTGAATAACGTATTTAAATAAGATAGGGAGTTGAAAAAAATGTAAGTGATCATTTCTGTTTAAAAAATTTTTTTATATTTTTATTGAAGTGAAAAAAAAAAAGTATCTGAAGTTATAGAAATATATAATTTACCAGTTAAAGAAAAATTAGCAAAGAAATGAATGAGATTATTACTTAAACTGTAAGTCTTAAGAATATTTCTCTTGGAATATATCATTTATTTCAAGCAAATTTTCTGTACCACAAAAACCTGACATTATCAATGTAGGCTTAATGATACCATTCTTAACTAATTTTCTATATGGCACATTAAAAGAACTGAGTACTCCTCATATTCTCTTTGATGTTCCAGACTGATATTTACCATGTTTAAAGTATTTCTTATTTAATGTTAACTTTATTTTACTTTAAATGAATACAATTTAAAGCACATACTTTTTTGACAGTAATAAATATTGAAACTGTTTATTTATATGAATAATGGATTAGCTGCTCAAAATGTATTTCTAAAGAGAATGGGTCAAATATTGTTTATTGATTAATAATATATTGTTATATATACACTTGTTCTTGTAAAATTCAATGGATGAGCATAAAATCAGTAAGATATCAGAGCATTAAGTTTTTAAATATTCTAAAGTTAATTTATTAAATCTTATTTACAATAACTTATGGGACATATTCTGTCATTAAAAATTATATTTTTCTTTACTTTTTTTTTAAATAAATAAATATTGATTTCAGTATTAAACACTGGTAACAGCACAAGAAAAGTTTAAGTAATCATATGTTTATTTGTTCAATTTTAATTTAGTATACTGGCATGTTGTCGAAGCATAATTAATTAATTGATTGTTTATTTTTGTGTATGTTCAAAATGATTTCATTGATTTTATTTATTTATTTTTTTAATATTTACTACTTCTTTGGCTAACTTGTCACCTCACTCCTACATACAAGTGTATGCATATATATATATATATATATATATATATATTCCAATGCTCTCTCATAGAAAGAGAAATCACACTAGCCAAGAACAAGATCAGATATCTCCAAGTGGAAATCAAAAAATTGACAATAAACTGAAATCTTCTTCTACCTTAGAAATTAAATTAATATATTAAATTATATATATTTTATGAGATATATATATATATATATATATATAAATATATTATATTTCTGTTATAACTGAAATGGAACATACCAAACATAAAATAATAATTCATGAAAAGTTATATTTTACCTTTATATAAATTAATATCTCCCTAATTTATTAATCTTCCCGACTAACAACTCAGCAAGCATAATTACTCTACCAAAATGCCACCATTACCCCACTTTTGATAACAATATAAAAAAAGAAAGCAGAGATTGTAATATTGTACAAACAAATCTTAGAAATACAAGATGACAAATTCATCACAACTCACTCTGCGTTAAAAACCTTAAAAACATTACTCAAATCTGAAAGCATAAAATGTAGGAATAGCCATAAATGAAGAAGCCAGTTTTTAAAAAGAATTAAAAAAAGGCCTGTATTGAACCTAAAGAAAACAAATTATTATTAGGAAGAATGACAAGTCTAATATTTTTGAATAGGACTATAATAAAAAGAAAAACTTGATTCTATACAGCCAAAATTAGGAAATTAAATAAAATAGTGCCTTCTTAAGACACAAATAGACTAATTACTACTAATAACAATAACTTAGTCAAGTTCATGAGACTTAATAAAATTATGGGTGTGTATCATCCTGACTTTTTATACAGAAATGTTAAAATCCATAAACCATTCCAACTCTTGTATATTATGTGAAATTTTAAACAAACTGATCCCACCATACCTAGCAAATGAATTGGTTCCACCAACAAATTTATTGATATTCTAATAAACCTAACAATGGCATCCTAGCCTCATTAAATGTTGAAAATCTGTTAATGTCCTTATTGAAGAAACCATATACGTAGCAATACAAATCTTTTACAATCATTCCACCTCCTAATATTAGACTAACAATTTTGTGTAAACTTTTTCTATCTTACACAACACTAGTATCACTGTATGGTAACATTTACACACAGACTGATGGCAGGGTTAAGGGGAAACGTCTGGGTCACACGTTATCTAATTTCTATATATCCCTGATGACAGAAATCATAGAAAAATTAAAAAAATCTTTTGATGATTACTCTGTTCTACAATTCACTTATGAACTCAACATTAAAAATAGAATCCCTTTTCATTCTAGTAGATGCTAATTGTGATAATTTTATTTCACTAAAAAAAAAAAAAAAAAAACTACAAGTAAAAATTTGTGTCTTAACTGTACAAACAAATATCCTCAGGAATATAAAATAGGCATTATAAAAAAAAAATGATTAACTGTGTAAAAATAATTTCTTCTTCAAACATTATTAAAGAATTAAGCAACATAAAACGAACACTTACAATTTCTCAAACAATGGTGTTAATAAAGAAATACAATTGGTTTTAAAGAAATTTAGAAAAATAATATAAGCAATACCATGATATAAACAAAAGTAAAGACACCATTTAAATATTTTATTGTAACCAGATGCATCCTAATTATAAAGAAGCTGAAAAACTAATTAAAAATATAATCCACTGGTATATAAGAGTTAACAATCTCGGCAAATACCTTATATTTATCATTTACTATAAAAAAATTCAAAATGTCTATTACCAATAATTCAACAGCTCAAAAATCCACCTTTTTATGTAAAAAAAAAAAAAATGTTTATGAATTCTCATGTCCTTTGAGAGACTGTATCTCCAATACTAATAATTAGCAAACATCAAATTCTTACATTGGCAACACATGCACCACACTTTCTCCTAGGTTGATTTGACACTTGTCAAAATTTAGTGCAATTTGTGCACATATTGATCAGCATATTGCAAACAACCAAAATATTATTAATATAAGACAAATTTTAATAGATAACACCAAAATATAGTACAAGGTTCATTGCAAATAAGCATTCAAAATTCTAGAAGTAATAATAGAAAAGAAACCAACATTAAATAAAATCTTTCCCTATAGGAGATTATATATTGAATTATGTGTACACACACACACATTTTATTTTGTATGTGCAGTACTTAGTGGAAAGCACTCAATACCAGTGATAGATCTAATATATTCAGTTGTATGAATGAGTTTGTGTGATGATCACAAAAGTGTGAAACCCAGGGTCACAAACTCAATCCATACAACTGAAATCTATATATAATGTGCATGCTCAATACATAGCTTTTTTCATTTGACCATTTCAATATAAACATGCTGCAATTTAGTGAAATAGATTTTATTTAACACAATGATCACTCTTAATTCTTGACACTGACTATGATAGTTGAAAGTATTTGAATATAACAGGAAAGGAAAAAAATCAGGAATTTTAGACAATTTATTAACGACTTTAATCCCAATGGACAACGCTACCTCATTCAGAAATTAGAATGACAATGAAAAGTTGAATATTTTAATAAATCTTGTTTGGCTGAATTCCTGCTGCCTAAATACACTTTTTACACTCACTCTCATACACAATTAATAGCTTATTGTTTTATAAAGCTTTTTCTCTCTTTTAATCACTCCTTCACACTTTTATCTTCTCCATGACATGCTGAGGGAGAACTCTGGTTTATTTATACATGCCAAACATTTTATAGATTTAGCTATGAATGAACGAATGAGACTATGTATTTACTCATGTGTGTTACAAATGAGATTTTAAAATGATAGTTCAAAAAAGTTGAAAGATATACAATAATATATCAGTCTTTTTCTTTTATTGGACAGAAAAATCATAAAGGAAAATGATCATCATTAATTAATCATAGCTAAGGATTGGAAGATCATGAAGGATTAAAATAAAGTTCAATATTATATATATTATTCCAGGATCATTTTCCAACTTATTAAAGATGATTTTTGCCCTCTCTAAACTTCTAACTTTGTCCTGGAGTAAAAAGGTGCCTTATAGCTTTCACGTATGATTTCATTTTCAAATCTTTTTTTCACTGCTCCTTGGGCTGTCATAGCTGGAACTACTCTCTCACATGCCAAACGTCTTGTGGATTGAGTTGGATCTTTTCTAATTGATCTCTTTAGCTTTAGGTAGAAATGAGGATCCTGTTGTGACTTCCTGATCCAGTTTAATGGAGTGACGAGAGCCCTTTTACTCTTAGATATGATGGAAGAATGTGTTTGGTGTATGCCCAATGAAATAAATACTCCAGTGACTACCAAGGGCACTGTTAAACATAAAAAAAGAAAATCAATGTTTGGGGTGCATTCTCAGCAGCAGAAGTTGGTAATTTGTACAAAAAAATCTGGCAAAGGACATTGACTTGCTAAAGAATTTAGTTTATAGCATGCCTCAAAGAATTAAGGCCATTATTAAAGCAAAAGGTTACCTAACAAAATACTAAATCCTTTTTAACTTGTATAATGTACACCTATCTTGGTGAAAATACAAAAATTGACTTTCACTGGGTGTGTCCTTTTTTTTTTTTTTTTTTTTTTTTTCCTTATACTGTGTGTGTGTGCATGCTCGCATGGAGTGTGAGATGGATAAATTGTTGCTATTTTATATTTTTAATTTTGCGCATGTGCGTTTTTTGATTTTGTTGACTGCATAGTATAGTAGGATCAGTTGGGTACCATCTGTGAGAAAAAGAGCATCATGACACAATTCACTCTGCCAGAAATTTGGAAACAGCATGTTGTACTGCTTGGCATTCATGCCAGAAGCTACAATATGAACATTTCAGGGTGTTTGGGTATCAATCTGTGAACAATGAAGAAGATTTGGAAAGAGCTGGATGAGCCTAATGGTGATTATGAAGGTATGGCAGCTAAGAAAACTCATTCTGAATGTTCTGATAAGAACTCACAAAATTGTTGGTGATGGTTTCAGACCCAATACTGAGGCCAACATCAAGTGCCTTGAGGAGGTAGTGCTGCCCTGGGTTAAGAGAGTAGCTGCTGGAAGAACCTATGTTGGGCAATAGGACTCTGCACTATATATATATATATATATATATATATATATATATTTTATTTCCCAAGGATATTGTTTGTTTCAGTAAAAGCACATTATAATCAGAATAATTTAGTAATTAGGAGCATATACTTTCTTACATGACAATGACAAAGAATTAAAAATGTTTTGATAACTTTAAAAAATATGATTGTAGGTAATGCATATTCAGTTAAAAAACAAAACTGATTCTAAATAATTTTGATATTTATTCATGTTCATAGTTTATTAATGAATTTTTGATTATCTACAAATTTTTTCATTTTTTTTTTTAAGTTTAATATCATCTGATAAATGTATACATATGTGATTTTAGTCATAAAAATATTGTTAGGATATAAACAAGGCACTGTACTCTTTCTATGACTTTTATTTATTCACATATTATAAAACTATACATAGAGGAAAATATAGGTGAATAAAGAACCTATTCTGAAGAATTATCTTGAACCAGCATCCCATTTAGATGAATAATTAAATTCAATGGTAATATTAAATGCATGAAACAGAAATATAAGAATTAGATTTTAAATAATTAGTCTGGTTAGGATAGTTGAAATTAAAAGCAAGTAACAAAGCAATTACTAACATGAGCTTGTTTGTATTAGACATCAGTTTGATGGACAAAGTGATAAAATGGTTTCTTGATAAAGTTTTTAAGTTATGCAACTAAAATAGATACAAAATGAGTTGGTGGGAAAATGTCTTCTAAAGGATGTGATACATAACTAAAAAAAATAAGTAATTATGCACTAAAATATTTAAATAAATAGATGATTATTGGAAGGAATAATTAAAATGCTTAAATGAAATAAATGAGATTGTTCCAGAAATAGGTTTTGATGCAACATCTTTTACAATATATTTAAAATTGTTTTTATTATCATCATTTTGATTGATCTAACAAATTTAAATAAAAATAAAAAGATTAAACTAAATCTAAATTGCAAAGTTCAACTCTAGTTAACCAAAATATAAATTGAAAGGTGGTACTTATAATGAACACTCTAAAGTAGTATGAAGTATTTGCACTATGATTCCAGAAATGGTTGTTACAAATATCTGTCTTGTTTGAGGATCATGTAATTACTTAATTATATCCATTCAAAAGGAAATGAAAACTGGACCACTTCTTTTGCATTAACAAGTTTTCTTTGGCTTTGTATTTGTTTATAAGTGTTTTTTCATGTTTAAAAAAGGTTAAGTGGCAGAATTCTTGTGGTTTATTCTTTTCTACCAATTTCCTGTCTTCCCTTTCTTGGACAATCTGTAATCCTCAAAGGCATTTCCAATCTTTCTCAGAATCTAAGAAGAAAAGAAAAATAACTTGAACTCAAAATGTTATCTTATTTAGTGGCAGAAAGACAAGATAGCTGAAGAACTGAAAGTTGAAAGAGTAAAAGCTGAAGGCTTGGATATAGATTTTCAAGGTTGATGCATAAAGCTCTTGGTAAATAACTAACAGGAAGTGTTTAGTTAATGCATTTTTTCATTAAAACCAAGACATGAGAAATTTCTAGCACTAATAGATTTTTGTCAGCATAAAAAAAATAAAAAGTAGGGCATGATTGTAAGTTCAAATACCAATTTATAGTAGCTAAAATACTAACATTTCAAAATATAATTTAAATATAATTAATGCTAAAAAACAGACATATTAAAATGAGAGGGAGTGTGAGGAGATAAAATTACCATAAATGGCAATTCAAAACAAGAGCAAAACAAATATTAATAAAAGTGGAGAAAAATAGAAAAGGCTAACCAGTTCTAATTCCACTCTTCAGAGCTCAAATCAAGGAAAAATTATCATCGTTTGACAATGGAACAAGACTATGGATTTTAAGTTTAATTTTAATAATTAAATTTATAAATTTAGTTTCGATTTTGAAACCTGAAAATATTGTGTTGCGATGTAATCATATTTTTAAAAAAGAAAATAATTATAATATTTTGCTCTACTGTTTTGTATCTAGCAGGGTTCTTTTTTCTTTTTTTTTTTTTTTTTTTTATTAAATAACTAAGAAAACTGGATTATAAATCTTACTGTTCTTTCTTTATATATAATGTTATACTGCACTGCAATTAAATTTCTTTCTGATTCACTCTACATGTCAGTCAGATGTGAGCACTAAGAAAGCAAATCCCAAAATAAAAAAAAACTTGTCATCTGAGTGGGGATTCCAAGCATCACATTCTGCCTATGAAACAAATCCTTGCAAAAATATAAAATACAATAACCAATCATGAATGTTGCCACCAAAAAAAAAAAATTCTGGGAACCACCAAATTTGCTTAAAAGAAAACCTGAAAGAATGACACAGTATGAGGCCAACAAGCCACCTGTCAACAACAGCATCAGCTCTCATCGTCACCACCATTACTACAACCCATCTATTCACACAGCTGTCATCACCAGGCCTCTCTCTGTCACCACTATGATTTCTAACACTTGAACAGCTTAACTAGCCCACTCCTGACCTCTCTTGTTGTTACCACAACAACCTTGTTTTCATTTGATCTCCCATTCAATCAGAATCCAGCAGATATTTTGCTTGATCAAGCTTGTTATTTCTATTGTATTTATTTGTATAACAAAAAAATAAAAGTGTGATTAATCAAATAGCACTTAACTCAGTAACATGTTTGTAGCTAAGTTTATTATAATGAGTGTATGTTTGCAAAGGAAATAATGAACAAGGATTAAAGTTTCAACAAGCATGGATTGATCAATTTTCAGAATATATACATAATTAAGTGAAAAGGTGACAAAATTGTTCATTTGGGGTTCTTTAATTGCTATTGGTGAGAGGAGCAATTAGGTATAAGAGTGTTGTTGTTGTTGTTAAGGCCGGGTGCAGATAGCAGGTCGGTGGCTTGGAGTGCGTTCGTGAAGCTGCAAATAAGTGGTAGTATGGGGGGCTGATTCATGGTAAGGCCTGGTGAGGTGTGTTGTTGGGTTGGTTGACTGAGGTCATGGTTGTGATGAAGTGGGGTGATTACTGGAGTGGATAATGAAGCTTGATCAAGCAGAATACCTCTGTCTGATTCTAGTTGAATGGGAGATCAAAAAAAGCTGGTCACAGAGGTGGTGATGAGAGGCCTGGAAGGTAATAGTGACACTGTCAAGATGTTAGAAATCATGGTGTTGGCATCAAGGGAGGTCTGGTGATGACAGCTGCATTTTGTGTATGAAGAGTTGAGTGAAGTCAAGAAGAGAACTGATGCCATTGTCGACAACTAACCTGTCAGCTTGGTATTGTATGTGACTAGTCGAGTTGCTGTTACAGTGGATTGACTGAGATCATATTGGTGGCTATGAGAGGGGCAGTCATGGTGGTGACGACAAGAGCTGACATTGTTGTTAGTGGGTAGTGAGTAGGAAAAGTTCAGTAAAGTTAGAAAAGAGAGGATTGTTGGTAAAGAGAGGCACTTCTGGATTTACTTCAAAGGCTTTATTAGATCTTTTGATGCTGACAAATGGTTTGTTAGCCCTGTTGTGTTTGTGTATAGGGGCCATCAGTCTGAAGAATGAGTTGGGTCAGATTTGTTCATGTAGAAAGGTCCCCAGGGACTGTCAGATCCAAACAAGACATCCAATGAAGCATTGTACTTCTTTTCCATTGTTGGATGGTTCATTTTGTTAGTTCGCTAATCCCATGATACATGCTTCTGACACCAGTTGTTATATTCATTTCACCAGAATATTATGTACATCAATATTGAATTTAATAACTTGTTAGATGTTTGTTTGTTTGGGTTTTATGGCATATCAACCACTGTGGGTTATTTAATGCCAAAGCCAGTTTATATGAATTTTAAATGCCTATTTTGTATGGAATAAAAAATGTATAGCTGGCAACATTATTATTTCAAAAACATATAGCTGGCAACATTATTCTTTACAAAAAATGTATAGCTGGCAATATTACTTTTTACAAAAAAACTTATAGCTGGCAACATTATTTCTTACAAAAAACTTATAGCTGGCAACATTATTTCAAAAACTTATAGCTTGCAACATTGTTTCAAAAACTTATAGCTCGCAACATTGTTTCAAAAACTTATAGCTCGCAACATTGTTTCAAAAACTTATAGCTGGCAACATTGTTTCAAAAACTTATAGCTGGCAACATTATTGTTTCAAAAACTTATAGCTGGAAACATTGTTTCAAAAACGTATAGCTGGCAACATTATTTTTAACAAAAAATGTATAGCTGGCAATTATTGTTTCAAAAATGTATAACTGGCAACATTATTGTTTCAAAAATGTATAGCTGGCAACATTATTTTTCCGAAAACATTATCTGAGGCCTTGCTGTTGGATGTAGTGTATCGCCGTACCCAGGACGTGGATGTAGTGTATCGCCGTACCCAGGACGTGGATGTAGTGTATCGCCGTACCCAGGACGTGGATGTAGTGTATCGCCATACCCAGGACGTGGATGTAGTTTACCGTCATACCCAGGACGTGTGTAAGACTTGGAAAAACTAGGAGTTCACTATTTGCCCATAGCTAGGACCCTAACAGGTGCTACCACCCCGGGTCAAGGTGGACCTGGGAACCCCAGCAATTAAGAGGTGGTTCCACGCTCCTCAAAACCTCCTGATCAGAGACCTTGCTGTTGGATGCAGTTTAACGTCATACCCAGGACACCCCATTGGGGGGGTCTTACCCCTCTACAGAGGTGCAGTCGGCGTATTCTAAAGCCCCAGCCGACAGGGACATAACTTGTTAGAGATTACTGGGAATTAAAATATTTTGTCATCAATAACAGGTTGATTGTTAGAGATTAGATAAGATATTCATTAAAGTGCCCATTGCAAGAACAGATAAGTTTGCTTCTTGGATATATTTAGATTTTTACTGGAAAAGATCTTTTCATTGACTTTTATCCTAATAGAAAGTAAAGAAAATTGCTCATTGACCTTTTCAAATAAATGTCAAATCAAACTAGAAAAAAGATGAAAATAAAATTGGCATAATGATGATATTAAATGAATGTATTTTTTGGTGTCAGATGTCATTTTTCCTTTTCAAAATGATTCATAATAGAGGCTTTTTGTATCACATAGAATAAATAATTTCAATTATTTATTTTGTCTGAATTTGTTGGATGATGTGTTGTCATTATTTATTTCATTTACATGCAAACTATTGTCTTCATCTTTGTTATTACATTTCAGCCATTGTTCCTCCAAGCCTTCATTAGGTAGGTTACCCATAACATGTACCTGATGAAGGCCAGAAGTCACAATGACTGAAACATTGTGATAACAACAAAGATGAGGACAATAGTCCACATGTAAATAATCAAAATTATATTATGTATTTGCCAATCATGAATTACTCAGTTTAACTGCTTCTGAGATGTGCAACTTAAGTAAAAAGCTCATTTAATTTTATTCATAGATTTTTTTTTTTTTTTTTAAGGTGTATATTTATGGCTAAGTGGTTAACTTAAGAGGAACATAAAACAAAATTAGATAGAAGGAAAGGGGGAAATGTATTTTTATATCTCCAATACACAATCTATAAATGCTTATCTTGTGACATAAGCAAGCAAAAACCTGTGAACTTGAACTTGAAGCACCTCAGAAAAGAAAAGAATTCAAAAAGTGGATTATAACAAAAATCGATCAACTTGGTTGATTTTTTTTTTCTCCTGTGTGCCCATAATAAAAGATCACACCAGATCTCAATTAGGTTAGTTGGTTAGTCAGTCAGCAAACAGCACTGAGTGCAAATCTGAGTTTTACAATAAGATGTGCAGCATGCATGCAATAAATTTTTCATATCCAATTTTTTGGAGGTGATGGTGAATAAACTAATTTTGTCTTTACTCAGTAATTATTTCTGACCTCTGTATATATCTTCATTCTTTTTCATGTGTTTCTTCATTATTGCCAACCTCATCCTTCAGATATGGTTAGCTGTCATCAATCACCACCAAGAGAAACCGTATGTGTCTTAAGCATATGTATGTAGAACTAACCTTTCTACACCACTCTGACTACTACCATACTATTAAAATATCTCAAGGCTAGCCTACTGAATAGTGTATCAGGATCTTCATATATGATCTGACACAAGGTTCTTATATGAAATCATCTGAAAAAAATTAGTCAATCTCCTCCACTTACAGTTTAGTACATAAATTCTGATTGGTCATTTAGTCAGATTTTGGGCAATAGTTAGGCTAGTCAATTTTATTTTATAATTTTTTTTTTTTTATTAATTAGTAATATAAAATAATTAAAAATAATTAAAATGTGTGAGTAAATAAATGTTAATGAGTTTGTCTTCTACACTTACTTTTGTGAGAAGTGTATTAAAAGAAATCCAGATTCTTTATTAAAAATTTTCATTTTGTGTGTAAGTCTTTTTATTTAGAATTGACTCTAAAAATAACTGTCATGGTGGACTGCTGGAGATTCATTTTTTTAAATTTGAAAAAAAATGTATTACATTTTTTTTCTTTTTTTTTTTTTTTTCTTTTTCCTAAATTTAAAGTTGAGGTATGTTTGATCCACCACTAAGGATATTTAAGAGGAGTCAGTGGATGAATGAGCAGAAGGTGGTTAGATGGCAGAAGAGACAAAGACTGATGGCTGTGGCAGAAGGTAGTTAGACCTCAGAAAAGATTTGGGCATCATGTGTGATGGAAGTTGACTAGCAAAGTACTTGGACATCTGATATGAAGCCAGCAAAACTGTCTGCAGTAAAGATTTGACATTCTTAAAAACTATGCTGATGAAAGACATTTTACAATAATGTAAAGCTTTTTGTAAACTCTCACAGAAAAAGAAAAGCAAAGATTGTTAAATGGCCCAGTGAAGCATGTGGGACCCAAGCAGAAAGAAAAATGAATGGCATTGCAAAAAGATAGTTAAAAGCCCCAGTGAACCACATGGAACCCAAGAAAAAAAAAGCAAAACCCAGTGAATGCCAAGCAGAAAGAAAACCATTATATTGAAAAAAATATCGTTAAAACCTTCCTGAAAATCTCAAGGAAAATACACATAGGTTTTTTTCATTTGTCTATTAAATGAGTGCCCCTTTCTTTTTTCTAAGTAATTTCTTCTGAATTTCAATGGGTTTTGTAACACTTTCTCAAAGTTTTTTTTTTTTTTTTTTTCTTTCATGATTTGAAAAAAATTGTATTGTAAATCTTCTTGAGAGTAAATTATTTCTATAATTTTGTGATCTTTCCTTTTTTAATATTCATTCTAGAGAGTGGACACTATTCTCCCATTTCCTCCCAGGAAAAAAAAATTATTTTATTTTGCACAAAAAATTAATCATTGTAAATTAAAGTTTTTATAATCTTTCAGTTACCGTTACCTTCTATATTGACAATGTGTTGATCATCTAATCACTTACAAGTATCTGACATTGTTCTTAATGTTACCATATCAAATTATATGCCCTGCAAAAATAGAATTCCCACATGTTTCAGTTTGAAAATTGAAGCTATAATACCTCAACTGAACAATATACTTTGACCTTTCACATTCAATCATAGATGACATAATTAGACTTTACCTTTTGATAATCTGCAGAAAAACACTATATAGGGCAACTGCTTTGCATGTTAATAAATAAAAATATACTTTAGGGTTAATATTAATCAACTTGAAAAAAATTAAATGTATTGTGAAAGGTAAATGTATATGTGTATTCATCAGCATATATTTTTGTTCTGTTACATGATGCTACAGAAGTTAAAATTTGCAAACCTGTGTTAGATAACATGTGAACATTAGTCATTATTAGTTAATATAGTTGAAATAAATATAATTATTTACCTCAACTACATAGCTTGTATACAAATGCTGCAATGCAACATTATTTCATTGATTACCTGAAATAGAGAAAATGTCCTAGCTTTTTATGTTTAGACAGCAATAAAAAAACAAAGAGCTGTATTTGTTGCATATAAATACTGCCAAGAGTAATAACATTTCTTGGATAAAGCTAATGCGAGCATTGAACAATACAGCTTTTTTTTTTTCTCAAGATCTTGGTTGAGGCAACAATTTTTCAGCACCCACTCCTATAGACAAGGGAGAAATAGGCAAATTATCATTTTAGCAAAGGCTAGAAATGAAAAGAAATTGCTTAATTTTTCATATTTGCCTTGTAACTTCCAAAATTCACCCCTCCAAAATGTTCCCATGCTAAAGTAATTCTGTTCTATAATATTTCTATTCTTATACCTAAAAACAGCATTTTCTTCTTTCTTCTAATTTGAAATGTACCAGAGCTGGCATTTCCCCATAAGCATACTCAGAGCTTACTTGAACTGTTGGCAGCAACTGTTCTTATCTTTACCTACCTGGAATATACTGGTTCTGACCTTCAAGAACAAGTTTGCATTTTATTCAGAATCAAGCAAGGTTGAATCTTCAAAAGACTGATATTTCTATAGCACATTATATTTCTGTTTACCTTTCAACAACACTATTTTTAGAGGTGAAGTATGAAGTGTCAGGGAAATTTAAATAGCACAGTAGTATTGAGAATTGGAATTAGAACTAAAGATTCAAGTTTGGTAGTTGGTTATTAGCATTTCTTCCTCTCATCTACCAATAGAAACATAGTTAATAATCATATATCATAAAAATAATAATTTTGGTTTAGCCTAATAATTTATAAATGTTTAGCTTTGTTTTGTGCAAAGCCACAAGCATATGGCACTCAGTATTAAACTAGATTTTTTTCAGAAGGAATTTTTATTGGAATCCTTGAAATTATTTTATGCTTTTTATCTTTACACTAGTATACTAATCTTAATTATTATACTTACACTTTTGAATATTGTACCCTCTGGCCTTCTTCAAGTGTCTGTTGTCCTTAGTAACTTGGAATTCTGAACCAAACCTTTTTTTTCAATCTATGAATGTAGCTTTATTTTATTCTTCTTTCTATTCTTAGGCGATATCTTGTGTCTGTTAATACTCTCCAGCCTATTCACCTTTGTGCTACTTGTCTATTTCTTCTACTAGTTTTGAATTGTTTTAACAATTCTTTTCATTTATTTTTAGTTTGAATTTGTAATACTTCAATATTTTTGTGGCATGTTCCTTGAGATCATTATGCCTAATTTTTGCTGCTAGTTAGCCTCTTACTGATTAGACCATGAAAACTCTCATGATAATGTCTCACAATGATAATATACAAATTCAGGTCTTATTAGCTTATTCTTTATTACTGATCCATGTTGTTTAATGGTGGTTGAATAATAACCAGAGAATTTTGATAAAAAGAAATGAGGTGAAAATAGATATTATGAAAAAAAAAATGTTTCTATAGTAAATTCTACAACAGCTACTAAGAGACATTGGTTTGCTTTGATATTAATATAATTTATAATTATTCAACATACATGAACAAAGATTTTTTAGACTACTAGTATTATGAATCTGTTATGAAAATTTTTTTTCATTATAATAAGTTAAATTTTTAGTTTATACCCACTTCAAATAACTTGAATAACAGTTCCACATCTCCATTATATACTATAATTTTTTTGCTCAATATTTTATAGATATCAATTTGTCTTTTTTTAATTATGAAATTTCTTGCTTTTACTGATTGATGATTTAATAAGAGTTTCATTGCTGGCTTCTTCACTTATAGCAACACAAGATGAATAAATGTTAAATAGTTTAATGAAATTGACTGCTTATTATCAGAGATATTTTTTACAAATGTTCTTAGGAAAGGTAAGAGCCAAAACAGACAATTTATTAAGAGCTACAAAGGAAAGGGAGTTGTGGAGAGTCATGATTGCCTACATCCTGAAGAAAGACAGCATATAAAGAAGATTGGCACTAATGAATCCTAATTAAATTTGAGATAAAATGGTACAGTACCATTACTCTATAATGTAATCTCTTATACTGAAGATTAATGGAGCTCCACAAAATAGATTTTTGACTTTTCTTTCTGTTGCTCTGCTGCTAGATTACTGTATATGCAAGATATAAATTCCTTTTAATTAAACTGTAAAATATGGTTGAGTGGTTGGGATTATTATTTTACCATGATATTGGTTGTTATTTAAAAGCACCAGTTAGAAAGATGTTAACTTGTTTTTTAAAAAATTCTTGAAAATTTTATGAAAATTATCCTCAATATATATGTAGAGTGTATTTGATCAGTGAACCTGGGTATAATATTTACAAAGGTAGATATAAATTTATTTAAACTTCTAATCTTTATAGATAAATTTACATTTATTAGGTTGGTGCAAAAATAATGACGTAATAATGTCGTTTTTTGACGTTAATACGTCAAAAAACGACATTATTACGTCATTATTTTTGCACCAACCTAATAACTATTACTGGTTAAATTCTGAATAAGAGGCAAATACTTCTAAATAAAGTACACTGTTCATGTGTTTGTATTATGCTATTATAAATGTAAATATATATTCTCTCATGTAGAGAGTAAAAATAACCATGTAAAACATTCATGGATAATGATTATTTGAAAATATATCTTTATGGGTCTAGTTTCAATTCGTATTTTTAGATACATAATTTATTAAAAAGAAATAGACATAATTTCTCTGAAAGCTTTTAAACCAATATTATTCCACTAGTGAGGATACCCAGTGTTGCTCAGAATATCTCAGAAGATAGTTTACTATTGACAATTTATTTATATTTTTCAGCTATCTTATGGAAAATAAGTGTTTATTCAATCTTTAAAAAATAAACTTAATTGTTTTTTGTTTTTTTGTTTTTTTCTTTTGTTACAAAATAACTAAATTTAGGAAAATACCACACTACAATACTACACTTGTGGTGGGGGGCTGAGCATTCCCATATTTTTATTAAAAAAGACACTTTCATTTAAATAAAATATAGTTAAATTCATAAAACAAATATTCAACACTACTAATGTTGACTGTAACTCCTGTGTATCTCTCCTAATTTTTATTTAACTAATTTTTTTTCTTTTCAAATACAAATATAACTTGAAACTTAAACATAACTGATTTCCAAAACTGAATTCTCAATGCATCTTGCTTCTACTCTCTTTCAAAATAGTAATTAAATTCATTTACAGAGAAATGTTTGCTTCTTTAATATAATATTTAAGAGTAAAACTTTATTTACTTAAAAATTTGCCTAAAAAATAAATAGTAAATAATTATTTTTGAAGGAGTAATGCTTATCATCATTTTTGCTTGAAAAAGTATCTTAATTTAAGTTTACTTTTAGATATTTTTAAGTTAGTTTTACTTTTAAACATTACATTAAATACTTCACAAACCCACTCCAGGCCTCTCTTGTCATCACCACCATGACTTTACACCCAGCCTTACCATCAACACCCTAACACCAAATCACTTCCATGGTATAAATAAAAGGACAACATCTCGAGTAATCAGTCCATATAAGTAGCAAATGAATGTAACATTTTGAACTGAAGTAGTAAGAGGAGGCATTAAAGTCTTGTATCTTGTCTATTCCTTATTGTATGAAAACTATCATAAGAATCAGAAAAAAAGATTTATAGAAAGCATCAATAATTTCTGAAATATTGCACTTTATCTGATTTCTTCTTTTTCTTTACTTTTTCTTTGTGGATTTGAATATTTTTACCAGGCCAAATTTTCACCACTCAACCTTCCACAATTCCATCCCTTGTACACAAAGATAAAGTTAATTACTGCGTTTAAAAAAAATATAAAAGAATCACTATTGGTTCATATTTTTTATATTGTCTTGCTTTTGAGTAGGTAAAAAAATATCCTGGTAAGTAGAGATTTGTTTCCAAAACACCACCACCTGTTGCATTAAGAGGGACAGAGTACACTGATACTTCTTGATCTGCAGTTGAGGCAGAGGGACCTAGATATAATTATTCATCAATTATATAAAAGAAATACATTGCTATATTTTACATCTGTGAATATGTAAAATATTTTATCAAGATTTCAAGAGTAGCAAGATAAATTAGTGTATAACAAAAAAGTGTTAAAATAAAATTTTATTTGAAAATACATTATCTTGCCATTATCTACTTATTTGTAACAGATAAATATTGTTTCAATTTTAAAATGTTTCTGCTTCTTGTTATTTATTACAGTAATGTAGTTGGTATATTAACAGGATTCTTACAACTTCATTTGTGAAATATAAAGTTTATAAAGGTTAATTATACATTCATAAAAAGACTGGAATAGATCAGATGAAATGCTGTAATAAAAAAATTAACAAAGAATAAGTTCAAGTTTTATTTCAAAAGCTATTTTACACCATGAAATAACAGGTAACCTAATGGCTAAAAAGTAAAAACATACTTTAATCATTAATAATATAAACAACAAATTAAAACTGAAGATAATGCTTGAAGGCAATGAAAAAATATGTTGTATTTGATTTTGTTAATATGGAAATATGTGAATATACATAAACATCAATAAAATCAACGATGACACTTAAATATTGATTTCCTACAAGCACGTTTTTTCAGAACTACCTTGGAAATGAAATTAAGTAATTCATTTTAAGAGTTCTGTCCCTTTACTAAAATAATTTTTTTATATACCATTATGCTTGAAGCAATATTTATGATTTAATTTTATCAAAATACATTCACTTTATTCAATCATCAAAGATGAGAAAAATATTTCTTGGTCAGTTTCAAGTGGGTATCAATTTAAAATTTTCATTAGGTATATCAAGGCTCAGGGATCTTCCACATTCTCTCAAAAGAAAGTATAGAATATGGAAATGAATTTGCATATTGCAAACATGCTGGTAACATAATTTATTTCTTTTATATGTAACAGTGTTTTAACAATTACATGCTTAATTATGCATTTTAAATAATTTGTGAAAATGTTCATCTGAATAGTTAGAAAAAAATTGAAATAGTAACATGTAAAGAATCATCACTAAACTAACATTAAGAACAATTTTCTTATATAAATTCAGATATAAAAAAAATATCTGTAAAAAGACAATATGAATAAAGACAAAAGGGAAACTATTCTTTACCAGCATATTCCATCTTCTGATGGACTTTATCAAGCCAAATGTGACTGTTTTCTTTTGTATTCACTTCCCCCCATTATATTATTTTATTTTAGCAGTCATTCTATCATAATATTTGCAATATAATTTTTCAGTGTATCTTTAATCTGTATTGTAGCAATGTTATAATATTGTATTATCAGTCTTTGTTAGTTTAAAAAAAAAAAAAATTCACCCAATACAAGACCCAAGAATCACTCAAGGTAGAGGGATTACTGTGTGGAGTTGTATTAGCATAAGAAAGGGAAAAAGTGAAGTTCTTGAAGGCTAGGCAGGAAAGATAACAGCTAATTCTAGACTTGGAGAGGTCTAATACTAATTACTGAATAAAATTTCAGATTTCAGGCAGAGATGTCAGAAGTACAGAGTTGAAGGAACTGAAAACACAATTCTAAACAGGAAACAAGGGATAAACCTTCTACTCCTGTTCAAAAGACTGGGGAGGAGTGTGAACTGGATGACAGGCAAACCTATCTACTCCTATTTAGAGAAGAAAAGAAAATAATTGCAGAATAAAATATCAGTTTGGGTGGAGATGCCAGAAGTATAGTTGAAGAAATTGGAAACCCAATCCCAAACAAAGGACAAAACCCCACACCCACTAAAGAAAACAAGGAGTAGAAACCAGACAATAGGTGAACCCATCTATTCCTTTTGGGGGAGGGAAAAAATAACAATTAGTGGATAAGACCTCAGTGTTCATGCTTCTGGCATCTCTGCCTGGAGTTGAAACAGAACCTGGAAGGAACTAGAAACACAATCCCAAGTAGGAAAAAGTAAATAGTAAATAAAATTAATGAGATTAGCTCTGAATATATATGTTAGAGTAGAGTTTGTTATGGAACTGGCAGTATATTATCTATTAGGTTGGTGCAAAAATAATGACGTAATAATGTCGTTTTTTGACATATTTTAAACGTCAAAAAACATTTTTTTTTTATTTTTTTTTATAAGTTTTATATTAACTTTTTAATTCTATACATTAATGCATTGTATTGATAAACACTTTAATATATATTAATTTTTTTTTTTTTTTTTTTAAATTTCTATATCTTAGGGATGTAATTAGATTGGTTGAAACTAAGTTGATATCTGATTAAAAAAAAAAATTAAAATAATGATTTGAAGTAAGCAGGAGATATATATATATATATATATATATATATATATATATATATATATATATATTTGTGTGTGTGCATAAAATTTCAAAAAAGTATTTTCATATCAGCATGTCGGTAGTAAAGATTTTTTTATCTAGAATATTTTTTTTACCCACTTAAGCAGTCAATGACTATAAAAACATTTTAAAAATTTGATAGTGGAGCAATTTCTTTTAAGTGTTTAAGACTGTAATGAAAACTCAGTCTAGTTCAGTTTAATGCACCTTTATTGAGCATAACTGAAGAGTCTTGCTGTTTTGGCTAAGACGACATGACTTATACAAATCATAAGAAAGGGGATGTAATCGAGTTGTCTTACCACAAAGACCATACAAGATTGTTTAGCCTTTTAAAACTGCTTCATTTAATTAATTTGACTCTTAATGGTATTATGGTTTAGTGAGTTAAACTAAATGTAAATTATGAAAGTGTGAGGATATTAAATATTGTCAAACATCATTAGGACTTTAGGTCCATGAAAATCTAATTTGAAACCTTATTGCTTTCATTACTTGTAGTTATGTAACATCAGTCATGTAGTTTATATTTTCTACTCATAGTTGGCATGTTATTTCACTTTTGAAATGATATTCTGAATGATTGTTTCTCCAACATAGTGGCAAGCTTATCTTCTTGAGAAAGAAATATTGGTGTGATTGATATATGAATTTAGCACTAAAGACCTCAAGAATAAGAAAATTCATAATGTATATACCAAGTGTAGATGAATACTTTTGGTTAACCAATTGAAATAGCATTCATTAAAGAGTACTTTGTTTATTTATATCAGTTACAGTAAATGATTATTACCAAATTTAAAAAGCTCTGAAAAATATATTACTCCTTAATATGGATGTGCATGTAGTATAGTGGTTAATGGGGTGAAAAGTGGAATTGGTATACCAAATTCCACTTTCCAACAGTTTGTTTCAATAACTTTCATATACCCACTCTTGTAGAAAGGTAGGAATCTCTTTTCTCCCCAACAATTATAGGTTAAATAGTGGAATAGACAACTAATCTGGAAAGGCAACTTTGACTTCAAAATTAGTTGAGTATGAGACTGTTAACTACCCACCTCCCAATAAACTACTTGCTATCAAAACCACCAGCAAGGTGAGTCTGTGAGTCTAAGGAGGTTTGATAATGATGATTAATGAACATGCATGCACAAATTTAATGTATATATGTGTTGGTTAATAAGTATTAACATGTATTCTTATTCATAGATTTGGAAGGAATTATTGAATGAATCAATCTTGCAAACTTTCAACAACTTTTTGAAAGTTTGTAAGATTGAATTTTAAGATAATTTATTCAAACCTCCATATGGAGGTTTGAATAAATCATTGAATTTGCTTAAATGTTGAATGGCATTTTTACTTGTATTTTTTCTTTTTTGCTGAAATTTCTTATTTCATAATTCTCAAAATGGTAACCTGAGATAAGTGGCTTTTAAACCAATATAAGATATTTCTCTCTCGCAGTCAGTCTAGTATTTATATCTTAGATATTCTTAAGAAATAAATCTCAAGTCCTGATTATAGTTTATCGGATTAAGTTTGCTGCTATACAACTGTTGTGTTTTACTTGTGTTCTTTACATAAAATTAGTATTTAGTATGCTTCTTGAAAATGCTTGCAAGAATATTTTTTTGCCTTTTTCAGTTTGAAAAGGGCAGTAAACATGAAAATCTTTAACATCTTTTTGTAATATATTCTTAGGTACAAAACATTATCATCTTTTTGAAAATAATCATTATGGATCTTGATATGGAATAAGTATTGTAGATATAACAGATATTAGGTTGGTGCAAAAATAATGTCGGTTTTTGACGTTAAAAAATACGTCAAAAACAGACATTATTTTTGCACCAACCTAA
Source organism: Acanthosepion lycidas (assembly GCA_963932145.1). Lineage (NCBI taxonomy): Eukaryota > Metazoa > Mollusca > Cephalopoda > Sepiida > Sepiidae > Acanthosepion > Acanthosepion lycidas. The sequence goes on from OZ010578.1 coordinate 64,215,303, forward strand.
TAATATGAACTGATGTGGGTTGGTTGAGCAAAATAATGTCACTACTGACTAATGTTTCTACACATTCTTTGCATTTACAGATGCCAATACATTAAAGGGGCTAATTTCTAGTGAATAACTAAATTTATCCTAATTTTTTATGAACAATCAAATCTCTTACTAATGATGTTATTCCTGCTATGATCCTCTTATGTTTTTTGATTTTTCCTTTAAGAGTTACTTCCCTTCGGCTATGAATAAATGATATACTTGTTTCCCGTAATCCTCCATTCTTTAACAATGATCATGTATTATTTAATCCATATTGGTCTTTTTAGCGATATTTTAATTTTTGGAAACAGGATTTTTTCATGAAGAAACTAATTTGATTAACATGATGAAATTTTGTTTTCAGTTATTGAACAGAAACTAATTCAAATATGAAATAAATAAGAATGAGTAGTTATGGCAGAATTTGACTAATAACCACTATTGCTGGGGTCAGATTTTTTTTTTTTTTTTTTTTTTTTAATATTTTCATAAAGAATATTATGCTATTCATAATTATGCATTGATACTGTAGAATCATTTAAATATATAGGTAAATTGGCTTTAAAAACTGAATTTATTTTGTCTTATATAGATTAAAGTAGTTTATCTTTTAATAGATGTATACTCTAATGTGAATGATTTAAGCACAGTATCAACATGAAATGATGAAAAATGTCAAGCTAGAAATGGAAAGGCTAAACATAATCCTTCTGGGGGAAGGTATATGAAATTGATATTAGACTATGACATGATGGAATGTATTTTGGGATGCTGTCAAATGTCAGTCAGTTTTTCTAGTTAAACTAAAATGGAAGCCATCATAGTAGTATATTTACCAATGTCACAAAGCACAGAAGAAGTAGACAGCTATTATAGCATACTAGATATTGCCAAGAGACAATAATGCAAATTGCAGGAAATTATCATGGGGAGACTTAAATAGGAAAGGAATGAGGCAGTGAAATAGAAAGTCTCTACTATGATTGTGCAATGAACATGGAGAAAATGGGTTACATACAGCAAACAACCAAATAATAACCAACTCCTGGTTTAAGGAACCCTCAAGATGTTTATGAACAGGGATAAGCTCAGGAGGAAACACAAAGAACAAAGTCAATTGTACAATGATAAATAAAATATTCAGAAATGCAGTTAAAACATATAAAAGTTCTAAAAAGATAAAAGATGTGCTCAGGATAAATAAAATATAAATTCATAATAAAAAAAAAAAAAAAAAGGAAAAGATACTTAAAAATGGAACAAATACATTGGAGAATCCTTTCATGAGGAGAATAAGATATATAAAAACATGGAAAAAACCTGAAATACTAAAATCAGAATTAAGATTGGTACTGGCCTAGATGAAAAGATGAGATTGTAAAAGAGGATTTCAGGATTAGCAAGATTACTGAAATAATTAAATATATGACAGAAGTAAAATACCAAATGATCTTAGTGTTATACTACTTTTATCAAGATATCTTTCTGACTCACAAATACATTTTACTAGACATGCTGGCTGGATGTGAGCACCAAGAAAGCAAAACTCAAAATAAAAATGTCATCTGCACAGGGGCTCCGAGCATCACATCTGGTCCACAAAACAAATCCCTGCAAAAATCTAAAATATAATAGCTAATCATGAACATTGCTACTGCAAAAAAATGATGATCCAGGCAGCCAGCACCTGTTAAACCACAGATACAAAAACGGCACACCTTGCTGACAACCGGCAGTTTCACTACCTTGACCTCAATAGATGACTGCTGGGCCATCCACACAGCTCACCGATGTTGATTTCAATTCTAAAGATCAACAGATCAATCGTAACAACAACACCCCCACTCGTGCTACCACATTGTTTCACTAATCCACTTCAAGCCACTCTTGTTACCACTGTGACCTCTGTCAACTAACCCGACAAATCTGTCAATTCCTGATTTGACAACATCCTTATGCCTAATTGCTTCCTTTGCAAACAGTAATTAAAGAACTACATATCAACAATTTTGTTACCTTTTCAAATAATTAAATATGCTGGCATTGATCATTATGCATATATTCTGAAAATTGATCAATACATGCTGCTGAAATTTTAATCATTGTTTGTTCTTTCCTTTATCTATTATCATAAACTGGTTATAACATTAGCCAACCCATTTTCATGGCAATGATTAAGAAATAAGTTTCAAATGAATGTGTACTCCTTTGGATAATCAGCTTAATTAATCGCATAAGTAAATTTATCATCCCGATTCTGATGAATAGAGCTTGTACCAGAATTAGGCCAGAAAAAGACAAATATAGTGGGACTTTATTCAATACACCTAAACAAGAATTTGTGATCTTTGTTCAGAATGCTATTAGTGAACAATACAAATACAAAAAGACCTATACCTATATTTCATAGATGACACAAAAGTATTTGATATGATTACAACACAATGATCTATTTGAACTGCTTGAAAAAATGATTTATTTGGGAAAATATTAGAATAATTTGTAGCATTTACTGAAAACAAACTACCTGCATGCAGATAGAAAATGAGTTAAGCAAATATACAAAAATAGAGGCATTAGACAAGGATATACTTGATTAAATTTATACCATCTATATATACAATAAAATGATCCTAAAACAAAAGGCTTACTAGGACTTATTATTAAGACACAATCTCAACTGCATAAGACTAAGAAAGGAAATTGCAAGAACCTTTTAGATAAGGTTATAAAAGAAATGGAGAAGAAAGAACTAATAACAGAATGTATGGTCATCAGTAAGAGTGACAGCCCAAGATGTAAACTACAAACTGGAGACCTCAGAATTAAGCAGGTACACAGAAGTTTGACTACTATACCAGGTAGTGGAAAATGTGATACAGAGATCAAAACGTGTTTTGAAATAGTGAAGGATACTTCCCTAAGGATAAACAAAATATTAAGAGATAGGAAAAGTTTGTGAGAAACAAAATGTACTGAACTATTATGTAATTTCTATACTAAGTTTTAGGAGGATGAAATTATGAAGATGATGAAAGGCAGTGGAACAAAATGGCACCTGTGTTTCAATAATTCGAGGTACAAATACCTAAATATTGTCTTTGAGATGCAATTAAAAAAACAAATTTTTATTTTGTAAATTATTATTGAAGCTGCAAAGTAGCATGAGTGGGGTGAGGTTGGCAGGGTTGATGTGCCTATCATCAGGATTGGAATTGACACTAGTGAGGTTTATGAATATTGGATGTGATCTAGGTGTTGAACCAAACTGCCTGTTGTCAGTGAGATGCACCATTTTTATATCTGTAGTTTAACAGGTGTTGGCTCTCAGGCTCTCTCTCTTTTTTTTTTTTTTTTTTTTTTAATATATATATATATATATATATATATATATATATATATATATATATATATATATAACAATGTTTGTAATTGGCTATTGTATTTTAGATTTTTGCAGGGATTTGTTTTGTGGACTAGATGTGATGCTTGGAGCCACTACACAGAAGATGACATCTAGCCAACATGTCTAGTGAAATGTATTTTGGAATCGGAAAAATAAGTAGTGTAACACACACACGTGTGTGTGTGTGTGTATATATATATATATATATATATATAATATATATATGTATGGGGGAATAAGGAAACTAAATGAAATTGGTTACATTACACTAGCAGCATGGCCTGGCGTTGCCCGTGCTTGATTCAAAAATCGTACGACTCATACAGCAATTGACTTAAAATATTTTTGCCCTTCCTTGCCTTTAAAGGAGTGCCCTTTGCCATGCTGATGTTGCTACATGCCTTACTTCTTGCCTATCTCACACTGCGAATTTTTTCTATGCTCTATACTAAACATTAAATCTGTTACGAAAAAAGAACTAAACAAAATGAACACCAAACGGTCAGCTTTAAAAAAGGACTCGTAACTGGAAAAACCGAATGAAAAAAGAATGTTAACAACAAATACTTTTTCACACCCAACCCAGTTCTGTGGAATCAGAATCAACGTTGTCAATTTTCGTGCAAATCCGTGGAAAATTGTGGCCGTGCATTTGTTACACACACACACACACACACACACACACACACACACACACACACACACACTGCCTTTTATAGATAGAGATACCAAGATACATCTAAATAAAAAAAAATAAAAAAATTTAAAAGTGTAAAATTTCAGTATTTCTTATCTATGTGTAATTATAACCAACATTTGCATTTTTATATTCCCCCACTCTTTCATAGGCATATAATTACATCAGCAAAAGTACTTCTTTTGATCTATTCTGATGATGTCCTAAAGGATGAAACCTGCCACAGAAAAACTTTTTTCAATTTTGTCATTAATTTGTCTTAAAAAATAACTTCACTGATAAAAAAAAAAAATATGTTAATATTGTAAATTTATAAATATTAAAACCATAAATTCTATATATTCTAGTACAATGCTTTTGTTTTTTAATGTAATGCTAGAATAGTGTCCATTAAAAGAGATGGGATTATTTAAATATGTATTGGTACTTCCACCTAGAATTCAAAATATTTGTATCCTCTATTTTGAATCAGTCTCACTCAAGTTGAGGTTCAATGTAGCATCTTTGTACTGTGTGAAGTGTTACATACACATAAAAATCCAATAAACGCACACACATATGCACACTATAGGCCAAATGTCTGGGCTACCCTCTGGATTTAATAATTAGTAAGTTTCATATCTTCTTTGGTATAATTAACTCCTAAGCTAGGATGCTGAACATATTTAAGCAATTAATGTATGTTGTTTAGTTGTGAAAAAGGCATGCAACCTTCAATTTTAGATGATTCATCAAAATCCAGAGAGTGGCCCAAACCTTTGACTTTGTGTGTGTGTGTGTAAAAGATTTATCCTTATCTAAATAATCTATGGTAAATAAATAGTTTACTCTTACTGTCAAAAAAAAACGACAACCATAATTTTTTCAATTGCATTTGCACTCGTAAATTATCAAACATTTTGTTGCTCAGCATTTTCTTTGTTCAGTAATTCCTGAATAACATTCCATAAACCATTGAGTAATTATGGTGTCTTATTTTAAATGAATACAAATTACAGTAGATAGATTTATGATCTTGTGATGGTATCAGTTGTGTTGACAATTTGCAAATGTCAGAAGAAAGAGAGGAAGATCGATTGTCATATTGTGTTTTTTAGAAGGGATTATTTTGCATTAATAACATACTATAATTGACTAAATATTTCTAAGAAAACGGTTTTGGCCTCTGTTGAATAGAAAAAATAAAATAAATTTTGATAACTTCTATTTTTTTCATGTACATATTTTTAAAATTTCATTTTACTTTTTGTCCTTCTTTATTTAAATTCTTCATTTTATATTTTTTGTTTTAATCTTGAACAAAACATTCCTCTAAACTTTCAACCTTATGTTCTATTCTATTCTACTATGGGTTGATAAACTGTTTAATAAATTGCAACCTCTGATTTTATATAGATATTATTATGCAATTAATGTGGAGTATGTTTTCTTTACTTGACTTTGGACTGAAGCAAAAGAGAATGAAATGTGTATTTAATATGAATTATGTACTACAAACATTAGTAGAAGAGAAAGCATTTAAAAGGAGTTTCTTTTTTTATACATCTCTAAGTTTATGAAGGAAGAATTTAAGAAATATACAAAAGCCACTTCATTGGGTGATTTACTGAATACAAAGATGACAAGTAGCTATTGTTTCACATAGTCAAGATTTTTTATTTTATAATATTTATTGGAGATACACTTGTAATGTAGAAAACTACTGATTACTATACAATATGTTAAACTTTTTATCAGAAGCTAATCTATGTCTGTGAGAGAATAAAATTTTGTTTCTTGGAAGAATTTTGCATTTTTTTTTTTTTTTTTTTTTTTTTTCTTTTAAATAAAATGTCTATTCTTCATATAAATATTAGGAGCTTTTGTTTGTGAAAATCAAATATACAATCATTTAAAGATTTTTGTATTGCATTTTCAAAGTTGATTCTAATGCATGTATTTTTTTTAAATAAGACATACAAATAGTTCCTGAAAAGTTTGTTGCTTAATCTACTTCCCAAAATCTAATCAAATTACCAAGTATAAGAATTTGGGTGAATTGGCAGGAAGTGACTACTTGAAATGAGTATTCAATACCACTTACTAACAAAACATTCTTAGTTTTCAACTTTAACAGTTTGAATATCTGGCATTTTTCCATTATATTAAAACATTATATGAATAACATTTTGAAACAGACTATAGTTTGTAGAAACTGGGAAATATTACCCAATATAACCAAGGGTAGCAGTTACTGAGGAATTATTGCTAACTTTTATTTTTCAAACAGCATAGTTTATTAACTTATCATTATGGGAGTGATAGGCAAGAAAGAATATTTCTAATTTTCATTTCCCCACTATAGGCATTATTATATCCATGATATAGTAACACCTTAATTCGTGGATGGAACAGAATAGCTGAAAGAAAGGAATGACAAACATGCATCATTCTCAGGATTATATATACTGCTATATATATATATATATATATATATATATCCCATACAGAGAAATTATAACATATGTATAAACAAGAAATATGAGATGGTCTTATTTTCCAACAGGGGGAAAATAGGGCAGATTGGTGGTCTCCTTTGTTACTGGTGTGATCATGTGGGTCCTTCTGTTTGCTCTACTTGTTATATTCCACTGCAATTAGATTTATTTTGATTCAAATTACATGCTGGTTGGATGTGAATGTTAAGAAAGCAAAACACAAAATGTTGTTTTCTGCATAAGCGATCTGAGCATCACATTCGGTCCACAAAACAAATAGCCAATCACTAAACTTCCTGCCAAAAAAAGATAACCCAGAGACAACCAGATTTGCTTAAAAGAAAGCCCCTTGTAATGACTGACACTGTTGTGGGCCAAAAGGCCACCTGCTTTCACAATCATGATAGTTTCTCTCACCAGGACCGTAATCTCACCCAACTCTTCACATGCAAAATGTGGCTGCTGGGTTCCCAATGCCAAACATGATTTCTAATACCTCAGTGTTTACTATCCACATCCTCACTCTGTGTCACCACCATGACCCCATTTCATTGATATAACATTCAACCAGAAGCCAAAAGAGACATCCTGCTCAATTAATCTTCACTATCCAACTCCAGTCTTCTCTCATCATCACCACCATGACCCCATTTTGTTGATACCACATTTGACCAGATCCAACAGAGACCCTCTGCTCCATCAACATTCACTACCTAAACATAATTCTTCATTGCCACCACTGTAAACTCTGCAACCAACATGCCTTACCATGAATCAACCCACCACCATGACCTTGATCTATCAACCCAACTTACCAAGCAGTATGGCTTCAACATCTTAGCATCACACAACCACCAGCCTATCAAACACCTCACAGATGTCAATTTCAACCATGAAAAATGGCATATGTCAAACTTTGCCAACAGCTAATTTGCTCCAGACCTCAGCCAACAATCCAAGAAATTGGTCAACTCTCAGACCTATCAACAACCCTTACACTTAATTGCTTTCCAGACTAAGAACAACTGAAGAACTATACATGAACAATTTTTAACAAATTTCAAACAACTATGTATATCTTCCAAATTTTGATTAATACATGTTGTTGAAAATTTAATCCTTGTTTGTTCCTTTCATTTGCAACCAAATGCTCATTACAACATTCTGCTTTGGACTTGTGACATTTGTTTTCTCTGTGATTTACATAGCAACTGATATGGGTAAAGAAATCATGCTTCTATATATGCTAAAAAATAACTGGCATTTGTCACTCATTGGCTGTCAAGTGATCCTCATGAATTCATCTTTCTCAAAGAGAAATAATTGCCCTTTGTATCCTACAATTATATTGATATAAATGTCATTTGTTTACATGCAGCCTATAAACAGATATTTCAACTTCAGGCAAAACATTCAAATTTTTTATAAATATATTTTCAATATTTGTGATGTATCAGGATATGCACAACACTTGTGTATTTAAATTTGAAAAAAAATATGAATTTTTAACTTCAGAGATCTAACCAATATGAATGGATTTCTGCATTGTTAGGTATAAACATCAACATTTTTTATTTTTTTATTTAATTATGTAATCCACAATTTAAGTTAACTTGATTTACTTTTGAAAATCCTCTTAAATTTTGTTGGCTAATTGATTGGGTTCACTTTTAAAATAAGAGAAATGGAAAAAAAACACATGTAATAAAGAAATAGAAAAGTGACTTTTTCTTTATCTGTTAAAGCTATCTACAATGCTTATTTCTTAGCTTAGATTCAAAGAATACAATACTAGACTATAGGCATGATTATATTTTTCAGCATTTTCACTTTTCTAATTATGATTCTTCAATTAATCAATTCCTTATTTTTCAGTTGAATGATATTGAATTTATGGCTTGATCAGCTATTTTTCTTGATTCTCATCATTGTATTTTTAATTTTCACATTTGATAGACTCTGAAAATCAGTTTCATGCATAAAATATTTTTGATGTATTAAAATTGCTTCTTCTGAACAAACATTTAATTTTGCTTCATAGTTTTCTTATATAAAATGGTATTAAAATGTTTTTGACTCAACCTACTTTCCTAAGTCAGTATTTCAATAACCAAATGTTATTTCTTTCTGCTACTCCAAGCGTTAAAGATATGAGAAACAGAGTGAAGAGCATTCAATTCTCAGTTGAATATATTGTACGTTTCATTACTGTATGTCATTATTCTTTGTTAGCACAAAAAAACTTTACAGCACCCTCTTTTATATAGCTTAAACTTGAAAAAAATTTTTATACAACCTTTTTCAGAAGTTGCTTGTTTTTAGCAATACTTGTATTTGTTATGGTCTAGAATGATGATGATAGTTCATCATTCTAAAAATAACCTTGTCATCAGTGATGATAGAAAAAAGGATATTTCATCATTCTAACCCACATCATTATAAAAAATGAACCTTCCACTGCAAGAGTCAGTAGAGTAGATTAGTGTAGACTAGTGTACCCATAGTAGTAGTCAGTAGAAATTATGTTGGCCAACATTCAAGGAAGAGCAAAAACAAATGTCAAATGTCATCCTCACAAACAAAATTCTCAGAACCAAACCATATCAGACATTGTCCTTAACTCTGGAAGACTGAAAACAGATGATTTCAAGTGCATCCTCACAACTGAAATTCTTGGAACTAAACCAAGTAAGCACTAACTTTTAAACAAGACACTGAGAACATTTTTACACACACCATGCCAATTTTCTGTAATTCACATCACAAAAAGAAAATACAAATTCTTGTTATTTATGTCAACACGTATCTAAAGTTTTTATTGTTTATATTATAGTTGTACATTTTAATTCATTTCATTTTCAACATAAAAAAGAGAAAAGGATTCCTCCTACACTAAAAATACATATAGCAATAGGGTAATTACTTTAACAACACTCAATATCAAGTCAGGGTTACTACTACACCAACCCAAAACACCTACCTGTTACATATTTATTTTAGCTCAAAGAAATTTAAAGTGCAAAATTTCCTTTTGTGGAAAGTAACCAAACTTATTAAACTGTATTAAATATTTTACATAATGATTATAGAATTTAATTCCTTAATTAAACTTAATTTAAACTTTATGAATTTAAGCACAGTACTAGATTGGCAGCAAGGACTAATTTTTTCATTTGAAATGGTTTGATGTAACCATAAGTTCTTATGCTAACAGTTTTTTTTTTATCACATTTCTCATTTGTGGAACTCTCTTCTGGCTTCTGGCTTCCTAGTCAACTTTTGATCTTCAAAAATTTAAATGCAATGTCAATCATTATCTTCTGATTTAATTGTTCTTTTAATTATCCTCTCTCCTTAATAATAGTTTTCTTATATTCTCTAACACTCAGTAATCTCTTGCATCCTAGTGGCCTTATTAGCTTGCTTGGTATGAAATGATTAAAAGAAAATAAATATAGAAAGAAATGTATTATTTTAATGGTGATTTAAGTCTTTCTTTTTTTTTTTTTTTTCAATATAACTGAAAGACCAGTGAACAAATTATTCACTAAAATTTACCAAATTAGCATATATTTTCTTTATACACTCTTTTTCTATTTCTAATTAGTGATTTTCTCTTTCTTTTACACTTATTGTCATTTTTGTAAATCAAATGTTTGTAACCTATATGACCACTTGGGTACAATGATGTTCTGTTTCAAGCATTGAAATGTATATTTTCTTATGTGTTTAAATTTTTTTTTTTTTTAAATAGATTTATCTTTAAAAATGTTGTCAAAGCTAAAGATTTTTGGGAGAGCACCCCACTGACACTGAATATTGTGAAGCTTCACAATTTTCAATGAAATGTGAAAAGTATTTCTTTTTGAAGCAGGAGAAAATCTTTTGCTTTCTCAGCAAGTGAAAGACTACTTCTTTCATCTTGCCTACACTTGTATTTTCACCAGAGATCGATACTGGAAAATGTTTGTTGTTCAATTCGTGTAGTCAAGGAACATTATCCAATGCTAACATTCAAAATGATAACAGATCCCAGAAAACCATGTAGTTTACTAGAAAATTTGTCAGCCATTTTCTAACAAATATTATGAAGCAAATATTTATACTATTTCTGCAAAAGAATTCTGGATTATACTATGTTATGAAGTCCTCTTTATTTCTTTTCAATCAACAACTTTTGTTTTACCTCATACAGGGTGTTTCACAATTGTTGAAACAAAGTAGCAGCCTCTCAGATGAGGAGAGCTTGAGGAGCATGAGGACATTGATGAGGAGGAACAGTACTTCCATCAGAATGGGACTACTCCTCCTCACACTGATAATGTTATCACGACATGTACATGCTCCCCATGTTTGGGGAGCATCTCATCTACTGCAAAGTTGAAGTGGAATGAGCATTTCACTCACTTGACCTAAACACCCCCAGATTTCTTCCTCTGGGAGTTCTTCAAGGACAACATCTGCCAGAGCAATCCTTGCACCATTGCTGCATTGAAGGCAGCCATCACTGAGAAGATTCAAGCAATTACCCAGGAGAAATGTGCACATGTTATCACCAACTTTGCATTCAACAGTGACTTCAGGCATCTGGAACATGTATTCTAGGGCTCCTCTTGACATTTTTGGTTCATGTTTGAGACTAAATGGTTGCAGATCCTAAAATGTTATCCTTTTACATTTCAATAAATATAATTTCCATTACTCTATCATTTGTTGTCCTTGATTTATGCCTGATCATTTTGTTTAAAAAATTGGGAAACACCCTGTATACACTCACATATACAGTTTCTTTCAATTTTTAAATATTTTTTCCAAGTCATAATATGGTATCAGTATATAAAATCCATGAATATATAAGACATTCAGTAAGAAATGTTGGAGAAAATTGATAATTTTTCAAGCATATGAATAAAATTGCTCTATATTAAAACGTTATTCTTTATTTACTTATCTATACATATTTAGCTATTCCTTGCAGATCTTAGATTTTTATTTATATACATCGGTTGGAATGCTTATACAAAATCCCTTGAATTGTGCTTTTGTGGACAGAATATCCAAATTATGTACATAATACATGCTGCCATGCATCCACCCACAACTCATATTGGATTTTAATTCTAAATTCATTTCCATCAGCTTCAATTTACAAATAACAAAATTTGCACGTGAGAAAATAGGTCATTCATTTTTTTCCATTAGTGTTGTAGGATGAATTCTTTTAACCATATTAATCATTAAAGGGGATGGAATTCAAGGACTATAAATTTATGTAGCTATGACAACAACCTTCCTTTTTCCTCTTTTAGATACGTCTATGAATCAAACTTATCCTCCTTTAAATTATTTTCATAGCAATATCATAAGTCATTGTTTACAATGAATTTACTATTGGATAAATTAATAAACTAGATTGTTGTGTGAGTAGGCTATCTAAGTAGTCAGTGAATTTTTAATATTTTTTTCCTTTTATGAAAAGTGAAATTGATGATTAATTTCTTCTGATTAATAGCTTTTGTTCAAGGATTGTTATTTTAAATATTGTAATGTATAAAGTCAGTGTTGTTTAGGTAGTGTTATTTAGCTTGATTAGTAATACAATTATGGCACCAGGCTTATGCACTTATGAAGTATTACATAAGACAAGATAGCATGATCTTTTATTACCACATTCTCCCCCCCACTGTTTTATTTATTCATAGGTTATAAAGCCATGCCAACAAGCGAGCATCTTACAGTCTCTTTGGGATCAACGATCTCAGATTTTTCTGGTAAAATTTCTCCAGATTCTTAAGCTTCTTTCAGAATTGTCCAGCCTGTTTTGTTTTGAAATTAGTGACACCTTCTTTGGTGCTTGGGCTATTTGTCTTCTGAAGAGATATCAGGATGAGACTGTTTCTAAGGTGCCATCTGGACTAGTGTCCTGTATTGGTGGTGGGGGTTCTTTTATTAGTTCTACCTCATCCACTAAAGGGTCATGCTTGCTCTGGCTGATGACATTTTAGTATTACAGTTTAAGGTTGCAAGAGACATGAAGGGAGTAATTTACCTGCCAAGTTCTGATCAGGGAAAAAGTTTCTGATTTGGACATTATGGATTATTTCTGTCATACCGACATGGCACAGTTCCTTGTGTAGATTAAGGTGGTTTTTCTCTGCTGAAAGCATGTTTATCACTACATTTTCTCTCTTGGGGCAATAGATGATATTGAATGAAAAATAAGAAAGCTCCATTTTCCACAATGTTATTTTGTTCTTTATTTTGGTTATTGTTTTAGGGTTGAACATAAATGAGGGTTATTGTTTTAGGGTTGAACATAAATGAGACAACTAGTCAGTAATGCATCTAAAGTAGTATCCGATAAGATAATGTCACCATTTTTTTGTACCTTGACTATAGCATATGCCTCCTTTTCCATGAGTATGTTCTTGAGTAAGATGTTAAGGGGCTGCTAGTTTAACAAGGTAGCTATGGTGAACAGAAGGGTCCACAGCTACAATAGTGAAGTTGGCAATGTCTTTCTTTAGGTCCTCAAAATTTTTAATGGTGGATGTGGGATAAAGGAAAGTGAGAAGCCAGTATTAATGGGTGTACTTTCTCAGAGAATGAAAGTATCCACTAGGAGTAGTAAGGGAACATACCCATATATCTTATCAAGAACGGATAAATTAAGGTGTTTCAGTTGTTTGGGGTCTGGTTTCATTGTGCCTTTACTTATGTATACAAATAGTCTGATAGTATTTAGATAAACAACACATTTTTCATTAAAGTCAAACTGTACTTTTTAACAGCAACCATAAACCATTTAAGTTTCTATATATGGTTTGCCTGGTCATAGCTGCACTCTGTTACATTGTCAATATAGGCGTAAGTGAATTCTAGTTTCTCTGCAGATATTATTTTTGTCTATAATCCTCTGAAATCTAACAATTTCTATGATCATTTTGTCAATGCAAGCCAATGGGTATGCAGCAGCAAGGTGAACTTATCAATAGTCTGAATAATCAATGACCATTCCTTTTTTTTTTTTTTCTCTTATGATTTTTGAGCACAGTTACAAGGACTTGTGACCTTAGTGGCGGCTCACTTAGTTCTATGATTTATTCCTGTTATTTCTGCCTTAATAAACTGTGCATATTCATGTGTATACCATGTTGATTTTATTCCTATTGGATTGCAGTCAGGAGTTAGATTGGTAAAGTGATGGGTAAGGCACATTGTCATGAGTCTGCAGATCTTCAGTGCTGATTTGGGTCCATTGAATAGTATTTCAATACATGAGTGTGGCTGAAGGAAGTCATGACCTAGAATTGCAGCATAACAGATTCTTTGTTATTAAGAGCTTAATCCCTTGGTATAAGGTCTTTTAATTTCAGATCTGCTAAACAGTATCCACTTATATGAGGATAAAGTGGCATTTGGCATGGAAACAGTATTGATAAATACTTTGCTGATCTTAATTTTTATAGCTGTTTTGAGAGGACAACAAGTGATACAGTCAAAAAAGTAAAAGAAAAGCAGTGACTTTACTCTATTTTCTTGGTTTGACAAACCTTTGCCCAGTGGTCCTTTCCACATGAAGAGTAATCACTCCCTTTTGCTGGGCATAACAAATGTGTAATTTGAGACCACAAAATTGTCTTGTGGGGGTGACAGTTACTGGTTTAAGTTATTGGTTTGTAGAACATTATGAAGAGGAGAAAAGTTTTGAACCAGAAGTTGGGTAAAAATGGGAGGAATCAATCTAAATACTTTCAGTAAAAATAAGGTTTACGGTAGTGGTTTGTGACAGTCTGGGAAGCACACACACATATATATATATATATATATTTATTTTTTTTTTTTTTTTTTTTTTTTTTTTTTTAGTGAAATTGGAGTAGATTTGAATAGTGAAATTAAATCAGAGCATTTTTTTTTACTGATGAGGAAATCTGATCTGATCTGATCTAGGGCAGAAGTTGTACCCATTGAATCTGGGTCATCAGTAAACAATGGAAATGATCGAAATAATTTTTATCGATTAAAAATTGAAATAGACCTGAGTAAGCTAGAAGGAACTTTGGAATTCACATGATTTTGGTTGAAGCAGCCAGAACCCTGTGATAATTGCATGCAAAGTAATAGGGCCAAGGGTCAGTTATAACCAGCTATATAAATGCGTAGTTATGCAAAAAAAGACAGATGGGAGAAAATTCTTGAAGAGAGAATTGGCCCGGGCAAGCGTTGGGAGGAGAAACACCACTATAACTTTAAGCCCCGCACAGAAATCTTTATCCCTCCATCGCAAGTGTCCTATATCGTTCTGAGATGATTTAACAAGATAATCACATACACTTTCTCTGTCTAGAATCCAGTGTAGGAGCTTTTTTTTTTTTTTTTCTACTTTTCTTTTCTGTAACCTATTTCTCTTCTCTACTATTCTTTTCTGCTATATAAAAGACATTACCAATTCAATCATTGAATTGATGTTTGTCCGGCTTTCGGCAGATATTAATTTTTTTTTTTTTTTTTTTTTTTTTTTTACTGCATTCTAAATTTCTTAGCAAACACTCCCCAGCTGTTTCTACATATTCAGTTGACCGTGAATGGATGGACATCACTTCTGCTTTCTGGATCAAACAAATCACAATATGGGCAGGAAGCAGGATTAAACCAGCGGACCGATCGAATAATTTACGGATGCTCAGGGGACCTATGGCCACTCCCTTAAGTTCAGTTAGGACTGAGTAGACACCTCAACCCCGAGAGTAAGACGCTGGAGGTTGAGGGGCCGGGGTGAAAGTGTTAGATTTACAAGAGTGCCTAGTAGCTTCTGAGTTACATTGTACATTGTTTAGGACCTTGATTTGATCACTTAAATTTTCCAAAAGACACTCCTTCTCTAACTCTTTAAAATATTGGTTGGTTATGACAGTTGTGAACATTCAGTTCTTGCTTAATTTATGAAGTATGTGTAGTCATTGGCCAAGACCTACGTGGTTAGGCAGCACAATGCTCTGTTTCCACATTTGTTGATAAAATTATCAGATGTTTTATACCCAGTAATTGTATTCCTTTTTAAGCATTTGGTAAATTTGTGTCCGTGTCCAGTTTCTCCAGGCAGAAGACATGTTCCATGTTTGCAAAGATATCAAGCTGAATAAATTATAATGAATAAAGTCAAAGAAAGTGTTGCTAATGAAGCTTTATTCAGCTTGATTAGCATACAAATATGGCTTCGTTTTGTTGTAGTTATGAAGAGTTACATAAGACAAGATAATAAGGTTTTTTTTATTACTAAAACTGTTATAAAGTCGATGAATTTCATGTTCATTTAATAATTACAACATTTAATAATTACAACATTTAATATAATTTATATGAAAACTCTTATTCATAGCAGCAAGGATGGAACGTTAGAAATTATAAAAACCTATCAAAGATCTCATAAAAACTGATGTAAAAACCTTCTACAATTTTGAATATCCATGCTTCTAGATCATTTCCCCAGGGCTCTATCCTTGGACCTACATTGTTTTTTTTATCTTCTTCAAGGATCTTTCTGATGTCACTGATAATTATGCTGATGACACAACTATTTACTCCTGTCTTAAAAGTAAGTCTGATAGGTCTAACAAGTAAAATTGGCAGTTACTCTCGAAAACAACCTCCAATCAACGGATAACTGTGGCAAGAAATGGCTTGTAAATTTTAATACCTCCAAAAAGAAATTGCTATCCCTTAATCATCATAGAAAACCATTTTACCTTCCATCAGCAAGACTGATGCTAATCTCCAGTTTTCTCATGTTTTCTACTGACATGAATTGGAGCAATAATATTGAATCAATTGCTAGGTCTGCCATTAAGAAGGATCGCTCTCTGTGTCATGCCAGACAATTTTTTTTCCATCAGAATCCATTTTGCACATTTATAAATTTACCGTTGATCCATGCATTGAATTTAACATTGATAACCATCTTTCTGATACATTTTCTTACTAGGATAACATAACTGTGAAAAAAAAAAATAAAGAAAAACCTAACATTAACATCAGATGTACTGAAAATACTGAGAGGTTTTATTTGATCTGCACTCATGATTTCACATTCTCTGTGATTTCTATGGACCTCCTTGGTTATACTGTTTCTGAAGGAAAAATAAATCTGATCTAAAAAGACTTTGGCTATCAGAAGAATTTCCTCTTCTTCAGGGTATGAATTTATTACATAATGCTATATTCTTGGACTATTCTCATTTGATTGCCAATTTGAGAAGATAACTTGTAAGAGAGGAATATTACCACTATTCAAGGTGACTGATGTCTTGCTGAGACAAGTAATACTATGATGCATTCTATTGAAGAAACAATTCTATTTCTTGTTGAGACAGATGCATCTGATTTCACTATTAGCACCACCTTAAATCAAACTGGTAGCATCTTTCTTTTCAAGTATGTTAGATGCTAGTGACTAAAAATACTTGTAAATAGAAAATAATGCATTTGCTCTAGAGAAGGTTATGCAAGTGAAGACATTATTTAACTGGATGCCACTTTATCCTTCTTATTAGTCAGAAATTAGTAGCATTCCGATCATAGATTGAGTTTGCTTGCTACAGTTTTGATATAAAATACTACCTTGGATGGGATAAGAATACTGCAGGTATTTTGACTTGGACATGCTGTTCTGCTCTTGATTCTGATATGATAGTTAAATTGTACAGCTCTCTCTGTCCTCTATGCACTATGTGAATGCTAATCTTTGTTAGAATAAGGAACTTCCTATTCTCAAAGATGTAAAGAATTTTGATCTCTTGCCCTATTTGTACTGTGTCCAAACCAGTTTCATTAATCTCATGTATTACATTTGATTAAGCCAATTGTACCATTTGAGAGACTGTTTGTGGAGGGAAAAAAGGAATGGCTTACCTCCCAAACGCCCTCGCGTCTGTCTGGCCTGTGGGTTAAGAAAGGAAAGGGTCCAAGATGGCGTCCGTGACTTTTAATATTTATGGTCTCGTGCAGTCACGCAAAGTCGCGTTACACGCATGGTAATAAGGTGTTTCTGGACTCCATAAAAGCAGGTCGCTTGGAAAAATGAAGAGAACAGCATTACACCAGTGTTCGGTGTACATGGCTTTGCGTTGCAGCGTGTAAGATATTTTCCGACGGAAAGAGTTGCGTCCCTTTCACCCTTGAATTTGACACCCTTGCTACACTGTTCATATTAAATGTCATTTGCTATCAACTTCAAATAATTTATCCTTACAATAAGTTTTCTTACTTTGATTTTGTTTGTCTAGACTTGATATAATGAACTTCAATTCAGTGCTTCAATTATTTGCCATCTTTCATATGCTTTTCGTTCATACATATGAATAGCAGTTCATGTTTGAAACTTTTGTATAATTGTGTAATTTTCACCAGCCAACTCACTCCTTATAATCTTCAAGGCAATGGTTTTGCGTGTGTGTGCGCGTGGTGCAATGAAATCATATGGTAGAAGTGGCAGTAACTCTTGCACTAAAATGGAAGTTTGCATCTGAATTACTAAGAACTTGTTATACAGGATACATTGCATTCAGAATGCACTCTGTTGCTCTCTGCAACAAACAGTATTCTACATAAATGATTATTTAATTTCCAGTATTGACTAGTGTATGCTCTATTTTAATGTGGCTCTTCTTGCCTGAAAAGGATAGTTCTATGTATTATCAGATAAAGTATGACCCAACTTTTGAAGAAATGGAACTTCTTGAGGTAAATTCTCTTGTTTCTTTTTCAGTATTGGGTTTCAAGTTCCTTCTAAAGTCTTCTCATTCTCTTTTACTCTCACTAACCTCTTGTGTCTTAGTAACATTACCACTTTGCTTGGGGTGAATTGATTAAAAAAATTCATATTTGTAATAACAAGGAGACAAGTATCTTTGAGATTTAGCTCTGCAGGTTATTTATGAAACAGCCTAACTCCTGTTGACCTGAATGCTTCAGATAACCATATTTGTCACAATGAAGATTTCAGCCAAACAACAATGCAGAATGAAGCTGTGAATGTATTGCTTCTGTGAAAAGTCATTGACTCCTCACATGATAGATAATCATTTTCCCGATAAATAGGCTCATTATGCAAATCTGAGCATATGTAAAAAGCCACTTACCTGCTTGAACTTATGATTTTTTTTAATGATGTATTGCTGTACTTTGCTTATTCTTTTGCAAATACAAAGTTGAAGTTTATGTTCTTGCTGCCATTTTTGTATTACATTTTGATAATTTTATTTAGCAGACGAGTGTAGAAGTTTTGTTTATGCACTCTTCTGTATTATAATGATACTTGTGTTTATTCACTGTGAGTTACAAGCATCATGACTAAAATGATGGTATATAAACTTTTTCATTTTCTTCTATGAAATTGATGGGCTTTGTTTTTCACTAGAGTGTTGCATAGAATGCTGTCATGTATGTTTTCCTGTTGAATAAAATCTATCTTGTTCTACTCCACTGATGTCTAGTTGATCCAAAGATAATTTCAGCACAAATGATTATAAGTTTGAAAATATATGACACAATAGAACTCTGCTGTGATGAGGACACCCACATAGAAAGTGGATGGCAAATAACTTTACCTGAGTTTGAAGTGTAATGTTTTATGTCTACATAGACAATAAAATCTACAAAGCAACCACCCACTGACCAAAAGAAGATAAATAGATGAATAAATGAAAACTTTAAGGAACAAGTATCACTTGACTGGAAGTTAGAAATTTCCACTCTCAGGCTTATATAGTCACAATCAGAAGTGAAAGTAGTTCCATTACAACCTGTTTGGTGGATACAGGTTGTTCATTATAGTTTGGATAACACTCATTAGAGAGTAGTTTCAATCCACTTGTGGGCAAGTTGTGAGAGATGGACAGAGAGGTAGTAGGAGAGAATCAGTTCTTGCTGGTTGAAATCTGTCATGAGAAAGTAGCTGAAGTACTTAGTACTTCTGCTACTTACTCCTAACTACACCACCAGACATAGATATAGGCATGACAGGAATAAGTTCAAATAATTTAAAAATGAATATTGGAGAAATTTGGCATTTTAAAACTTTGAATTATTTGCCATTTTAGTCATTACAACATAGACCATATCTGAAGCTGTTTACCTTTTATACTAGATTTTAAAAAGTAAGAAAAAAATTATAAAATTTAGAATAATGAAAATAAATGAGAAATTTTATTTTCTTTGAATCTCGATTCATAAATTCATTGATTTGAATTTTCATAAACTTTATGTGCAAAGGTTTTAAACTTGTTTTTATATAAGAACTGAAGACCTTCAGTATATTTGGTACTAAATGGAAATTTTCTTGTCAATAATAATTACTGTAGACAGTGTCATGACTGCCTTTGGCCACTCTCTAATACGGAAGAGAAGAGAGATCTTCGACCTTGACCTTTTGATTGTGTTCTCTACATGCTGGTAATTTAGTCTCAGTTCATTTTAGAATTGAGCTAATCACTTTTTAGTTCCATTTGTATTACGAAATTAATACACCTCTTAGCACTTTTTTAGACCTTTGTTTTTTCGTAGCAAATCTCAGCTCATTTTTTAGAGATTTTTTAGCATTTTTGTGAGACCGTGTCTGTTGTTGGTCTTTCTTAACATAACATAGTGACTTCTCGCCGAATTCAGGGTCAGTACCCAGACACCTGAATGGTTGGTATGCAGGCTCCTGGCCTTTGTGGCCAGGACACCAACCCGGGCTGCATATTAAGTTACACTCCCCATTTTTTTTTTTTTTTTTTGTCTGACAACTAGATGCGAGTTGGATCTAACTTTATTTCTCTCTTTACTTTGTCTTCTGGCTCCTTGCCCATGTTCAACTCTCGGCATTCCATCCCTGCTGGCTGCCCGCATGTCATCCATAACCTTTCCCGTACACTATGGAAGGTTTCAATATTTGACTTGACCAGCACTGGACATTTCATATGCCCAACAACATCGCAACACCAGCTTCCTGGCACTGACCAGATACCATTGCCAATACCGAGCACTGCATTGCAATACCAACTCCCCATTCTAGCCTGACATGCCCAGTCTGAAACCAGACAAGCTAACCAGCAGCGATCCCCTGTAACGACCAACAGTGATCACCTGCAAAGACCTGCAGCGATCATCTGCGATGACCAACCTTTCCCATATACTATCAGTTGTAATTACTATGGGAGGTTTTGACACCGACCTCAACCAGCAATGCCTGCACTGCAGCGTCCAACAGTCGACACGACTGGAACGAATGCACCTCGGCATCCCGCCGTTGACACAATTAGAATGTCCGCAATCTCCTTCCAACTGTCGACATGACCGGAATGTCTGCATCTCGACTCCAACCATCAACATGACCAGTCCAACCCTCGACACGACCAGTCCGACCACCATTACCTTGATTACCAGACCAATATACCCCACAGCCTCTCCTTTATAAATAAACTTAGCATTAATCATACATATCCTTGTTCTGTTGTCCATTTTGTTTCACCTTGTCAGATTTCACGTCTTTAATTCGAAAAACATTAGCAGGCCTCTTGTGATCTCATCACCTTACAATACGGGGAGATGTGTGGGCCGTGGTTTCATATTGCGCCCCCTCCTCCAAGGGATCCGCTACAACAGTATCCCATCCAAAACCACTCAGTTGATTTAAGTATCATAATTCTGAAATCTAATCTATTAAATTTTGTTAAATATTAAAACATTTATAGGTGTATATTATACATGGGATGGTACATTTTTAATTAAATATCAGAACTGGATATGCAAATTTGATTTATCAAAAATAAATGAGTCATCTATTATTTTTATCAGTACATTGTTGTTGTTAATGATATTTAATCTTTTTACTATCTAATATTAAACTACATTATGCTTGAAAACAAAAATAAGCATAATGGAAAAGTTTCACAAATCAAGTTTTTTGTAATATAATTATAGAAATGATAGTATGTCATGTTCATTTTATTCCTTTTGCTAACTGTACTTTAAATCTCTTCTGTTTCAAAGAGCCTTTTTACTTTTTCTTTTTTTTTTTTTTTTTTTTTTTTTTTTTTTTAAGTAACCTTATATTCATTTTATGATATTAAACAATTATCTTTTTACAACATAACACTCTATTATTACCTTTGATGACACAGTTAAAATTTGATTCCAATGTCTATAATTCTCATTAATTCAAGCTTAATCCTCTCAGTTCTTCTCTTGTAGCTATAGAGTTCCTCTCTGCACCAGTTTTAGATTTTTGCATCAAATTCTATCAACTGAATTTTTTAATTTGGTTTCTCATTTTTTCTTGGTAAGAATTTATTTTTAATAGTTGTTCAAAATATGTTACTTTTTCACTCTAGTAATTATTATATTTCATTTTTTCCTTTTCTGTTTTAGGTAAGATCTTCCTTTTTATTTTGGATAATTGTGTTTAATGAACATGAAATTCTTATCACAGGTAAGAACTTTATTTTGAGTGCATTATCCACATACATGAACTTACTATTATTTTATTACTATTTTCACTCCATCTTAATTATTTTTATTAATTTTAGCTTGATTACAACAAACAACAAGAAACCTAATTAGCTTCCAATGGGATTCAAACTTGATTCCTTTGCCATGTCACCATAACCCCTTTAGTTATGAAAAAGTAATAAAAAGTAACAATAGGATGGAATAAAATTAGTATTAAAATAATAGGGAAAATACTTGATAAAATAAAAATTAAGTACATTTTATCTGGCATTTTTTAATGATTGTTCATAATAACGTGTCCCCACAATTTGATATATTGATCTCAAAATATTTTGCCTATTGTCCTAAAAACTACCTGGTTATTTCCATTAAAATTTACTTATAGATTTGGTCATTTTGTTTAAGTAATGAATTAATATTCTTTTATTCATATAATTAGAATTGTCTCTGCAAATTAAACTAAATATTAGGTTGGTGCAAAAATAATGACGTAATAATACGTCAAAAAACGACATTATTACGTCATTATTTTTGCACCAACCTAATAGAATTAGCAATATTATATCTGAACTTTTTTTTCTTACATCATTGAAAGAAAAATTAGCATGAAAAATCATTTTCTATTTATTAAGCTAATTTATTTGCTTGTGGCCTGGTTTTACTTTGAATCAAATTTCAACTCTTATCCCATTTTTTGCTGATTTCATTATGCCCTTTCACCACCCCTAAAGATAAATCAAGATTTGAAGTCATTATTGTAGCAGTGTTAAAAAGTAAATGGATTGCAAGTTAAATTATTTGGCCACCACACTGATTAGTTTAGACTTAAATTCTATCATTTTTACTTGATAGTTTCTCAAATAACTTGAATTTTGCTTGTTTTTCTCCAAAAATGTTTTTCTCAAGGTGTGAAAACTTTCTTGAATTTGATTCAGTTGAGGATTTTATGGTTATTTATGAAAAAGTATATTTAATATCAAATAATATCTTTAAATATATGGCATTTGGGTGTACTAGGAGTGCAAAAGTTATCAGTGCCAAAGTTATCAGTGCCAAAAGTGAAATTGGCATGGCAAATTCAAATGAGATTATACTGACAAGCCCCCCCAACCCCCCCTGGTCCGTTGCCTGGACTACAGAAGTTTAAGTGTGCTACTAGACTAGCATTTAAGCCCCACCCTTTTACTGTTGAATTAGTTAAATGTAACTGTCATTTCTACTCAAATAGTTTCTTTTCTTGCACTTCCTGCCTGTGGAACACCCTTCCATTTCTTTGCTTCCATAATAACTACAATCTTCAAAAATTAAAATTCAATGTCAATTGCTATCTTCTATCTTCTTAGACCCCGTTCTGCTTTTATCCTTTCCTCGGTTCCCCTTACCCAGTCTTTTCTCCCACCTTCATTCTTTGTAATCCCCTGCATACCAGTGGCATTCCTGCCTTGCTTGGGGTGAAATGATAAAAAAAAAAAAATGCATGTTATGTTCACTTTATACAATATGCATATTGGAAAAGACATGAAATCCATCTTCCTTCAGTTATAGTTTAAGTAACAGACCAGACTAGACTCTCTTTGGATGGCACTTTCTTAACATTTCCTCTCTACCTGGAAAATTATTGTTTCCTATATTTCATTCTGTTTAACTTTGTATTATAATAATCTTGACTTAACAAATATTGGTATTAAGCAGAAGAAAACAAATCCTAGATACTTTCTAATATTTAATTTAACTTTGGCAGTTTCCTGCATTATGCATAACAAATACGAAACTACTGTTTAAATTAAATTGCTGCCTTTCAAGGAAATACATTCCTAAAAACTTTTAATCACTCTGTTAAAATATATATATATATATATATATCACATTCTATCTGACTGAATTTAATTCTGATAAGCAAAATTGTTTTTTTTTTTCATTTTTGTCCACTACTCCTATACTATACAGTTATTTTATTCCAAGCCAAAGTTTACTATTTCTTTGAAATGTAATCCATAATAAATGGTATAATTGATTAGTAGTAACATTTTAATGATTGTTTTGATTATATAGAAGAACAATGATATTTTGCCTATATATACTTGATATTTTATGCAAAGAAGTGTTCTGTCTGTATTAGAAATTTTGATTGATTTTGATGATAATGACCTCTCTCTTCAACAGTCAATTAATTTTTTCTTTAGATTTAGATGTATGAATAGCGCTTCACTATTCCAAATAGTTTGAATTAAAATAATAATCAGACTTGATCATGTCCATTCATATTCAGCTGTGTGCTAAACAAATTTACATATGTTGCCAGAAGTTTATAAGAAATGAGTTTAAATTAAGGACAAAGAAAATAGTTTCTTTGCAACTCAATTTTTAATTAAGGGAATACATTTGAAATTTTTGTGGTCAAGCTTATATTACTTTTTTTTTTTTTTTTTCTGTGATCATTTTTTTTTTTAGATTTTTAATTACTAATATAGAATTCACAAAGAAAAACAAATGTACTGATACAAAGCTATAGACAAGTTGAATCAACCTAAAATCTATAGCTTTGTATCAGTACATTTGTTTTTTCTTACACTGATATATCTTGTACAATATCAACATTAAAACATTTCCTTGTGGCCTTTGGGAAAGTCAATATCTTGTTGAAATCAAGAAACAAGGCTGTTAATGCTACTGCTATTTCTACTCTTCAGATTGTTCCACTTCACAATATGATCAGTGTGTGGAAGTGTTTGAAGAAAGATTTATCAGATAATAAAAATAAACCACTCCTCTTATGTTAATTTTGATTATTTCAAAAGATAAGTTGTTAATTTTTTTTTTTAGTTCAAACTTCAAGTAAAGATTTAACATTAAGTCATTTTCCAAAGAATTAATTCCAGAGAAGTTTGCATGCATTTGGAAAAACCATACACTAGAATGATCGGTAATCCCTTAGCTACTTTTCCATTTGCCCATTTAATTTTCTGATAATACTTTTCATTAAAAATAGTGACTAGCTGTTTGATTATAGATCTAATTTTCATTTATATGACTAAATCTAATTCCATCTTTTCTCTATAACTATGCATTCAGTATAATTTATGCACATATTTAAATATGTGCATATATATGTATTTGAACACTTTCCTTAAACTGTTATATATAAGGGGTACTGAGAAGTTTTCAGCTTAATCCACTTCTCAAATTCAATATATTTGGACATTGAAATAGTAATATTAGGAAATAGGCTGGGCCAAGAACTTTTTAGTACTTGTATATTATCTGATGAAAACAAAACTGCAACACTCTGAATATTTTGACTTTTGTCAATGCTCAGAGCTAGTAGATTTTCTGATAAAATTTTCAGTTTCTGGCCATTTAGTGCATGGTCTGTGTTTGAGCTTCAGATGATAATGTATTCTGTAATAAACTTCACTATAGTGAAGGAATTCTGTGCAAGCAGATATCATGCTATAGACACACACACACACACACACACACACACACACACACACACACACACACCTTTTGTTCAATTAGACCAATTTAAGAGTTGTCAGATTGTGGAATTTCAAGAGGCTGGATATCATTTCAGAGAACTAATGTATGTTGAACCCATGCAGTGGTCACTTACCTTGGTGACCCAAAAGCACCAGAGTCATGTGTATGTTTTGCAAGGGAGGGTAGAGCATGAGGAATCAGTCACTGTGTCTGCTCAACAAACACATACTAATGAGGAAGTTTTTCTCAGTAACTCATGCAGAGATTGAGACACAGAGAGAAGTGTGGATTTGTTTTGCCTAGTGAACTTATTGGACTTGCGCTACCTCCCCACTTTCTTTCCTTGTGTTTGTCTGTATCTAACCAGTTTTTGCATAAGCTATTTCAGCCAGTGTTTTTTCCCTTCTTTTCCATTGAATGCAACAAGATGGGGCACATATCATTGGAGTGCACATATCAGGGAAAAGCCTGAGGGAAGACATCAGTGCCAGTCTTCTCCTCAAACAACTACAGAAATGGGAACTGCCAATTGTAGAGGTATGTCAATGGACAGAAATGTGCCACTCTGGTTGACTCTAGATGCTCACAGATGCTGGTGAGCAAAGCTGTATTCCATCTTTGGAGGCAGAAGGAAGTGAAAGTATTAAGGTTGATGGGAAAACCTTGAAGTGCTGTGGGTACAGCAAAAGAAGTTGGGCATCAGGCAGGCTTATCCTGTGACTATTGAGGCCCTGGTTGTTGATAGACAATTGTTTGGATATAATCTTATCGGGATTGATGCAATCAGGAAGCTCGGAGGTATGCACCTTACCAGATTGGGTGAAGTGCACTTTCCTGATGAAAGCTTAAGTCTGTGTGCTGCTATTTCTATTGACAAGCCCGACTTTAACGTAACATTTGACAACAATAAGGTATTGAGAACTCCATGGAAATGAGTCAGTGGTCACATACCTGATGAATTGAAAAATAAGGTGCAAGAATATAGTGCTTTCCTATGCTCTGGATGCATATGAGAGAGAACTTTTATTGTGGCAACAAAATGGATGGCTGTTGCCATATCCCAAAAAGGAACTTGGCTCACCCAAAGGTTTGATTCACAAGCAGAAGGTCCAGTGCTCAACTATTGTGAATTTAATGAATTTGTGGAGCCATTCACTGCTGATGCAGCATGAACACCAAGAATCTTATCAATTATTAGACACTGGCAGTTTGGAAAACTATATCAGAGAGAGTCTAGTAAAAATTCACAAATGGCATTATGTTCCCTTCCCCAAGAGAGTAACAATGGTGAATGCAGCTTTGTTATCACATGCAAGTGGATATTGTTTGGAATGGTATCTCATATAAAACGGTTAAATTATTGATGATGAAAGACCTGGGCCATGATATTTTTCAGCAACATTCTAGCATAGAAATCCCATTCGGCAGAGATAAACCTGTATTAAAGATTTATGACTGACTGAAGCCGACCTTTCATACCCCTCACTTTTTGAAAACCTGACAAAGGACTGTAAGCCAATAGCTATTTAGAGGCAACGTTATTTGCATGACAACAAACAATTTATAGGGTCTGAAATAAAAAGAATGCTTCAAGAAGGAATAATTGAGCCATCATCATGGAGGGCCCAAGTATTAATAACAGACACCAAAAAAAGATGGTTACCGATTACTCTCAGACAACCGGTTAACTCTTCTGGATGCTTTTCCATTGCTATGCATAGATGAAATGCTATGTGAAATAGCTAAATATAGTATTTTCAGCATGTTAGATTTGAAAAGTGTTTATCAGGTGGCCATTAAGCCAAAAGACAGACCCTACACTGCATTTGAAGCAGTTGGCCGGCTGTACCAGTTGCAGAGGATACCTTTTGGGGTAACTAATGGAGTAGCCAGTTTTCAAAGAATAATTGACAAAATCATAATGGATGAAAAACTGGAAAGTACTTTTGCTTATATAAATAATGTAATTATATGTGGCCACAATTGGAAGGACCATGATGAAAACCTTCAGTTCATGGATGCCATAAGCAAAATGACAAATGCTCATTTGGACAACATAAAATCAATCTTTTGGGCTATACAATAAGCAATGAGTCAATGGCATCAGACCCAGAGTGATTAAAACCTTTGCTCAGATTGCCAGTTCCAGATAACATGTGCTGTGACAAACTATTGGCATATTCACCCACTATTCACCATGGATCACCTCTTTCTCAGAGAAGATATGTCCAGTAATACAAGTAAGATCTTTCCCTTATCTTGCCCAGCAATAGAAGAATTTGAAAACTCAAGCACAACATTGCAAAATCCATAATCACAACTATAGAACCTTTTGTCCCACTGGTAGTTAAAACTAATGCATCAGACTGTGCAATTGCCACTTCATTAAGTCAAGCTGATTGCACTGTAGCCTTCTTTTCAAGGACTCTCTCTCAATCTGAACAGTGACATACAGTGATTGAAAAAGAAGCCTGGGAAGGTGCATGAGGAAATGTGAGCTGTTTTCAATCTGTGGAAAAACTGAATGGCTATTGCCCTATTGCTAAATGGCTTAGGATGACATGTAGCTATACAAAATGGGCTGAGAAGGTGAACTGGGAAGATTAAGTGGACAATAAGACAGTTAATGTGATGAGAGATATTGTAGAAGAGACGAGAAGGCAGGCCCAGTTCAAGGGAAGTGGCCTGTCCCAAAGTCAAGAAAAGGTGTGATGGTATGATGCAAGCAGTATCGCTATGGGTGGGAGTCTAGAAATTGACAGAATTGTAGATGAAGATGCAGCCAGGCTGAGAAAGATTACAACCTGATTACAACATGATAAAGTTGGATGCCATGATAAAGGGTGTTAATCTGGCTTTGAAATTCAGACTAAAAGACCGATTCAGCCACTTGTCTGAGCTGATATGCTGAGTTATTACAGAAACAAAGAAGGCCCAGATGCTGCACAAATGATTATTTGGTGATGGTTGGGAATACTGAAATAACTTTATTTAAACTGAATTTACATCATGTGCCTTTGTGCCGGGACAAAGCCAATGCTTTGACCTGAATAAAGAAAAACTAGATGAAAGACAAGGAGGGTACAATTTCAGTATGCTGATTAGGGTATGAGGACTTTAAGGAGTTGCACTGCTTGCATCACATTAGAGTCAGGGACATTGTATCTGGTTCATAAAATTGACTCAGATGTCACAAAAGAAGCTGTGCAGAAGGTAGTCAAGCTGTGCACTTAGTGTCAATTGAATGACACTTCAATGAACACACATGAGCCAGGGGAAATCCAGGTGACTACCAAATGTGTGAAACTGGCTATAGATGTGACACACAACAATGGATGGTGAAAAAAAACCCAGGAATTTGTGGGTAGGAAAGTGGTGGTAGGAGGGAAGGAGAAATAAGTTGGCAAAAAAGGTTTGAAGTATCAAGCAACTTGACAGATGGATGGGTAAGTGAACAAACAGTGGAAGAGAATGAATGAAGCATAGTAAAAGAGGAAGAAAGAAAGGAAAGCAAGAAACATGTGAGACATTGTTTTTGTAAGAAGTTGTTTTGCCCCCTAAAACTACATACCTAACTATCAACACTCTGTTCAATAAATATAAAAACCATCATTTTTTTTTTTTTTTTATCTCTCTAGCCAAAATTAATAATGTTGCTATATTGCATATTTCTTTTGGTCAATATATAGTAATAAAGGATGCATTATTTTGGGATTGGTATCATCAGTAAGCTTTTTGAAACCTTAATCATCAAGAATGTCATTGAGCACCTGGATAGGAACAACCTCTGGTGTGAAAATCAGTATGAGTTTTGATCAGCCTGATCCACTACTGATGTCCTAACTACCATTACATACAGAATTAGCGAGGCCCTTGATGACACACATGCTGCAAGGACTATAACATTTGATATCTCAGTTATTCAACAAGGTGTGGCACAAAGGTTTGCTACACAAGCTCTCCAGCTATGAAATCACTAGAAGGGTTTTCTCTATTATAAAATCTGTCCTAACAAGTAGATCCCTAAAGTTATTAGTGGCCAGTCCTCTGAGGCTCTGGCAGTCAATGCAGGTGTCTCCCTGGGCTCACTTCTTGGACAAAACTTCATTCTGATTTATATAAATGATCCACCTAAGAATATACTCCGATCATTTGTAAACACTTATGCCAATGATATAATGATATACAGGCACACTTCTAAAAGTCTTGATGATCAGAGATTTGCAGCTAACCTCTTTTCTGATCTAACACTAACTTCCCAGTGGGTAAAAAAACTGGTTGGTTACATTCAATACCTCTAAAACTAAACTGTTTATATTCCATCACTGACAATAAGATACCAAACTATCACCAATTACAATGAATGGATGTCCCCTTGACGAGGCCCCATGCCTCAAAAGGGCCTCAAACTCATACCCAACCTCAAGTGGAATTCCTATATACAATCCATCACTAAAGATGCAGGTAAAATGATTGGCACACTGTACCACTCCAGTAAGTACCTAATTCCTCATACTATCCTCTACCTTTTATAACAGCCAGATCAGGTTGAAAATGGAGTACTATTACCATATTTGGGAAAGAGCTTCTCAGATCTCACTTTCCAGTCTTGATAAGAGTTCAAAAACATCTGTGAGTCCTTGTTGGAGAAGAATTATTTTCCCCACTCCAACCTCTCTCACACAGGCAGGATGTGGTGAGGCTCTCACTGCTCTGTCACTACTACCATGGAAAGTGCTTTAGACGAACTGCATCTCCTGGTTCCATGAGGTCTGACCTTCACATCTAGGATATGCCACACCGCTTACAAAATATCAAACCACTCGTATTTCCTCCATATTTATCAACAAGAAATTCTTTCTCAAACAGCTTCTTCCCATGAACCACTGCCCTATGGGACAAGAGGATGTTTCCCTGATCACTACAATCTTAACCTATTCAGGTCTAGAGTCAACCATTATCTTCCCCTCCTATCCATATAAAATACCCCTTAACATCAAGTGACCTCACCATTAACCCATTTAAAAAAAAAAAAAAAGAAAAAGACAGACTTACCTGTTAATGACTATATCTACAAGGATTCTGTTCAATGAATGACATACTAAGCTCTAACAGCTGGCTTAGTGGAATACTATCTTTGTGAATTTGGTAGCTGACTGTAATGCTGAGTCAATTGTATGTATTTGTTCAATGACATGCTCATTCTTGTTCAGCATCAGTGTTAGCTTCAATTTTCAAAATCTTATCCTGTTTTAACTTGCAGTAGCTACAATCCCCAATTACACTTTTCTGGGTATTCCAACTTTTCCATCACCATTGTTGCATTACTTTTGTCTGCTGGCAGAATAATGATGCTAATGTAACTGTACAGGATAGTGATAGCGACATTTCCCTTCTCTCGTCATGTTCCATTTGGAAGGATTGGTTTTCTTCAGTGTTTGTATCTCACTTCCTATCTCAACTTGTCAGCCTGTGCATAAGATTTTCAAAGTTATCTCTTCAGTTGAGGCTATGACATCTAACTTATGAGATGGTTGTAACATAGTTAAGATTTTGTTTGTCACTTTTTGCTCAAGTATTTAACTGGCATTTGCTTTTGTTAACAACTGCTTGCTATATCTACAATGATCTTTCAACCACTTTAGATTCCATAATTAAGAAAATTAGGCCTAAGACACAGAAATTCTACTACATAATTATACTACAATTAGTAAGTCATATTTCAGTTCAGATGAAGAGGCAGACAAATGGCATTCAATTTAAAAGGCTCCAACTTTACACCATCATATTGCCTTATATGGCACATAATGTCATGGTTAAGCAAATTAAGTTACTTAGCAGTTAAGGTCAGTCAAGTAGTATGAAAAAGTAATATATTCTCTATCAGAGATAAACAATATTACAAAGGATAAAGTCTTCTGGCATGGATAGTAGAATAAGAACAATCTACCATTGAGGATTGAATGAGTTTGGTTTGAAATTCTCAGAAGGTTATTAAATATGACACACCTATAAAGACAGAGTACAAATATGGAATATTATGATAACCAGGATATGAACATTAGTCTGGGCAAATCGGTTTATAATAATTCCTCACCGCAAAAAATTAAAACAAAAATTCTGTCAAATGTGGTTCACATAAAAAATAACTTCCAAAAATTTAATGATCACTAAAATTAAGAGAAAGAAAACTGATCTTTATAATTCTCTTTAAATGCATTAAGAAATTTTATTTAAACTGGATTTTCTGTAATATTAGGAAAATGAAAAACATAACACCAGGCAGAACAGAAAAAGCTACTAAAAAATTTAATTTGTAAGCATTCTAATTTTTAAGTAATTAGATATTATTCATTTTATTTTTTTCTTGTTTTAAATTTGTCACAAATACTTTTTAATTCTGTCACAAATATCCAAAATCCTTTTCTTTTTTATTCACATTTCTGTTACTCTTTTCACATCTCTTTTGAATTGCAGGCTATTCAAACTATTATAGAAATAACTTAAAAAGAATCAGACTTCAGCATATTTAAGATCTGAGTCAACTCAGTCATCAAGAGTAAAATAGTAGACATTGATTTATCATGGATACATGATCAAAACAAATGTGTGAAAGACTGTAAAACTTAAAGCATAAAACTATATAGAAATTAGGTAGGAAATATGAACACCAGTTATCTATTTTATATTATATATATATGTCTTTATTTCTGAGATGAGGTATTATGTACATTATTTGGACTATTGTCCTCATCTTTGTCGCCATATTTATTACAACATTTCGGCCGCTGTACGCTCTGGCCTTCTTAAGGTGGTTGGAATGTCGAACTTAACCCTTTATTTTGTTCACTATTCTAGTTCCATGTACCATGTTTAATGGATGTCAGTTATCAGTTATCTTCTGTTAATTTCCCTCTAAAAGTTCTCCACTGCCTTAACCGGGTATTGAACTCGCACTCTTTGGGTCCTGTCACTGGATCTAACCAACATCTTTATCCACTGTGCCACAAATTATTATGACAAAAAGAGATAAAGCATTTTATGATTAAATTTTTGCTCTTGTCAAATTATTGTCCTTTAACCTTGATTACTGCAGCATAAGTTTTTTGGCATTTGTTGCAAAAATTTCTCAAAGTACAAGTCTGATAATTGGTTCCATTCTTTTTTTCAATGACTCTAAGAGCTCTTTTGCATTTTTCACTCTTCTATCAAGTTCATACAATGTTAATTCTGGGGGTTGCTTCAAACTTTTGAACTGTAGTGTATCTATATTTTTAAAAAAAGACCTGTTAGGGGAGACAATTTACAGTTTGTTCCTGGTGATTGCCTCATGCATGATACTTTGAGTAGCATCATACAATAAAGAACAATACAATTTTTCTTTAATATTAGGTTGGTGCAAAAATAATGTCGTTTTCTCACATATGTTACTATGTGAGAAAACGACATTATTTTTGCACCAACCTAATATATATATTAGCTCTGTTTTTTTACATAGAGAACTATTTTTATTCCTAGTACACACTTTGTACTAAGATATGTTTAAAAATGATATTGTTGTTCTTTATACACAATGCTACCCATGCTACTTTCATGTATACAGCAATCATCAGCAATAAACTTTAAATTGTCTGCCCTAACACACACACACACACACATATATATATATATATATATATATATATATGATTGCGGATTACCTAGTTTTGCATAAACATATGTATATATATATATATATATATAGATGCATGTTTCATTAAATGATAGACATGTTTTGTCGATTTATTTTATGTAAATTCTTTTCATATCATCTGATAAGCTTATTAAAAGAAGAAAATTATAATATTGATACATATTTTTTAATCCTATCTAAGCTTTCAGCTTACATAAGCCATTAAAGTTGACAATTACATTACAATATATTAAACAATACACCGATAAAACAATAATGATAGTCTGTTTTTGTTTACATGAAAGATTTCCAAGCAACGACAAACTCGTGCATATGAGACGTTGAAAACAAAAATCGCACTGCAGCTCATGACGTCACACATTACAATGCGAGAGTGAAAACAAGAAGTATTAAGTATGGGAAGCCATTGGTATAAATAATGATGTATTATATATGAGCAGAATTTACATATGGATTTCATGTAAAATCTTTGAGTTAAGTGATGAGCCCAAATTTTTAGATAAATATTTATGATGAAATAAAAAATAATTATAATTTTGTTCACCTCTGTATACATTTTTATTTATATTTGACTTGGAGAATCAGCTTTGATGTTACTGCTAAGCAGGAAAGATAGTTTTGAGAAAGTAGCTTGCTTTCAGTTTATCTTAGTGTTTTGTCAATATTCTTGACAATGGGACTGTAGGAAGAAGTTGGTTGATGCTATTTTCTACTCGGTATGATCTGAATATAAACAGCCTCAACTGAAAATACTTGTTTCACTGACCCCATTTTGGGAAAGATATTAGAATAATCCAGAACTTATACAGGGAGTAGATTGCCTGCATATGGATAGAAATTGAATTCCATAAATATACAAAAAATAGTAAAGGGCATAAGACAAGGATATGTCTTCTTACCAGAGTTATTCAAATTGATCCTGAATGAACTAGAAGTCCTACCAGGATTTATTATTGGTGAAAACAACTGTATAAGATATACAGATGAAACTGTATTCATAGAAGGAAACTGCAGGAACTCCTATAGAAGGTAGTAAAGGAAAGCAAGCAGAAAGGACTAAACGATTGTAAAAAACAAAATGTATAATTGTCAGAAAGAGGAACAGCCCAGGATATTAACTACAAATTGGAGATTGGAGATATCAAAATCAAGCAAATGCAAAAATTTAAATATCTGGGAAGTGTTTTAACAAAGGATGGAAATTGTGACATCGAAATATAAAGGTGCATTGGAATGGCAAATGATGCCTTCCAAAAGCTAAGCAAAATATTATGAAACAGGAGAATTAGCAACAAAGAAAAGAATACTGAACTGTTATGTACTCCTATATGGCAGTGAATGCTGAACAGTCTCATTACAGATGAAGAAGACTCTTTAAACAAATGAAACATGGTTCTGTGGAAAGATGCTGAGAATACCATGGACTGAATAGGTGATGAGAACATTTTAAGGAAAATGGAAGCAAAAAGGATACTTAGAATCAGAAAGAAATAGCAGAAATCTTGAGAAATTTTTGTAATAATGAAAGAGGGTTTGGAGTATTTGGCATTCACAAAATAATGAAAAGACAAACATTACTAAGAGCTACAAAGAATAGCATGTTGTGGAGAGAGGTTTATCGTCCATGGCACAGAATAATTTTTATACTGCTTCATATGTGTGTGTGTGTGTGTGTATATATATATATATATATATATATATATATATACATGAATTCTTTTAATCTATCTGTAACAATACTTGCCTGCCTGGTTTAGGTTATTAACAGCTTGGTCTCGTTTCCATTGTGGAATTTTAAAGCTTCAAATTATATATTAAATCATATATGTAAATATATAATTAAGGATTAATCCCATAGCTATTCAAATATTTCTTTTATATTTTGTAAAATATATAATTTAATGAATGACTTTCTATAAAAGTTTACATTATTTAAGAGAAAATTCTATCAAGAAAGGATTGAGTTTTATGAAATAAAGATTTTAAAACTTTGTTTATTGAAATAAAAGTTCATGTTTAAACAAAAATTACAAAATGTTCTTCCAAACTCCCATGGTAATCATGAATCACATTTTCTGATGCAATTTGAAATGCAGTTGTCAGGCACCATAACATTACCTTCCAAGTATGTTATTTTGCTTCTGTTACTTTCTGAAAGCACTTTAAGCAATCATGAATGCATGTCACTAAGGGAAAAACTCCTGAAGACAAAAGTAGACATTAATCTTTAATCTTAAGTAGCAAAGTGCCCATTTTTCTTGCATTATGTTCAGTTTATGTTGGTTTATGTAAATTTAACTTCAAATAAATTTGATTAACATTAATTTTATTATCAATACAGAACTGTTTTTGAAAAATATAATTGTCCTTGATCTAATCTTTTTAGAGAAAAAAGAAAATTAACTTTTGCATCTTGATGAGTAAAAAGAAATGTTGAGACATTGTAAAACATTAAATGCATTTTTCATGAAAATATTCTTACATAGTTATAATTCTTCTTCCAAAAGTAAAATGATTCTGCCATTAAGATAATGCAATTTTTTCAGTTCTTTCTATTAATTATATAAAAAAAGAGTCCTCAGTCATAAAACTTGACCCCTCTCCAATCTGTTTTCCAACTCAATTTAGATATTGTAAATAAAGGGATTTCAATGGTTATACAAGCAAGGCTTATAAAATATCTGGGCCAAGACACATTATTCTCTCAGGATTAAAATTACATGAATGTGGCAAAAGAAAATTGTAGTTATGTTTTCATCACAGTTCAATTAATTAGGTGCTAAAAGGTTCTCAACTTAACTCGCTTCCCAAAATCTGACCAAGCTACTGAATGTATTTTGGACTTTCTTTTTAGTGAGATGTGTAGGCCAGGTGAATTGGCATAAACTCTCTAGATTTTTTAACACTTTACATTTTCTATTCAGTATTTAAGTAAAAATTCTTTTAAATCTATAAATTCAATGAATTGTTATTTCTATAATGCCATTTATTCAAGTTCTATTTGTCTTGGTGTTAATTGGTTTAATGTAAGTAATCTTTCTTTATCAGTTTTAAATAAGACTTAAACTAATACAGGTCATAACATTTTTTTTTATATAATGCATATATTAAGCTACCTAAATTAGTAACAGACACCAAAGATCTTTTTTTCTGAATCTGGATGTCCTGTATAAATGTTTTCATCAAGCTAATTGGAGATTCTGAGAGATAATTCTGGAATTAATCAAATGTTTAATATAATAGGAACTATATAGATAAATATAATATAATAGGAACTATATAGAAATATATAGCAACTAGAATAGTTTTAGAATTTGCAAGAGTCAAAATATTTAAGAGTAGAAATGGTACTGAATTTCATTATGCTTTGAGAATTAAATTGGATATGATTTGTAAATGTCATGTGACAAGTTTTCTTTCAGTCAGATTGTGGATAAGACTTCTGTGCTTCAAAACTAGTATTGAATAGATTATGAATTATTTTTAATTTTTATCTTCAAGTAACTGGAATGCATAACCTGAGTAGGGTTAATGTAGCCCCAGGTTTCTCTTTATACAAATTTATTGATTGTCAAGGTTTGCACAAACTTTTTAATGAGCTTTCTACCTGTTCGGTTTATAAAATTTATCTGCTCCTATATCTAGAGATTGGTCACATGATGTTAGGCAGTCACTCATTGGTTAAAAACCACATGAGTTCAGAAAAAGCTGATCAACACTAGAGAAGGGACTGGACATGCTCTGAAATAACAGAAATTCCCTCTGCCATCCACGGAATCGATTGCTGAGGGTTTTAAAAGTACAAACTATCTAGCCCTATTTCCATCCACCAGATGGATAAATCCACCTGGCATATTCTATATATATAGGAAAGGACACTGTGCTTATGCTAACCATTGTATTCATGATTAGGTGTAAATAAATATCTTTATTATACATTGATAAAGTATTCTTATTTGTGTCAGTCCCAAAGTAAAGTGGGACTAGCACAATATACTCTTCAGATAAGCACTGTTATTCAGTGCTTATAAAACTGAGAATCTGCTACATGTGAAATTCAGACAATCTTGTACATTTTTCTAGACATGCCAAAGAAACTGAACTTATTTGCTGCTATTTATAATAAGCAAGCTTTTTGCAATATAATGATTAACATAGTGGTAAAATGCTGTTTTAAATACAGTTTACTTTCAAAATATATCCCTGAATCTAGCACACTTAAATCTAATGACACATTATTAAGCACAAGTTACTGCATTGCAGATGGCAGAAAATGTGTGTGTGTGTGTGTGTGTATATATATATATATATATATATATATATATATATATATATATATATAAATATAAGCAGAGCCATATACCACTATCCACTGATGATTGCCTCTTTGAAGTTTATGAATTTCAAAATATGTCAAATAAAAAATTTGACCCTGTAGCATTATACTCCTGATCTAATATATGAAATATAGTTAAGTGTGTGTATATGTACATATTCTTAGTTTCATTTTTAGGTTTGTTGGACAACTCAGTTGCTGATAAAGATGGAATTTTTTTTTTTTTTTTTTTTTTTTTAATCAGTTCACACAAAACAAGGTGATAATGCCACTAAGATGCAAGGGGTTACTGAGAGTGAAAGAGAATGAAAAAGACTTTAGAAACAACTAGAAATGTCACATGACTTAAACACTCTGATGTTACTGATGTTGCCAGTATTCAAACTGCCAATTTTTCTGTTGATTAGTCTCTTTCTCAAATTGTGGATTTCCCTACTCATTTCCCTAATAAATCTAAACAACCTGCTTCATTACTTGATTTATTCCTTACTTCTTGTCGAGCTTCACAACACTGTCCTCTTGGCAACTTGGATCATGCTGTAGTATCTATTGATATTTCATTCCAGTCATCTATTAAACAGGAACCTCCTATTCATAAGACCTCTTTTTGTCATCAACATACTGATTAGGATTCACTTTGTAACTTTCTTTGAGATGCCCCTTGGATTGATATTTTTAACCTTCCTATTGAGAATTGTGCCAGTGAGGTTTCTTCTTGGGTCAAAGCTGGTATAAATGCTCTTATTCCTTCTCAGAAATACCAGATGTAATTTCAATCTTCTCCATGGTTCACACCAGCATGTTCTGTCACTATAGCCTGCAGGAATCCATATTTCCAGCTATACCAGCAAGACAACTCCAGTCACAACAGATGCTTATTCACAGCTATATGTAATAAATGTAAATGTGTTCTCAAAGGAGCTAAGTCTTTGATTGCTAAAAGAATGAAACTCCAAATTACATGTAACAACTTTGGCTCTTGTGATCACTGGTGGCACTGTAATAAATAAGAATAACTTTTCTATTCCTTATCTCTTGAATCAGTTTGAGGTGTTAACATCTTCTGTTGATAAAGCAGAATGTTTCACCCATAAATTCTCTCTAAACTCTTGACTCATCTGGAGAATGCATAACTTTCCACATTTCTCTAATCTGAATTGATGGTATCCTTGTAATAGTACTTAAGAAGTGTGCTCTCGAGCTGGCTCCTGTTCTCTCTAAACTGTATCATAAGTGCCTTACTGCCTCTTGCTTTCCTACTTGTTGGAAATCCTCATCTTTTGTTCCAGTCTTTAAGAAGTCATGAACTGTCCAACCCTTCCACCTATTGGCCTATTAGCCTTCGACTTCTTTTTGGTAAACTACTATAGGTCCTAATCACTGCTGAATTAGTTAAGCATCTCATGTCACGGGGCCTTCTTTCAGACAAGTCATATGGCTTTCACTTCTCGTTTGATATGTATGCTGATGATACAGCCATATACTCATATCTTTGTAGTAAGTCTGATTATTTCAATAATATAAAATTGTTGGCTGATGTCAAAAACGGCCTTCAGTCTGTTTTTAATTGGGGCAAAGAATGGTTTGTTAATTTTAATGCCTCCAAAACTAAACTGCTCTATATTAATCCTCTGAGAGACTCCTTTCTGCCTTCCATCAGCATGACTGATACTAACCTCCAGGAGAGTGATTTGTTGCACCTTCTCCAGCTAACATTCTCTGCTGGCATGAAGTGGAAAGACTATATTGAATCAATTGCTAAGAAAGTTGGTTCACTGTGTGTGCTAGATAATTTTTCTCTCCAGAATCTATCTTATATATTTATAAATCTACCATTCATTCATGCTTAGAATATTGCTGCCACATATAGCTTGGTGTTCCTGCTATATATTTAGAGATTCTTGATAAAATCCAATCTAGAACCTGCAATATTATTGGTCCTGACCTAGTGTCTCAGCTTCACTCACTTTTCCTATTACTGTAAAGTTGCTTCCCTGTGACTTTTCTATAAATGCTTTCATGGTAATTGTTTGGTCTTCACTATGGTACCTAGACTTTGTGAATTTAAGCACAGTATTAGATTGGCAACAAAGGCCTTATCAATTTACAGTTGAATTGGCTGCTAGATGTAACAGTAAGTTATATGTTAACAGTTTCTGTTTTCACACTTCTGGAACTTTCTTTTGGCTTCATGCTTTTCAGTTAACTTTGATCTTCAAAAATTTAAATGCAATGTCAACCCTTAACTATTGTCTTTTTGATTACTGTTTTATTGCTCTCACTTAATAATATTTCTGTTTTTTATTCTTTCACACCCAGTAACCCCTTGTGTCTTAGTGGTTTTACTCCTTTGCTTGAGATAAATTTGATTTTTTTTTTTTTTTTTTTTTTTTAAAAGAAAAAGGGATAAACCTCTACACCTGTTCAAAAGATGGTAAAAAAAAAGATATTGTTAATTTAATATAAGCTTTCTTATATACAGTTAGAATTTTTAAATATGTTAGAGGAAAACATGTTCATTAATTGGTAATTTTAAATAATTAACTTTAATTTATTTCCAGAAATCATAATTTATACTTAAAAATTCATCATTCAATAGAATAAATTTTGTATGAATTAAAAAATGTTCAGACTAATTATATGCCTTATTTTTTTGCTAAATAAAAGACCATTTCAAAAATGATAAAAATTGCCTTTTTAATTTTTTTTTTTTTTTTTCTTAGCCAAGGAATGAAGATGAAATTGTAAGTGATTGAAATGATTTATGCCAGGTATCCCCAAATCTTTTGAGATGGGTCACATGAAAATGTTAAAAATTTGCAAAGCTTGAAAATATTCATAAATTTTTAAAAACAATAACCCTTTCTAATGAACAGAGAATATTAAATTGTAAAGATTATTTTGCAACTGATAATGATTTTCAGAATATAACTGAAAATTTATTGTGAGAAATTTTGTTTTTCATTCCTATGATGTATTTTTTTCTGCTAAGCACAATTTTGTGGCAATTAGCGTCATTTAATATTTGATAAATTGTGAGCCAGCAAACCAGATGGTCTGCAGCCTTTAGTTTGGGGACACCTGTTCTATGAATTTTAATTCTTGCATGGTCTTGCTCCTAAGACCTTTATGCATCTTCACAGTTTGTTACTTGAATCCAGTTCTGTTTCTTTTTTTTTTTTTACATATTTGTTGAATTTTGTTGAAGGCTATTTTTTATATATTTTAAAATATTTATCCTATTTTTCTCATTAATATCATGATTTTGTATCCTGTAGAACTGCTTTAAAAATATTTGCAACATTAGTACTTTTTATATCGAAGGAAATAAAAATTATATGTATAAAAAAAAAAAGACAAATTTCTCAAAGGATTTCTAAAAACTAATGTTTTCATAGAAATTCATTGAACAGCATAGCCAAATCTGTCAAAGAAATGTACATAGAGTAAAAACTGTTATTCTTATATAAAGCTTCAAAAGATGTTAAAATATCACTTTTTTGTTTGTTTTCTAAAATTTTATCCATCTTTAAAAATGTTGCAAATTTTTAAAAACTGTATTTCTACAGAGAAAATTAAAATATGAACTTGTTTCTTGTATGTGAAAATATGAAATTCATTTTCTTACATCTCATCATTTTCATTCTATTCCAATATTAAACAGTGCACTTTCATCTTTTTGTCTTTTTTAATGTTTGCAACATTTGTCATTACAATATCCATTGTGATGGGGTTTATTTTCAACATGGTTGTTGTATCATCTGTTGTAATAAGCAGAACCTTACCACCTCTGCTTTAAAATTATATTTAAAACAAACAACAAAATCTTTATTTGTACCTACTACCTAATCTTCCTTTTGTCTATTCTTGTACTGATTACTCTTAATTTATGTTCAATCTTTATATTGGTTCACTTTGATAAACACATCAGCTAATGTTTGGTTGTCAGAAGAAAAAAAATATGGTAAAAAGAAATCATTGATTATCTAGGAATAAAAAAATACATTTTATTTTGATGTATACTCATACTTTCAAATGTTTCACTCTCATTT
This sequence comes from Acanthosepion lycidas, assembly GCA_963932145.1. NCBI lineage: Eukaryota > Metazoa > Mollusca > Cephalopoda > Sepiida > Sepiidae > Acanthosepion > Acanthosepion lycidas. The sequence goes on from OZ010578.1 coordinate 64,256,963, forward strand.
AAATACAAGTATTTAGAAAACACTTAATGTAAACAATTATTTCATGCTAAATACTTCCATAAGAAGTAATATTTTTATCATTTATAAATACAGAGCACAAAAATAAGTAATTACTTTACTCCTCAAATACTTGAGTTTAAATCTAAGTTGCATCTGTTTTTAAGATATAGATTCATTTCCTGTCTCAAATTTTTTTGTTATTTTTTACTTGTGACATATGGCTTCATATCTAGAATATTGCCTGTGTAGATCAGTAGTAGGATAATTACTTTATTAGAATCTTTGGGAATGAAATGAACTGACTCATAACATACTAATAAAAGTAAAATATATCTCACTGGTTTTATATTTCAAATCCCATATCAGATATTTATATGAATTGAACTGTAAAGAGAAACAAACTGGTAATTGCCATAAAATTCAATTACTCAAATTGAAGACTTTATTTTTCTGCTTTAAAATGATATACATATACAATCAGTTAAATTGTGTTCTATAGCATTTTATCTAAAATAGACAAATTTTCTACAACTTTTTTTATATTAATCTTAGATATGATGGTGGTATTTAAAAAAAATAGTTTTCTTATTATACTACAATCTCCGAATTGTATCATAGGATATGAGACTGGAGTTTTAATTAGCTGAAATCAGCAATGCATACCAGTGTAGAATTTAAAGATAATTCCTGGTAAAGAAAATTGATTTGCATAAAAGTTATGTCTAAGCTATTTTTTAGTATAGTAAATTGTTAGTTAATTATTTTATAATTTCTTCACACCTGTTGTCAATAGTCTGAACTTGGAAAATGCACCAATATTTAGATTGATAACTATTTAAATTTGAGTATAATCTTTTTCAAAGATAGGTATTTTTAAGAATAACTTAGTCTGGCATAAAATAACAAGTGTAAGGTATTTACTCCATGGTCAGGCCTTATAAATCCAGAATGTAGTGGTTTGCTATTTTCACTAGTTTGAAATA
>OZ010578.1:64267945-64355445 GCA_963932145.1 Acanthosepion lycidas
GCATTGCAGATTAATTTTCTGCATGAAAACAAAAACATGCAAAATGTACATTTATAAAAGTATAATGATAAAATTTGTTTCTATCTAATCTGTGATTTCTATACAAATTGAAAAAAGGAGAAAATTGCGACAATTTCTCTGTTTATTTTTTTATTTTTTTTTTTTGTTAAGTAATTTTCTTTTTCACCACATTTTTCTCTCTCGGATACATATGATACAGTGTCACTTGGTTTGACAAGGTAAGTCACTGTTTTCTTTGCTATACTCCCCCCGATCTCATTATCACAAATCAAACAGCTTAATGCAGCTCAATTTAAACTATCTCCCTTATGTTTTTTGGAGAGTCGTTACCTGATGAGTCATCAGATGTATCTCAAGTTTTTCTAAGCCCTGCGTCTGTGCAAGCATTGGATTCGCAGATCTTAATTATCCGATCACTATCAGACAATGAACCATCATCAGATTCGCTCGGCGATGTATAAGGATCAACGAAAAGGCGAAGATCTTTTACATGCCATGGCATCCCATCAACTATTTTTGTCCTTCATGCAACCCACTTGATACCTGGCGGTACACCGGCCATGGGGTGCTTTCACCCATACTCTGTTCCCAACTTTGTATATACTGTGATACTTACAACAATCAGATGGTAATGTTGTAATAATTCCCTTCACTTTCACTTGGTAATGGTGAATTATATTGGCAAGCACATTAGTCGACGATATGTCATCCTTCGGCATGATATTATGCCAATATACTGCCTCCATTATCGAACACTGCTTTCTTGCTGCAATTCTCTTTATGCTCTGATGAGATCTTTCTACTATACTGTTTCCTGCAGGAACATAGGCGCAGTGAAAACGAAGTTGGACTCTGCAGTCATCAAAGAAATCTTTAAAGGACTTACTGCGAAATGCAGTGTCATTGTCGGTTAGGATTTCTGATGGTGATTGACTCCAGTTGGTATTGGGTACTCAGGCATCCTGATTTCGCAAACTCTCCGGTGATCGACCATCAGACTACCTCCGTGATGCGACCCATATCTTCCGGTTTGGGTCGAACTCAGCAAAGAAATTATGTTCTTCTATTTTAATAATGGCACAACATTCTATCCCACGCTTGGGAACCCATACATCACCACACACTATTACTTGGAGTCTGCCCAAATTATTAATGACGTCGAACCCAAGTAACAAGTCAAAACCCAATAGCTCTCTATCCACTACCAAGAGCATTTTTTTCCTTTGTTGAAAACTAGGAGAGGACGCTCAATTTTTGCATATCAAAATATTTTTATTGCAACTCCTGCGACTGACTTGTTTCTAAAATATTCCGTCTTCAACATGTCATGTGGAATACATGGCGTTTTTTTTTTTTTGTTTCATCACATTTTCCATCATAGGATACACACGACACACTGTCACTTGGTTTGATGAGGTAAGTTGCCATTTTCTTTGCTATATGCCTATTATAATTTTTCTCTTCCATGGCAGAACAAAATAATAGAATCACAGAGCAAATGATTACCAAATAAAAAAATCAAATCAGCTTTGGTCAAATTATTTTGAGACACTTTAGTTTGAAAACTTCGAGCCTAAAATTAATTTTTAGATATTTTGATTAGATTATTTTGAGACCCAATCTTGTAATAATATAAAATTAAAATTTAATACATTAGTTATATCAAAATGCTTGTATGATGCACATCAATATAGTTTACTAGGAGATATATTAGCTAGATGCTACATACACTGCTTCTAACACTGCTCTCAACAGTCAAGCGTATGTTCAATGAATTGGACCTTACCAAAGATTAGACAAAATCTCTGAAATGGTCAGAAGTGTTTGTTTGAGGACAGATAGATGTTATTTTAAAAAAATCTGTCAGGCAATAAGAATTTGAATTATTTAAATATACAATAAGAACATTGTAAATAAGTTTAAACCAAATCAACATATTTGCAGTTAGATTAACAAAGATCAAATGTATATCCTGCAACTGATATTGATAAAAATATCAAGATGTAGTTATATGATAAATATACCAATGTGAATTTCAGCTTTATGATGCTTTTATTAGAAATATTTATGGTATCTTATTTAGTTATATGAAATTTTGTTGTTCATATTGAAGATATAGGTTCTCATATAATGACTGTCATGTATTGTAAGAAAGATATATAAATCAGAAACAAAATATTGTAAAGTAATGGGATGGGAATACAAGGTTGGAAATTGTAAAAGAGTTAAATAAAGAGAGATCACAAAACAATAGAAAAGAAAATTTAAAATATTAACAAGATAAAAACAACAAAAATCGTCTTTAAAAATGTTACTAAGAGATCTGAGAAAAATTAATAAGCAAGAAAGATGGACTAACCAGTAAGAAAATATTTGAAGAAGCTGGTGTTGTGAATATCAACAGAAAAGAAGCAGAATATTAAAAATATTGATTAAAGATATGAGAGCAACTAAGTACAAAACTCAATGAGAAACATGTACATGATTTCTTAAGTTTTAATGATAAATATAGAGCTACATCAGATGGAGCTAATAGCTGACCTAAAGGATTTCTTCATGAAAAATAGTCAACCACCATGATTCAGAAAGCTATACTGGAGATGGGGAGCAATGTGTTGGCTAGTATTGTAGACAGTAAAATTATAGGTCATTTCTGATGATTCCAATATAAATGCAGAGAATTATTTTAAGTTCTTTGACAAGATTTTTAGTGGTACACATAACCAAGGAGGATTAAGCTAATGAATATATTCATGTGAAATAATGCTCCTTCACATTCTACATAGTTATCTATTGCCTTTCTTAAGAAGTTTCAAAGACACCATATAAATGGTATGGCCTCCATATATTAATCTAATTGAAAATTTGTGATCAATTATGAAGTAATGAAATTGAAAATAATATTCAAGCAAAGATGATCTCCATGAAGCAATAAAAATATGCAAGTAATGTTAGTCAATACATTAAAAAGATTTCCAAATTTAATGGGAAAAAACTGATGAAGAATGTCAAGAATTAACATGTAAAATAATAAAATAATTTATTTAGCTACATGATTATTGTTTTAATCAAATATTTCTATCACCTATTGTCTTCTGGATTTATTTATAAATATATAAAAAAAATGTTGCCATTAGCTTGTTTGCATAATAAAACTTGATACCCTAAAAACAAATTATTATAAATATGTTTTTAATAAAGAGCTGAAAATCACATGATATATTGCTCATATAAATATATCCTGAAAATTTCACCAACATTAGTTGGTTAATACCAGACTTATTGTGAAAGCATGCACTTGCATAATAAAATCTGAAATGGAGTAGAATGTGAGCATTCTTTTGTAAATATTGAATATACTATTGTTATATCTATAATTACTGATAACAGGCAAACAAAAAAAACGCTCTTAAACTAAATATAAAGCTATATCTTTGTAAGAACAGGCAAGAAAAGGACCATAATTTGTCTATACTAATTGATGTGAAGCAAACCATTTAAAAATCGCAGTCCCTAATTATGATTCTCCTTTTAAATTTCTTACCTATCTTCATTACATGAATATAAATGTACTATTCATGTAAAGTATTTTTGTTATTTCTCCCCAACTATAGACTACTTTAGTTTGTTAAGCCAGTTTAAGAATCTACCAGACTGACTTAACTATTTACATTGGAGACTGGACTATTTATGAAACAAAAAGTGATAGGGAGGTGAATAAGAGGAAAGTCTTATCTTGGCTGTTCTGTGTGTTGAGGAAACTGATCCCTTCTAGTAATATCTGCCTGCTTATGTGTTTGCTTCTTGCCCTTATTCTGTTACTACTATTTAAGTTAGTGAGGTGGTACCCCTCCCATAAAAATACATGTTTAGCTCCCCCTGACTATCTATAGTTACCACTAGGAAATAAACTTAATTAAAGTATTTGCTGTGAGGCCCAGCAAAAGTAAGTGATGAAGTATGTATCGTGTCCACAGCTAACTGACTAGCAGCTTAGATTAAGGTAAGTCTCTGTTAGGCTACACTGATTGCTTCATTTCTTTTTACTTTTGTAATTGTTACTAGAATGATAAAAGCATGAATTCCTTTTTCATTTATAAAAATACATGCTAAAATTTTATTTCTAACTTTTAACAAACATTTTTCTAACACTCTTAAATACAACTTAAACAAATTTACTTTCAGATATGCACAGTTAAGATGAATATATCAGTGTGTATATTTGGGTAATGAGACAACAAATTCTGATGGTTACATGTAATGCACACATTTATGCATTCACTTCATGCACATACACACTTATTTGAACATGCCAATTCATTCATGTTTTGTACATGTAATCTGAACACACTCACACACATGAGTGTTTTGTGAATACATGCTTATACTCAGTGCACATGTACATAACTAAAAATGTAAATACATTTGAGAACATTTACATGTGTCTATAATTTCTCCACATATAGTAATTGTACATAAATATTAATTTGTCTCACTCACTCACACACACACACACACACACACACACACACACATATATATATAATTTTTATATCACCACCTATTCATTCATATACATTCTTGCATTTTCTCAAGTATTCCTACATGCAATTGAACATTTTAAAATAACTGACATATATAAACATTTTGATATATTAATTTATACACCCAGTCAAATAACAAATGTTGCAAATAATATGCAAAGTTAGATATAATTTGTAGATGTAATTAATAATTTGTTTTTATTTGATGATGTAATTCTGTAATTACTCTAAATTTTTTGTTCACACACATAATTCAAGTTGAGTGAAGATTTTTTTCATGTACTTTACAATATTGTTATAGTTTATTATATTTATATTTACCTTTTTTTAGCATATGTTTGTATTCATTTTAGTATCTGCTTATATCTATAGTTTGTAAATACTTTCTTATTTGTAAATAAAACCCTAAATTTCTGTCTGAATTTCTGGGATGAGAAGTTATCATTATTTACACTATTTACATTTGGACTATTTTTGTTGTTGCTATTCCAATGTTTCTGCTATTGTGTCCTATGTCACACTGATTGCTTCAGTTCTTTTGGCTTTTGTACACACAGAATTGTGTTATGAGACAATAGCCTAGGGGATTAAAATGTTGGGTCATGATTTTGGTGATATAGTAATTGTGAGTTCAATTCGTGTACCCAGACAGTGTCTACTTTGACTGTGGAAACAGAGCAAGCAATAACTGAACAGTATTAAAAATAGGAAGTAGATTAGATATCCCGAGATATGGAACAAGAACAATTTACCTTTATAGATTAAATAAAGGGATCAGTTCAGAATTCCCTGTAAAATATCCGGATCAATGTACCCCTGATGAAGGTTGGAGAGCACAATGGCTGAGACGTGATAACAATAAAGACGAGGACGATAATAAACAGTGTAAATAAACCCTAAATATTTATCGGATAAATATAATTAAATATTAAAGATTTAATCATTGATTTCATTTGCTATGAAACATTTTTTTTTTTAAATAATTCATTATTTGCATTTAAATTTTATTAAATAAAAGCTGCTTATCTTCCATGTTATTGCTTTTATGTATATACATAATAAAAAAAATATATACATTTCACCAGTAGGATGTATTTTATCTCTTACAATTACACAAAAGTAATTATTGCTAAGCAGTAAGGAGATATGTTGAGATAAACTCAATAAAAAGTGTCAGCTTGGCTCAGAACTTAGCTTTGAAAATATTGGCTTTTATCAGGATGGAACATTAACTACTGACACCAAACTATCTTGGTTATAAAGCAGACTCTGATATATACTAAAACTTGTTTCGCATACTTTGTGTGTGTTAGAATAAGCCATGTTGTATTTGTCATAAGTTTAGTGTTCTAGTGTTTGTATATACAGAATAAATTATTTTATGATTTCTATATCCCATCCTGTTAGTAATAAAAAAAAATATTTATTTGTATTAAGTTTTTAATTAATTTCTAACTGCTTAGCTAAGATTGATAGTAGAAAGGTAAAAATCATGTTCAGTTTAATAATCCCATCAAAATTTTTTTATCAATTTTCAATGACAAATTCAAAACTTCAATTCCACAGTTTAAAATTCTAAAACAAAAAAGGAAAAATACCCCATTTGTGGTGATTTTCCTCTTCAAGTAAATGCTTTTTAAATTTTATGAAAAATAAGGTAGTTGTATATTTTTTTTTTTTATAGTTCTTAATTTTATAGAAAAAAATAAATTTAATACACGTGATATCATTTTTAGTTGTAAGAAATAACTTCTGTACATCTTACAAGGTACCAAAAATATCCATGCAGATGTAGGTATATTTACATCATGTACAGAGTTCATGAACTCAAGTGCCACCCTTATCACACACACAAACCCTGCTGAAGTGAATTTAGTCAGTCAGCAATTTTTTTGTTAGTGCCACTAGTAGAGGAATAGCACTTTGTAAAGTTATCTATTTCTCCTGCAGATACCCTTCACTTCATTACGCTATTAAAAGATGTTAAAAAGGATACCTATATAAACCAATATTCTTTGGAAAATGTTTACATGCATTTTTAAATTGATAAAAGTTAGATACTGTTTTCCCTCAATGCATATTTCCCAATATTGTCAAGTATCAAAATAGCTTTACTCATTAATAAAGGTAAAGTGTATAAACTTTATAATGGTTTATTTATTTTCAATAAATCATGCATAGAAAGTTTCTTAAATGTTTATGGAAGTCTAAACTCCTCACATTTCATTGACAACAGTTTAAGCAAATATTCAATCAATAGTATAAAAACAAAAATTATAAAAAGATTGCAGTTATTAACAATAACTAATGTTCTTATAGTTTTTTTAATACAAAGGTGTCCTTGCTTTTTAAATAAATCATACAAATATACATATTAAAATGTGATTTTTGTTTTTTGTTTTATTTTTGTAAGGAGATAATTTAAAAAACAATTTACCAATCAAGTGTTTGAGATCAGAATGTTCTTTATATTCTTTTAATCTATAAAAAGATGAGGCATATTTGTCCAAACAGAAAATTAAACTTATTAAAAAAAAGACACTTTTATAATAACTTCTTGATAAATCTCTATTTGAAATTTAATGAAAAATTATTCTTATTGCATGTAGTAGTATAGTACTAAGAGTAATAATTATAATAATAATAATTAGTAATGATATTTAAGAAATTGATCTATAGTTTATTGGTCTGAATTGGGATGCACTCTTGAGAATATAAAAACTTTTCTCAGATTTTTTTTTCTCCTTTTAACCCTTCCTCTTGCCAAAATTCTGTAACTCCCATCTTTTATTTCCTTCATATTATTGCTAAATTCTGGTAGTGGCAGCTGCAAATAGAGGGTAGCAGGATGGCAACAAGAAGGCAGCAGGGTACTATGGTTTCTTTTTTTATTGACTGCTGATATAAAAATACAAAAAAATGCTATTCATCAAATACATTAAGGCATTCAGAAATTCCAATGGCTAGGAATCTACTTTATGATAGTTTTTCTTTCTGCCCTTTTGAGAGGATGCTTTATAAAAAATGGTCATATACTCTCATTCAATATAAACTATCAAAATTTCATGTAGTTATTTACTGGAATATAGACCAAATAAAGTAAAGTTTTAGATATAAAAGAGCATATAAGTATCATATTTGATGGCATACAAGGCACACTTTTTTCTTTTTTTTTTTTTTTTTTTTTTTTTTTAAATTTCCCTGTGTCTTATATGCCATATATAGGTTTACTAATTACTAAATTTTTTCTTGATTTGCCCTGCTGAAATTGGGGTGCGTCTTATACACCCATGTGTCTTATATGCTGTCAAATATGGTAATTAGACATATTTTGACATTCAAAATCAACAGGTTCATTTATACTAAGTGTCAGAAATTATGGATTTGTAAAAATTCCTTAGAATGATCAAATAAGATACAAGATATTAATCAAGTAAATGTAAATTTGAATATTTATCTATGTGTCTTTCTGTTTATATAATGAGAGAGAAAAAGTACAGGTATAAAAATGTAAAATGTGATTATAACTAATAAAGAAAAAAATGTCCTTTTAGGTACCCCTAACCCTTTATATGATTAAGTTAATTTTTTTTTTTTTTTTTGTTACCCTCAGAACATTATGAAAGTGACTTTCACTGCCTATTTATAGAATTATAGTTATACAAAATTAGAAAATAAAATAAAGGAGACAATGATTGAATTAGAACTATGTGCATATATATAAGAAGTATTTGGTCAACTCCAAGATATTGATATTAAGTACAATTTAAAATTTGAATCTTCAGGTTTCGGTTAATAGATATTTGTTGAATGAAGTCAACAAGGCCATGTTTAATGCGTACTCTATCAAGAACAAATCTATTTAACAATAGCTAGCAACTATAGCACACTATTCAGTACAATCTATATTTGAGAAATGTTATATCTCTGGCAGGATTTGCACCTGCATCCCCCTTGGCAGGTGAAACTGTTGTTAGATCTGACATACATATATCAACTCAACTATGGTGTGCATTGCCAATCAAGTGAAGTTGAATTGTGCTTTATAAACACAAATGCACTCCATAGCTGAGTTGGTAAAAGCATGTCGGATCTAACAATGGTTTCTCCTGTCCAAAAGAAAAGCAGGTTCAAATCCTGCTGGAGAGCACATTTTTCTTTAATAAGATTTCTCAAATATTCAGACTAGTAGACAAAAATAAATAAATATACTGAAAAGAAAATATAGGAAAGAAAATAAATAAATGGAGTATCATATACTATATATGGAGTATTCAAATATGGGTATCCACTAAAAATAGTGTTTAAGTAATAAATTTATGCACGGACATATGTATATATGTAAGTAACTAAAGTAATAATGCTTATAAACTTTGTGGTCGAACGGTTAGGCATGTCAAGCTAAATAAAGAAATAATCTAAATTCTTATAATCAAACCATAAGTATAAAAAGCATTTTCAAGTGTTAGACAATCTGTTAAGTAAAAAGTTGCACATAATTGTCTCTAGTTTTTATCTGTTTGAATTAGTTAAAAGAAACCTGCCAGCCATGATATCTATGAAAATGAATATAAAAACTAAATCAGCATTTTTTTCTTAATCATTTCAATTTTTATTCATGTAATCAGTCAGTTAGAACTTTTCAAGTAATACAGCTGTGTTTTTATGGGTTTTATTTGTTTCATGTTTATCTTTCATAATTATTATGTAGTTTTAAGAATTAAAAAAAAAAATACTAAATGAATTTTGTATCTTTTTTAATTCTGTACACATATTACAGAAACGGAGTGAAAATGAAAACCATCTTTGCTACCATTTAATGGAATTTTTAGTTCAGATTTCTGCATAGGGTACCAATTATAACTACTTCTATATAAAAACTGGGACTAGCCCTATTGTTTAGTAAGTGAAGTTAATATATTCCATGTGGTAAGAAAAATAAATTAATGAATAAATAAAATCACCACTTTCCAAGTTTATTTGACTGCTCACATTATTTTTCAATTATTTTTAAGCCTTTAGCTTAAATTAGGGGAAGGAAGTTTACAATTTGAAATATAATAAAAAAAAAAAAAAGTGAACTGAATGAAAATTGTTGCAGGCGTTTGCTGATCGAGTGTTTTAGGTTGGAAAAAGCATGTCTCCTGGTGTATTTATACCATAACAAAAATGGCAGACTCTGTATGTGAGTCCAGGTGATAGTTGTAAAAGTACAAATAAAACTAAATATATAAGCAAACATAATGTATGTATTAACAAAACAAAGGTATACATGGACAATTAAAGATTGTTGTGTGTGACAAAACAAGGAGTATGAATGAAGAAAACATTTAAACTAGTGAATTGTTTGTGTATGTAGTTTGGTGTAGGAGAAAGTATTAGAGAAAATGAAGTGAAAGTTGTGAAGTGTGCATTCCTTAGTGGGGGAAGTGTTTTCCTTATTCAACCTTACATCTTACTGTCCCTGAGTGAAATAGGAAAAAGATAATGACAGATAATGTCACTCTTCCTATTTACTGGCAGCATTGTTTTTTTGTTTTGTTTTTAGTTTTTTTTTGTTTGTTTTTTTTTTGTTTTTTTTTTTTTGTTTTTTTGAAAGTAAATGGGATAACTCCACAATACTCCCCTCCAAATGGGGAGAATTTTATTCTACTCATATGTCCATAAAGTTTGGGTATGTTTGTTTTGTCACTCATAGGCTGAAAAGAAAGAGTTGAACAGTGTGTTTGCAATGTGTTTAAACACATCAATGAAAATGTACTTGTCTGAAGTACTGTATCATCAGGGTGCTATATAATTCTCTAATGGGTCAGATTTGTAGCGCACCCTGGAAGATATGTCGATAGTGTAGAAAAAGTGTTCAGCAGTTGATATTAAAATTTTATTGTCCACTGCTTCATATTGAATTGATTTCATTTGGAAGGCCTTATTTTGTTTGCAGCGCTTGGATAATGTTGGTACACAAAATTTTAATAGAAGTGTTGATTTGTAAAATTGTTGAGCTGATGTTGGTAAAATTGCTACTGTGTGTCAAATACATGTTTGCGAGAACTTTTAATGATATCTGATATTATTGTCAATTTTTCATGGCGATACAGCTTATCTCAATGTATTATTAAATTGTACTTGGAGATTTCTTAATTTTGTTTGTTCATGTTAACATCTTTGAAAAGTGAAAACGGTCAGTGAGTCACCTTAAGGTTATTTTACATCTTTATCTGATGTGTCTAGGAGAAACTGTGCTATTAAAGTTGAAAATGGAGTTGACTTCTATGGTGTATGAATTGCTTCAAACTCGTAAGATGAAAGGCCTGAGAGAGAGAAAGGGTCAAGCAAAAGCAGCAGACATGAGATGAGTGTTGTTTGCCTGGTGAACGTGTCATTGTAATAGTAATTGCAATGACAATTAGGGATTTTTTGGGGTCAATTTTTTTGTTGCAAAGAAAAATATATGCTGACTTGGAGAACATCTTGTCCAGAGAGTTATGTTGTGTAGATGTTTTAGTGATCTGAAATTTGTGATTTTGCTCTTTTCATAAAGTCTAATCACACCGCTATACATGGTATGGTAGACAGAAGTTGGTCAATGTTTTTATTGACTGACTCTCTGTTGGAAAAGGTGTCTAAATGCATAGTTTGTTTATACAGTTTTGTGTGTTTCTGAAAAATATTAGATAGGACACACCAATCTGTTGCAGGAAGTGCTGATCAAGTGTTTTAGGTTGGTGTGTGAGTTCAGGTAATAAATGAACAAAGAAACAACAAAACTAAATATATATATATATATATATATATAAACAAACAAACATAATGTATGTATTAACAAAACAAAGGTATACATGGATAATTGAAGATTGTTGTGCGTGACAAAACAATGAGTATGAATGAAGAAAACATTTAAACTAGTGAATTGTTTGTGTATGTAGTTTGGTGTAGGAGAAAGTATTAGTGAAAGGTGTTTTCCTCATTCTACATCTTACTGTACCTGAGTGAAATAGGAAAAAGAGAATGACAGAGAATCTCACCATATTTTTTACTACCTGAATTTTTACAGTATCTTATTCTGTCTGAAAAAAAATAGTTTTAGAGAATATGTTCATATGAGATTGTAAATTTCCTAGGTTAAAAATATTAAAAATTTCAGAAAACAAAGTGAAAAGTTAATTTTCATTTTTATCCATTTTTCAGTTAGGTAAAAATGTCTCTTTTTGTCATACTTTTTTGTAACCTCAAAAATTACTTTTGTGCAAATTATTTCAGAATATTTTCTTATATCTATGAATCTGTTTAAGTATTTTAATCAATAAATTAAGGTCTTCATAGAGAATGTTATGTTATTAAATATATTTAATCTGTCTGTAATAATCTTCAGTTTTGAAAACTTATTCCAATGAGAATTCATTACACCTTAATTTTTTCCACAGGTTATGTTTTTGCAATTTTAGTCACCAGTTTAAATTTTACATTTTAAAACTGTTTAATATTTTCAATAGTTTCTTTTCATTGTTTTTTTTTTTTTTTTTGTATTCTATAATTGAATTTCTATCCCTGAACTTTAAGTCTATTTCTTTCTCTCAACAGTAGTTATCAAGTCACATAAATGGATTGTCAATGCTTGATTTTACATGCTTGTTTTATTTTTTCAATAAGCAAAGCATGAAAAATGTTACTAAATTTATTCTTTTTATACTTGCTAAAAATAGTTTCAGAATATTTAATATAACAATTTTTGATAAAATTGTTTAAAACAAAAATTGTCTGCCTAAGTGTGTTAGTACTTGTAGTAAAGCTTCTACATTGAATATTAAAGATCCAGATATAAAAAAAAACAGACTATTTCCTCTTTTTCCACTTCTGACAGAAAATGCTGCTGGAAATCCAATTGTCACTCCTGTCTCTGTCATTATCTTAAAAACATCATTATCATAGCTGTCTATATAAATGGAGATTATATATATTGTTTTTATTTAATTTTTTTTTTTTTTTTTTTTTTTTTTTGTTGCTTTGGCATTTGACATTTCCTTATTTAAATGCTTCCTTCTCTTAACATTTGACATTTTTTGTCTTTGCTCCTTTTTCCTTTTTCCTCATGCTTTTCTTATCCTTTCTTTTGTCTTTATTGCTTTCTTGTTTCATTCTATCATTTCTCTTCCCTTTTCCTTACTCTCATTTACTTTTCATATTTCTTTTTATTGTTCCATTGTCTGATTTCCTCCTTTGCATTCATCTTACTTTTACTGTTTTCTCTAAACATTTTTTATATTATTCATTTTTCTCATTCTACTACTTCACTTTCATTGCTCTATACATTTCAACCCACAAAAGATGAGGTTTAGGGTTCTTTCGGTTTTTGTTTACCCTTATGCTCTTCTTAGATTCGTTTTAACTTTGTATATTTGGTTATTTATGAACAAATGTATAACTCTGGATTAATTGCCAAATTTGGGATAAGTGCCTAGTATCCCCTCTCACCTAGTGAAATACAGCTGCTCAACATTGCATCAATCCCATAAGTAGTCAAAAGGCTTTTGGGTAGATTTTCAGCTTGACTTCTCAATACCTGTTCACAGCTAAATGATAACTGTTGGTGCAGGATCTTGTATGTAAATAAATCTCTCCTTAATATCCCATTGAACTTGGCTTGGATCAGCTCAAAAATGCTCCTCAAAATCTTCCTGAGAAACTTAGACAATAACAATAGATTATCATGCTGGAATATCCCATCTTTATTGGGGAATATGCAGTCTATGAATGGGTGCAAATAGTCAAAAAGTAATGCAACGTAGCAGTCAATGCCATGTTTAGGTGGACTAGGAGGCTTAACAAATACCATGTAAATTCATCCCATACCAATATGGAATCACCACTAGAATGCATGGTGTCTTGCTAACATGGCTTCATGGGATCTTTATCACACCCAAATAATACCATCAACAACTATATCACCTTGAATTAGTAATGTCACAAGTCCAGGTAAGGCACTACATTTAGTGATATGTTAACAGAGGCATCCTGGTTGGTCTTCTGTTCTTATGTCCCATGGAATCCAAAGAATGTTGAACTGACTTGCTAGATATGTATCTTAGTATCACTTGCATTGAATGTGATTTGAAACAGTGTAACCTAACTGCTACAGGAGACCATTTTAACCCAATTTTTCTGGTCAAGAACATTAAGGACCTGTGGTAAACCACTGTGCTATCTATGGTGGGTGGTAATGCTTTCCAAGTATTCCTGATACACATGTGACACTGTAGATCAAGGATGTTAAATGTCTCCACCATTTCAGAAAGGGAATATCTTATCCATCTGGGTCCTGCAGTAATGTTTCATTCATACTTTGATAATTAATGTCAGCTTGCTATAAACAATTTAGCCAGTGTTAATACTGACTACCTAGATGTTGGATAGGAGATAGGAGGAGGCACAGTGAAGTAATGGATAGTGGCTCGGATTGAGGAATCGGAGAGCCAAGTTTGAATTCCAGTCAAATCCATTACCTTCACTTATGTGCTAATACCCTTGGGAAAGGTATGAATGCTTTTCTCCCCCCAGTTATGGGTAAATAGCAAGACAGTCTATGTTCTATAGTCTTGGTCTACCGCAGAAAGAAATGGCAACCTACTGCAGATGAAATTATATTTTTTTTTTGTTAGTATTTAAGTATTTATAAATTGTCTTTTATCATTGTGCTTGTGGCTTGAAAATAAATGTACATTTGGTTATAACTTGTGTAATTTTAATTAAGTATTTCCACACTTTTAGCTTACATTGAGTTGGGGTTTTTTTTAAGCTGCTGCTGTAAAGAATCATAGTTTTGTCTGTGATAACAAGTAATGAAACACTGATTACCAATGTCATTTGAAACACTTGTTTTTGTGATATGATTTATTTTATGTGTGTGCGGATGTGTTTCTGTTCATATGTTTCAGTACACTGTTTTCAGATTGTTTCTCATACATATCTATCTTAATACAATTTTTATGAGTGTTCTTGTTGGGAAAGTAATTAATCTGGTAATTATATAAATTAGTTTTATGCTTTAAAAATTTATAAAAATAAACTATATTATTATTTACTGTTTAGTTAATTTATTTACTAAATTGGTTTTTCTTTGTAGCAGAAATGCAACAATGTCCAAAAAGTAAAGATATGCATGACTGAACCAAAATTAAAATACTATGAATTTTAATGAAATTTTACTATGAAAGCTGTGGGTATGTAATACCACTTGTAACAGCAAGAATAACCTTAACCCTTTGAGCCCTGACCACTGCTTTACCGGTGGTAGAGAAAAATGACTTAATGCCCAGCTACCAGTTGAATGGTGGGCAAACACTTGTAACTATTTTTATATCTACTGTGAAACATTACATACCAATTATTTTCAAATTTTGACTCAAGAGTTCAGGCAGAAGGGTTAAAATTGTTCAGTGACGCAGGGCTGAAATGTTTAATACTGAGTGCATGTGTATGTATATCACAAAAACTGAACAGATGTGGAAGGTGTAATAAGATATTTTGGCATGCTCAAGATAAAAATCCAATAAAAATTCATCATGAACTTATTAACTTTTGTATGGTGAAAAGTAATGAGCAGGAAGTAGTTACATGTCTGGTGTGGTGTCTACACAGAGGTTCATACAGATCTTTAGGACAAGCCTTGTTTAGGGTGCCCACATTCCAACATTGTCTATATTGAAGTTTAAATAAAAAATGGATATTGGAAAGTATAATCTCATTGGATTCCAAAGAGACTGACTGAAGAAAATAAGTACCAACATATGAGCATTTCTTTTAGCTTTTGGTACTGTATAGAGGAGCTGATGTGACCAACCCCTCCCGATCTAAAAAAATATTTAAAGTTTGTATTCAGCAAAAAAAGTTAATGGCAACCATATTTTGTGCTGCTTATAGACTTTATACTGCATAGTCAGGCAGTTAATACAATCAGATAGAAATTGAAAAAATTGGAGAAATATGGTTAGGATATTTTACTGCATTCACCATATAGTCCTGATTTGGCTCTATTAAATTATCATCTGTTTGAACCCCATCAAATGCATCTATATAAAGGACTCTGTTGTAGCAGACATGCAAGGTCCAGTCATTCTTCAATTACATTTAGGCATTCATGCCCTGATGGGACAAATGCATTACTCTTGGTGGTGATTATATATAAAAAGTAACATAGTCATACTGGTAACAGATGAACAATGTTTTATTTATGTTGTAATAAACATATTGAATGAATAAATATTTGTAGCTTACTTTTGGACAATCCTCATATGATATCAAAATTTCCAATACTTAACATTTTCTGATGCAATAACTTTCTTTTATTCACTATCTGATTTATTTTTCCTTATATAATTTTATATAGATGCATGTGTATATACATATTTATGTCAGTGCAGAAGGAAATTATAACACAAATGATTCGAAACACTTGAAAAATGCTTTAAGCAATTTCATTCTTCACAGGCATTTAATTCTTTCAAAGAAAGTAAGTCATATCTTCTATGTTTTGATCTGTGCAAAAAAGACTTGAAAATTAATTCTTAACACTCAAATAATCTAAAGTTTATTTGCAAATAGTTTGGACATTTCTCAACAAAAACATCAAGTAACACTAAAATGGTATTAAAAAGACAGAGTTAAGGATTCTGTACAGAATAATTAGTTTCATCATTTGATAATGAATAATATCTGTATTTTGATTCTTCAGATTATTACTTTAAAAATATTTGTTTGCATAATTTATTTTTAAGCAATCTATTCTGAATTTAAATTGTATTCTTTCTCATTTGTTAAACAATTAAAAATAGATATAAAATTCTTTATATAAATGTTGCCTTTTCTCTGTTTAAAAATTGATAAAACATATGCAAACCTGTAAAACTATAATTGTTCTTTGTTTCAAGATTAGTAGCATGTTTTATATAGTGAATTTGGTGCAGAAAGAAAATATGTAGAAAGCAGTCTTGTTTATAATTTCAAACAATAGTAGCTTTGAGTGTTCTCTTTGCTGCATTTATTTTGATGAGAAACTCAATTTAACATTGTTTTGCATCTACATGATGCAATGAGCAAATTGGCACCATATTATATTTTTAATTTCATGCATTTGCATTGTTTGTTTTTGATTTTGTTGACTGCACAGTATAGTAGGGTCAGTTGGGCACCATCTGAGAAAAAGAGCACCATGACACAATTCACTCCACCAGAAATTTGGAAACAGCATGCTGTACTACTTGGCATTCATGCTTGAAGTTCCAATATGAATATTTCAAAGTGTTTGGTGTCAATCTGAGGACAGTGCAGAGGATTTAGAAAGAGTTGGCTGAATCTAATGGTAATTACAAAGTTATGACAGCTCAGAAAACTCACTTAGATCATTCTGATAAGAAAAGAACTCCCAAATCTGTTTGTGTGCTACAGACTCAACATGGAGGCCTACATCAAGTGCCTTAAGGAGGTAGTACTTGGGTCAAGAGGGTGGCTGCTGAAAGACCCTATATCTGGCAACAAGTACCAGATGGCGTCAAAATGACTGCTGATGCATACATAGCGTTTATGAAGGAGCATCTTGAACCGTGGATGAAAAGGCAAAGAGTTTCCTTCAGAAGGGCCATTGTTTTTATACAAGATAATGCTCCCTCACATGCTGCTCACAAGACTACTGAATATTTGAAACAGTTAGGCTTCGATGGACCTCGAAAAATGAAATGGCCAGCAAATTCTCTGGATTTGAACCCAATTGAAAACCTTTGGAGCATCATGAAGCGAAGACTATGCCAACAGGCAACAATTCAGGAGCAACGCTGAGTTGTGGAAAGCAATTCTTGACATATCTCATGGCATTACAGCAGATGACATCCTACAATTAACAAATTCTATGGATCGTCGACTTTTTCAAGTAATTTATTTGTATCTGTTATTATTTGTTTATCTTATTTATTAGCTTCTTTTGATCATAAACATTCATGTGCAACATAAATAAATGTTTTGTTTGCGCAGGTCAGTGTTGCCAACATTGTGTGAAAATTTTGTGTGAATTGATTGGACGATTTTTGAAATATTAGAAAAAAGTTATCTCAATAATCATTTGGCACGCAGTGTAATGAAAGGATTAGATGATGAATAGGTTTAGTCTTAACTATCATCTTAAACATTTAATGAATCTATATTCAGTTATTTAAAAATAAATGTACCTAAATAAATGATAAAAAACAACTGTATGCATAAAACAGAGCTGATTGTGAGGCACAGTTAAAGCAAGCTTGTGTGTTTCAGTGTAATCACAGTCTGTTTGTTCATCTCTATAATTGAGTCTTTCCAATCATTCAACACTAGAGGTGATCTGGATTAGGGTGAAGGCCATAACTTGAGCTAAATATAAATTACTAATGGCAATCAGAAAAGTGTGGAAGCAGAAAATAATAAATTACTGTTGTTACTTCTCCTACCCCACTTTCAATTCCTTCAAGTCTCCTCTGCCTTTTTCCTGTTTATGGTTATGAGCAAAAGAACCTACACATAAACACAATGGGTCAAAATATCAGCTTTAATAGTTTTTTTTATATTAGTGTTGGAAGGATGCCTGTAAACAATTATGCTGCATTTAGATTACTTGAATTCCTTTCATTGGTTAAATTGGACCATTTTTTGCTATCAAGGATTTATTCACTTGATTATTCTGCTGTTTTTGTTTTGACAATACTAATATCAGCTTTATCATAATCTGTATGAGATACTACTTGTAAACTTACTGTGCTTGCCTTTCAATATAAATAATTCATTATGACTTCTGTAGTAATTGTCATGATCAATAAAAATAGACTCATCTTGCTGATTTTCTAAATCTGGTTCTTTGAAAATTTGCTTTCAACTTTATATATTCACCATTATCACTTGATTTGTTGGTTATTTAAAAATTTTCAAAATGAAAACTAATTCAAAACTAATTACCTGCCATTGGTGATTGTCATTTGCTTTTAAGTCATAACTTATAAGTTCATACTTCCATGAATAATTAGCTGTTTTGTATTAGGTTGGTGCAAAAATAATGCCGCTTTCTCACATATGTTACTATGTGAGAAAACGACATTATTTTTGCACCAACATGATATTTGGAGCTGTCATCCAAAATACTGCATTTTTTCCTTTTAACAAATAGGAATAAAAAAAATATCTTTTTATTTACATGCTAATTTTTGGGGTATGGATTGAAATCTTGTTACATTTTCACACATGTAAGTCATTAGTGTATTATAGTTTGTTTATGAAAAATAAATAAAATTAGTTTACTTCCTATATAAGATGGGATGTTTACAATCTATTCATTGTCTATTTGTAATGGCAGCAATATATAAAAAGCAAGTTAAAATTCTGTATTTAAATTTTCTTATATTCAGTTTTACTATATCTGTAGTAAGATTATAGGATTGTGAATTTTTTTCTTACAAATGGAATGAGGAACGCTGCATCAGTGCATGACTGCTAAAACCATTTAAAGGGAAGTAACTAAGTATGTTTTGGAGAGTTTTTTTATGACCCCATTTGTAAGAAATTTAACTCTCAGAACAGTTTTAGCTGTTGTGCACTGACATAGCGTTTCTCACACCATTTGTAAGATATTTAACTTTCAGATAACACAACAATTTGTCTCTAACAATAATGGACACTATATTATTTATTTTATTATAAATAATATCCTGATGATAACATGGACATATTGAAAGTACTTGGTAATAAAACAAAAATGTATAAACACAGCAATTTTCTCTCATCTTGCATTAAAATAGAACTCTATCACATTCCATAAATAGGCTCATGTCAGAAGTACATGAATGGATTCAAATGGTCATAGTACAGTACAATGAAACTGGTCTTAAGGAAACCAGAAATCCCACATCTCCTACACCATTATGTAACTACTGAGTCTGCATGATGTTTTGTTGAAAAATTAGTGTCTATAGCCTCATGGACCTCCATAATATAAACTCTGTGAAAAAAATCAAATGACATGGAACCACTTTCTCATTGGATGAGTGATGTGTTGTATGGCAACGGCAAAATCCAGTAATAAAACAAGCAAAAATACCTTCATTTTTTTTCCCTTCTCTATTAAAAACACACTCATCAATTATTCTGTATGTCTTTAATGTAAAGTTGCAGATAAGAACTACAGTTAAATATTTACGGAAATATAAAAAGATTGATCATTGAAAGTTACATTATCTCTTTTTAAAAAGTGATAATTTAACTGGTTTACAGAAATAAAACAAAAAGATAAAATAAAAAAAAACAAAAAAACAAATACTCTAAATACGTAATCTATTATGTTTTTATTTTTTTAATTACAGGAATCAAGGAGACAGAAAAATGACAATTGACATTTAAATATTTGAAGATCAAAGTTGATTGGAAAGCATGTGTGCTAGAACTTATGATTTCATATCACAGTTTTAACTATAAAATAATGAGACCTAGCTGCCAATGTAGTACTGCACTTAAATTTGTATAACCAAGGTACTAAAGAGAAAGCTTATCAGGACAATTATCATGAAAATATTTATAGAAAAGGCACAGGGAAGTTATGTTACAATGATGGAAAAGTAACTGAAACTGAGATATTACGTTAAGACTGATAACATTGCAGATTCCTTTTTGGATTTTATCAGGCCAAAAAAAGATTCTCTAAGATGATTAAAAGAGAGCAGTTTCATTTTGGAAGTCATTTCTTACTCCAGTTAATAACAGATTAAAGGTAACTTTTTAGATCAGCTGCCAATTTGATCTTATAAAATCTATTTGACTTACCATTAAGACAAAAGTAAATAATTGTGTCATCATCATATATACTGAGTCAAGAACTGATGACATTAGGAAGGTTGATGAACATTAGAAACAAAGTCAGTCCAAGGCTAGAGCCCAAGATTCCACCTACATTAACATAAAAAGATCTAGAAGAGTGACTCTTCAAGACAACATTCATTTCATGATTTGACTAGAAAGATTGAATCAGATCAAAAATTTGTACTAAATAGCTTAACCTTTCAACTTGTAAAAATGACCAACATCCCAAACCCTATCAAATGCCTTCAAGATATCTAAAGCAACAACCCAAGTTTCACACTTCTCATCTTAAAGTTACATAAAAAATATTTTAAAATATCTTGGTATTTATATTTGCTAACTGACAATTATTTTAACTTTGACTATACCCTTCTTTTTAACTGAAGTTCACTGCCATTGTTTGATTATCATCACTTCTGCTTGCATCTAGGCTGACTACATTCATTTATACTACATTCATTTATGTTTATACTATTTTTATACATTTGCAACTTGCTTGTTTGTATCTTCATTCATGTTATCTTTCATTTGAGTATACAATAAGCCAATTTAGTCAATTATTTTCATCACTCAATAGTCTTTTGCAGGTTAATAGTGGAGAGAAGTTTTAATCTAAAAATGAAACCAAACATTTTCCATCTAATTGTAATTGGTAACTTCAGCATGTGCTATTACTACATTTTTTTCAACTGAGTCTTTTTCCTATTTGTGATTATAATTGTTTAAAGTATCTTGCAGTTTTATTTTATTCACAAGAAAGTCTTTGACTAAGATACCTTAAAAATGTAATTTATGGTCTTGATATGCAAATATAAGCTTGTTGTTTACAAGCTAAATAGTTGACACTACAAAGGCAAATGGTTTGTTTACTTAAATTTGTGAGTTGTACTTTTTTTTTATAAAAGTCTTTTGTCTCTTATTCTATTTTCAAAAAGCTAGCCTATTGATTCTTAGTTCAACTTTCTAAAACAACTTGTGACCTTTTCATTCCGCTCCTCCAAAACCTGCTGCTGCTGCTACAAAGTAGCAATGGAAAACAGTTCCAAAAACAACTTTATTTTCACCTATCAGCTTTTTTATTTTTTTATTTTTCTGATGCTTTTACATTTGTCTTATTTGTCCTGTCTGCTACTGATTGCTTCTATCTCAGTGCCACTTCTAACTTCTCAATCTTCTGCCTTGAAGTCCAGTTCATGTTTTTTCTAATTTCTCTTTTATCATTGTCATTTTTGTTGTTGTTGCTAATTCTTCCTTCCTGTTGTTTCTCTTACTGGAAATTATTTACATCCATGACATCTCCCATTCTCATTAATTCTTGACATTACTGTTTATTTATTCAATCGTATTTTATTTCCACATGCCAGAATGCTTATCAAATACATCCCTCACTAGAAAACATTACACACACATAGTGGCAAGTAAAACCTGCAAAACTGTTGTAGCCTTCAAAACTCATTTATTATGCTCATTACTAGGTCATTAATACAAAAGGATATTAATAAAATGTATATGCATATATAATGTTAAGAGGATTTATTCAATGTAGCTTCCATTATTTTTCAATTTCAGCCCTAACAAAGTTTTCCAAAGCTATTCAACTCTATAAACTACAATGTCCTTGAATATCTTGGCCCACTCTTTGATGACAACCTTGAGGTTATCAATATTAGGGTGGGAAGCCATATTAGTGGCTGGCTCAGTCTAGTCTAGTGGGTCCAGAAGTCTGCTAATCAGAAACCTTTAAAATTAGCTTCTGCAGTGTGGCTGAGTGCACCATCCTGGATCCTCACATAGTTGTCCATTGAATACTTTGTCTTGAGCCATGACACAACATGGTGCCTCAGAAACTGGTAGTAGGCAAAGTCATCCACCTTTGATCCAAGCTTGTTGAAGAATAGGGGCACTTTTTTTTCTAATTGAAGGCTGTGATATCCAACAACATGATCTTAGCTGAATGTTTGGTCCTGGAGGTGTCTTTGACATTAACTGTTGACTCTGTTGGGTACTGGTGACTTTGGTAATTCAAAACAGCATTAACTGTGAAGATTTTCTCACCATAATATTTTATCAGTTAACTCATGATACTTGAGGTAGCTGAATATGATTTTTTTTTTCACCTTCCCATCCTCTTGGCTTTCATGAACTCTAAGGAAATATCTGCCTTTGAGTATGATTTAAGGCCTAGGTTATAACACATTCTCATAATCTCAGTGCCCACTTTTAAAGATATAAGAACAAGGATGTTGTTGGGTCCTTTACGTCTTTACTCTTGAGAGTATTAATGAAGTCCAAGTTCTTCTTTTTGTTAATCCATTTGCTACCATTGTCCATATCTATGGTATTTTTATGATTTATAGACATTACACTAGCAATGTTAGGGATGCTTTTATGGTCAATTTCTGAATGGAACAGGTCTCGTATACTTTGCTGTTTATCCTACCATGAAGTTATTTTCCATCATATTCCTGGAAACTAGGTTTCTACTAATAACTAACAGTATATTCTTTGTTCTGCATTTAGTTTTAAATCATTTGGTATAATGTTTGGTAGGAAAATATAGCTTGATTTTTAAATTTTACTGCAAACTTTGCTTCCCCACTGTACACAGAAACTTTTCTTTCCTGAAGCAGTATTAAAAAGATTATATATATAAAGAACATTTTGAGTGTTCATTGAGTGTCAGATTGAAGTTTCTTGCTTCAACAATCTTGCATCAATAATTTCAATAAATTCAAAAAGCTATTCTCCTTGGTTAACAGATTAGAATATTAAGTTTCTAATGTTGGGCTGTAAAACAAATCATTATTTTTTCAAGTTAACTGCAGGAAAGAATATTTGTTGGTATTTAAAAAGTTCAGTTATTCAGGACTATTCAACAGTTAATGAAAAATATGTTATGAAGATTGTGATATATATTTCTTGGAAACTAAACACATACATTCTGGAATCCACTCTTCTTTAATCAAGTTTCAAGCTACTTAGGTGCCATGAAATGATCAAATGATTTTAATAATAAAATAAACACAAGAACAAATGGTAGCAGTGAGAGAAGTTAACTCTGGGCATCAAGAATTGAACCATAGAATTTGAAGAAAGTAGGTAAATTTTCTGTCTCTTTTTTTATGAGATGTAAAATAGAATTTGGTTAAATTTGTATCATCCTAAATAAGCTAATTATACATACTTTTTTATTAGTATTTAATTTTATTTTCAAGCTGCATTGTTTGCTAATGACTGTAAAATGAAAGTCTGAGTATTTGTGATAAGTCAGATTATCCCATTAATATCCCATGTCCTAAAAACAGAATAGCCAGCATTAATGGGCTATAAGTACACACATACAATTAATGAATTCTATGGTGGGCATTAATGGTTTAAGAGAGAAATATGCTAGTCAAAAAATTAATAGTTGGAAATTCTCCATCTAATAAAAAAAAATAAAAATATTAATACATTGTTCTTCTATTTGTAATGTATTACAAAAGTAAAATATACTTAAGTATAATTAACTAGCACTTGGAGTACATCAAAATATTTGTTAAATTTGGTTAAATATTGCACTGTTTTTTGTAAGATATTAATAATTAATTTACATTTAGCAGTAAATATTTTCTCCACATTAAGTATTTCAAAATCTTTTAGAAAGATCTTAAATACAATGCTGTTATAATTCTTCTACCAGTGTTATATACAACACTTATTTTTGGGATTTTGTTAAATGTAACAATGCTTTTTGTGAAATGTCACCAATAGTTATATAGTGTGCTTGTAGTTAGAAATAGGTAAGAAATACCAGTATTTAACTTAATAAATCAGTACTATAGCAGAATAGTATATTAAGTAATGGATAGTAGTGTAAGATAAACAAACAATTCTGTTTACTAATCAACTATTCATACTTCCCAGAAGTAGTGATAAAATCATCTTTATGGAGAGAAAGAAAATAAAGTATGAAAATGGTGTTGAAAGGTACTAAATCTGTAGATTAGTTTATTAAGAGGGTGAAATTAGTTTTACAGCAATCTTATACATATTCATTATCAGTTTGCCTTCATAGTTGCTGATGAAGCAAACCAACAAGGTGTTTTATCAATCAAAATAGTCTATTAGCCAACCTATTTCTCTGCTGATTTTTGAATGTCTGCAGATGCATGGAATTTTTCAAGATGACCTTTTTTAGTCTGGCTTAGGAAACTTGAAAATACTGGATGGGTATTGGGTATGTACAGTTGAATAATTTAGTATCCTATTTTTGTTTTCTTTAAGTGGCTTCCACAAAAAGATTTTTCACGAAAATTTGATATTAAAAGAATATTTTCTTTTTAAAAAATATAAATTAATATATAAATAAAAATAAATATCATTTAGTTTTATTCAGTTATTAGTAGGAATGAGTAAAGTCATGCACTGAAAATGAAATATTTTTTGAGATTGAATGTATAAAATCTTAGGCATATCATATATTATACTTTGTAATGTCAGTCTACTTTCATATTTAAAGAAACAATCTTGAAACTTAAATTGTTATATTAACTTTTCACAAGTTTGGAGAATTTTGATGTATTAGGTTGGTGCAAAAATAATGACGTAATAATGTCGTTTTTTGACGTTAAAAATACGTCAAAAAACGACATTATTACGTCATTATTTTTGCACCAACCTAATAATAGAATTATATTCCATAAATAATAATGTCTTTGTTTTCCTCCTTAAATTTCCAGATAAAAAAAATCTGTCACGTTATTAACAATGCTATTTTTTTTATTTAAATAAATTTTAAGTGTTGCTATGTCTGAATTGAGAACAGTATCTGGTCAGCAGTGGTTAGTTAATTCATTTATTTATAGAATTTGCAATAATAGGTGTAATTTTTAACGAAATAATGTTTTTTTTTATTTTTAATCCAACATTCTTTACTTCAAATGTTATTATAAAGGACATGTATCTGAAATGCACCTCATTTTTTTATTTTTTAACAATATATTATGTCTATCAGCCTATGCATTTGAGAAATTTTAGTAAAGAAAATGTGTTCTCTGGTAGTGATCAAACTTGCGTCCCCTCTTTGTAAGGGAAGCCACCATTTCATGCAGCATGCTTTACCACTTGGCTATGAAGAATGTCATGGTAAGAGAAAAAAAGTGGGGAATTAGAGCCTTCTTTACTATGACATTCTTTTTGGTCAGGTGAGAAAGCACACTTGATCAAATGGTGGTTTCCTCCTACAAAAGGGGGGGGGATGCAGAGTCGGTCACTTTTATATTTCATATTCCATATTCTTTTTACTTTGAAATATGTAAATATTATTCAAAAGAATCTGTACTGTTCTTTGTAACAAGCCAAGTTCATGTTTCATCCTAATTTGTTTTATTTGAAATAATGCCCCTAGGAAAGGTAAGAATCTATTTCTTTTCTCTCAAGTTATGGGTTAAATAGCAGGGTAGGCCTTGGGTAGCTCCCATTCAAGGAGAACAGTTACTTTGAAATTTAAAATCATAGAGAAGGCAACAAGAAACCACTCCACTATCTTCCTCAAGAGGTCATGATAATTCAGATAATGTTGTGGAAAGCCATGATCATCTACATCCTGAAATGACATGACATTAAAAAAAATGATTGCAAAATTTAATTCACTTTGTTTATGAATTGAAGTTATAAATGACAAAATGATAGTTTTTATTTTAAAGTCAATATTTAAAGTTTTTAACTGTAAAGATATGCTTGGATGCTTCACAGGTATTAAATATATTTTTGTTTTATAAATGGCTAAGTTATAAGATTTTATAAAACATTCACATATTCTTATTTTGATTCATATTTGATTCATTTTCTCAAAGTTTTATCTTAAATATAAATTCTTCCACAAGTTAAAATGGATGTGGTGGTGTTTTTTCTAATTTTGTTTTATGAACCTAAATGCCAGAAGAATATTATATAATCTGTAATCCTAACTAGGAAAAAATAATGTACAACTTTTTAACGCATTTATAAAGCTAGTTCCGATTTGATTATAATATTTAATATTTTGGTGACTATTTAAAGATTAAATTAAGACCTGGTCCTACTGGAGCTTAATCTTAACAACATTAAGATTGGTGAGTAATGTTTTTCTGTGAGCAAGTCATTTTAAAAGAGTACTTTCCTATTTTTAGTGCTCAACATGTCCAAAATAGATGTTTTAATTACTGTAATAATCTTTAAAAATACTCAATGGAAATGTCTAACAAAACATCTTGGTCAATTATGATTTTTTCAAGTATGATTTTTTTTTTTTTTTTTTCTTTGATGAAATGTTTATGCAAAAGCAATTAAAAAAAAAATTGCTAACTGATATCTGGTGTCTTATAACACCATTCTCTGAGAAAATAATATTAACATTAAACTGTATTCTATCCAGTACAGTTTTATTTTAAGTGATGCAAACTCTTTGGATCTACAAAATGGAATTTATGTTCAACAGTTTCATTTTTTTAACCTCTATTTTTCAGTCTGTTACTGGATATTGGCTGCCTAATTACAATTTTTCCCAAGGTTGGCAAACTTTCCATATAAATGCCACAATAAATATTTTTATATTTAGCGGTAGAAATGGCATAGAATTTACATTACAGTACAAATGTTTTTATTCATAATTTTCTTTTTCCTTGTACTTTTTGTAACATGTTTACATGTGTTATTTACATAATAAGTTTCACGAGTTAATGAAATATTTCAGTGAAAATTACAAAATCTTTAGTTCACTCATGCAAAAATCACAAGTAGAATAACTTTTGTATTATAAAAATCAGAAAACAGACTTTGATTTAAAATGATGCAACTATTTTGATTACAATGCTATTATTTTTATTCCTTTGATATTTATTACACTTAGATTAGCACAAGGATTGTATCAGTTTGTCCAAATTGAAAATCAGCATTCAAAATTTTGAATTTTACCTGGATTCAAACTCCAATCACTAGTTCTGGTACAGAATTACCTTAACCACAAAGCAAGCACAAACTGCTTTACTTTAAGTGAAATTTTTTTTTTTTTTTTTTTTTAGCATTTATTGGGGAAATCAATGGATATTTCTTGTCACAATTTGGAATGTCAAAGAAATGAAAGAGAAAGATCACCAAAAGCTATTATCTACTTTTCATAAAATACATCTATTGGATGCTTTGGTACACATCACCAGTGATGTTTCTAGCTGAGGTTCATTAGGGTTTTTGGGTCTTTTAACATCATGCCCCCTCTTCACAGTGACCCAGCTGATACTGATTGGGTATTGACTTGTGTACATTCTGTTAGCTACAATTTTAAATTTTTTACATTAAATTATTTTTGGGTCATGAAAAATTTTAATTTATGTATATTGTTTCAAATTGGTGTATTAACAAGTTTCAATATCTGATCTAGATATATCATTGTCACTGATTTTCACTCTAGTTCTTATTTCATTTGGTCTTATCTCTGTTTCTCTTCCATCACAATGGCTTTTTGACATCCACCCTATACATTGTGATTATATCTTATGAGGCTTCAGTGAACAGTAGATGAGTCAATTGAAGAGCCAGATGCATCTCTCGGATCCTGTGTAGGGTCTTTGTTGGATTTTTCAACATAACTTTCAAATATTGTTCATTTGCTGTAGATAGTTTTTTAGCCCTTTTACTTATTTTCTTCATTTGTTCAGTTTCCTACAAACCTTTTAAGGTTACACTATATACCATGCCAATATATGCCAAGTTTTGGACTAAAAGCTCTTTGGGAATCACCATGTTGATGTAAAATTACTGTTATGATTTTCAAAATGGTGTTATCTTTGGCATGTTTTGAAGATACAGCACCTGGAAAGAAATGGGAACAAATTATTATTTATCTAAAGAGCCAATTAAAAGTTAGAACAAAGTCTTTTAAGATACAATTTAAAATTGGATATTTGGTAGATTGCCTGTTATGTGTATACACAACACTTGTTAATACCTTGTGTTAGGTGCCTTTTTATGCTTGAGTAATTCAAATGAAAAGATTTTCCTCTGAAAATGCTTAAATAGAAGTCCTGGACTAAAAATGGCTAAATGAAAAGCCAATGTCCAAAGAAATTTTGAAAGGCCTTTAGAAAACTTGAAGAACTATTGCTCAAGACCATCATAAAAATTTACAAGAAAATCTGGCTCTTTAGTAACAAAACAGAAAGTGACTGTCACTCAAAACATTTGCTCAGTACAGTATATATAAAATTAAATAAATTTAATAAAAAGAAATATTTTACAATTTACTAGGAGAGAACAAAAAACATCATTCTATATTGTTGTCTGCCAGACCTGTCTTTATACTGTTTCTTTCCAGCCCAATCTTTTCACTCTATATGAGAATATACTTCATATATTTTTGTGTTTTTCACTTTCATTTAATTTGTCCTCTATTTTTTCCTTTAGAAATTGATCTTTCACTTCTTTTAAAACACACAGGAAAATTATTTTATTATTACTGCCCTAAAAGAATTAAACTGAAGTTGTTCATATTTTCTCCTAAATGAATCATTTGCATGCTTAAAACAAACTTCTCTTTGGAAGAGAAATCATACAAGAACTATAATAGTATTGAAAGATCTTTAAAAGAAATGTCTATTTTATAACTAAAGTTATAACAGTATTCTGTTTTTCATCAATCATGAAGCAAATGGCTCAGAATTTTGTGCTTTGGGCAAGAACAACACTTACTTTAATTCTGATGAGATATCACAAATCTGCTGGAAAAATAGCATCATTATTTATTGTCAGTACATTAATTAGAAAAGCTTAAGAAATCTCTACTCTGTTTTGATTATGACAATATCTATAACTTAAACTTTGTAGAAATTTGTGCATTAACTCTTTGTTATCAAACCAAAAAATATACATTATATTCATGGACACTGGATTATGCTACAACTTATAAGATAACAACTTGATCCATTTATTCTTTAAATACTGAATATTGGTTTTACAAGAATGACTTATTACAATAATAATAAGAATAGTAATGATTATTAAACAGGTTACAGTAGCCCCCCAACACTAAGTATTGTTACTTTCACTTGTAGTGAAATGGTGGCTCATATTTCTGACTCTTAAATCATATATTAAGTGAAGAAGAATGTTTGAAATAATGCCAAAAGCAGCAGCTACAAAAAGCCTCCTAACAATCAGACCATGTGGTATGGGTTGTGTTAACATTGGAGAGAGATTGACATTGTTTAACACAAGATATCACTCTCAAGAGAAAAGCACATTGATTTGTATAGTGGAATTACAATTCTTTATGTATTATCTTATTGACCTTTGTGACCCTAACTGTGAGTTTGTTTTTTTTGATTTAAGCTAAATTATTTTTATATACAATATAACTCTCATATAACTTTTTGGCAATTTATTTTTTGTCATTGTGTTATGCACCTTGTACCTTGACATGTATGTGTGACACATTTAGCACTTAATGTCTATTCAGCATCACTGGTGCTGCCATCAAATTTCTTGTTTTTGGTAAAACCAATATAAATTGTAAGTTATTAGTGGTTAAGATAAAAAAATTGGATGATTGTTAAATTATTTTTTTAATGAATTTTACATGAAAGTAAGTTTAATTAAATGAATTGGTAATGAGTAGGAACAAGGACAATATCTATACTTCTTACTAATTTACCATACATTTGTGTTTTAGTAACATCAGTAAAAAGTAATATCTTGCTAATTAAATATCAAGTTTCCATATCTTTAGAAGCTCAGAAGATTTGACTGCCTTCAAACCATAACTTGAGTTAAAAATCAAATAATTTGATCTATATAAGAATGATTGCTTAATTTTTTGGCAGTTTTGATTTAAATGAGGTATTGTACTTTTATTTGACTTACCTCTATCACATTTTAAAATCATATTCTCAGAACATTGACAAAATTTTGATATTCTATAGAAAATCAAGCTTAAATCTGGGCAGCTATCTCAAAAGAAACACACAGTCATCTAAATAGATTTCTAACCATGTTAACCAGAGAGTAAAATGTTTTACTAATTCTTCCTAAAAATTTTAGTATAAATAAACTTTTCATTAATTAACTGTAACATTATTCTCTGTTGCATTAATGACATAGTATTTTCATTAAACAATTTGTTACTGGCTCAAATGACTAATTTGTTAATCAAAATAAAATTATTTAATTGTTCATTTAAGGATAAATAGATGTTTTTGACTTTCATATGAAGAAATTGATGATAGCATGGTTAATCACATTGTTGTGGCAAACTTAAATTATTGAAAATAAACTTTTCTGGTTGGTTTCTAAAAATGGATACCAAAATAACTATTCTCTAAAAATCTGAAAAAAATAAAATTTTATCTTGCACAATTATGCTTGTTGCTAATATGAACTAGTGAAAACAAAAAGCATTTCTTATTTTTTCTAAAAATAAAAACTGAAAAATAAAAAATTGTATAATTAAGTTTCCTCTTAAAATAGTTTCTTTTTTCTAATGTTGAAATTTTCTTTTTGCTTTATCTCAGACATTTATGCATTCCCATTATAATGCCAACTTTTAAAGATTTGGCAATGGACACATTTTCCAGTATCTCACTTTAGATATTTGGGCAAAATTTCCTAATAGATGTAATCTATTTTTAATTGTAAAAATAGTTTTTGCATTTAAGTTTCTAATTTGTTTATTTTTATTAATATAAAATCATTAGCAATTTTAAAATTACATTTATAAATTTATTAACATTGTCAGTACCTTACAATAGAAACCTACAATATTTCAGTTAATAAATCTGTAACTTATGTGGCATTTCATTATACTTTGACATTACCTTTAGAGTTTTCAACTGAAATATTGTATTGTCAATTTCAATTTTAAATGTATTGTATAGATAAGAAAATCCATTATATTTAGAATATTTTTCTTAAAATTAATTTTTTCTTTTTAGCAAGTATAAAAACATATGTAGAAGTCTAAACAAAATTTAAATGTACCTAATTTTGATTGTATCATAAAAATTCCACAATATATGAACATATTTAATTTTCATTGACCAAAATTTAGTTAGCTCAGTTATTTTTCTGTAACTTTATTAAGAGAAAATTGGATAATATCTAACATTTTGTTAAATATTGCTCATTGTCATCATTCTATAAAATTTGAAATTAGTCTCTGGGATCTACCCTGTTTGGCACAAATTAGTTTTCAATATTTTATTAAATATTTTATCAAAGTATATTAATCAATTTGTTTTTGTCTTTTGGCTTGGATGTTATTTTTTAACATTGATAAATATAGATACATAATTTATGTAATGAATAAGAAAGTCAAAAAGACTTTCTTACCCTTCTACTGTAATAAATAAGTTGATATAGAAGAAAATTTCTAAATAAGAATGATTTTATTTATTGTATATGGCATGTTTATTTTTATATCAATTTTTGTTTTGTAATCTAATTAAATCTTTTTTCCCTGAAGAGAACAGGAAATTGAAACCTTTGAAAAGAACAATAATTAAAGGGCTTTTTATATTTCTAAGTTTAAAGCTATGATTAGCTATAAGAATTAATCTATTTTGAAACTTGGAACAATCTTTACTTTTTAGAGTTTCTGATTTAGATTAACTATTCTGTATAATTTTTTGTTGCAGTTGCAATTTATTACAAGAAATTAAGGTCTCAGACATTTTAAAAGTTAATATTCATAAATTACTTTTGTTTTAGAAAATTAAATTAATAAAAATAGATTTGTAAGGCAGACTTTGACTACATCTCATTAGATGTATATCAGATATTTCCTTGTGTATTTTTAATATTTTTGTCATCATAAATTTAAAACAATTTATAATTCATATTTTAAGGTTTTTTATTTTTATTTGTCAGAAAATAATTCTTGTTTTATATATATATATATATATATATATATATATATATACACACACACACAGACACACAGGATGACTAACAAGACTTGATATAAAGTTAGAAGAAACTTTGACCTTGTATAAATAGTTAAATATGGTAGAAAAATGTCTAGTTTGTTCCAGTCTCATGTTTCACTCATTAGAGTGCAACATTATAAATTGTACTGCAAAGGATTAGTCAACTAGTTAAGGGATATTGAAATATCAAAATCATTGTGTTATGTAATACTATGGATGCTTTATAAAGGAGAAATCAACATTATACCAACAAATAAAAAAAGTACAAAAATAAATTATTCTTTATGGAGACATAAGAATTACAGTTTGATTTTATTATGCAAGTCTGTTTTCATAATAGAATTAGTATTAATAACCTGATGTTGGCAAAACTTTCAGTATATACTTGCATTTTTGTGATAAATATACTACATGAATTTCAGCTTATCTGTTTTTTGCTTTTTTTTTTTTTTTTTTTTTCAGTAATAATTAAAACAACTTTTGTTGTTGTAAATAAAGTATTGTAAGTTTTAGCTTGTAATATCTGTCCATAATAAAAAAAATATTGCCAATAATTTGTTTCGGAAGTATCAGGTTATATTGTACAAACAAAAGTCAATATCAATGTATATTAATATACTAATTGGCCATAGAAAAATATTTGATAAAAACAATATCCTGTACACATGAACAAATTGTTAATATGGGTTCCCCAACATTCTATAACCTTGATCAGTCTTCCCTTCATTAAATTTAAATCTGCTATTGTTTTCACTTTAACATTATTTGCAGCAGTTTTTATTATTTCTCAGATCTTTGCTTGAATAGTTTTCCATTCTCATATTTTTTAATGATCAACCACAAGTTTTCTATTGGATTAATAACTGGAGAGGCTGGAATTCAATACATTAATTTGACATCTTTTTAATAAAGTAGTAATGAACTTTGCTGAAGCTGAAGGATCCTTATTTTGCATGAATGCAAAATAAGGATCCTTCAGATACTCTTTAGGTTTAAATTTCTTGGTTTTGAACTGTATCATTCAAAAAAAAGTTTTGTCCAATAATTCTCTGCTTTTATCTTTCAACTTTAAAGAAACCTATTATTTTAACCAACACATTCCTCTGTCTTCTCTTGGTAATATTGGTTGATCATTCAACCAACTATGACCAAGTAGAGGTGGAGTAATCTTTTACATTTTTTCTATCTGCTTACAATTTCAACACCGGCTTATTCAAATATTTTCTTGCTGGCCAGTCCACTTTTTCTTTTTTTTTTCTTTTTTAAATTTTTCTCAAATATATTTTTGTGATATTCTTAGACATTTTTTGTTCTTGGCAATGTTTTCAATCTTTTTTTTTTTTTTTTTTTTTGATCTCTGTTCAAATTTTTTGACATTTTCAATCTTGTTTCTTTCATGCAATAACTTCAGAATATATTCCACATTTTAGAATATGTATTTCTGAAAGTTATTTATAATCTTTATATATCTGAAATTAAAAAAAAAATTATGAATGACTATATTATATTTATCTACAGTATGAAGAATACTCCTTGAATTGCATAGATGCACCACCAAATTAGTTTTGTAAATATCTCTAATAAATCTAAATTAAAATTAACATGTTATACTTATATGTAGATAATTATATCTTGAAAATTGGACCACCATCTAGTTATCTTTCATATTAATTTCAAATTTAATTTGTTGAACTGTAAAAATTGTTGATTATGGGTAAGGATTTAAAAAGATTAAAAATGTTGTTACTTAAGAATTGAGCCATTAATTTCATAATACCATATTCAATATCTTACTCCTCAAGATTTTCACTCTATTTTTCTCTAAAATAAATTAATGCTTATATTTTATATATCCCACATTGGTTCTGTCTGGTAAGTTAATAAACTTTGTAACTTATAAAAATAAATGACCTTCTTATAATTCCAGTGTTTTTAGACATTGCTCTAATCCTCTACTGCATAAATTAATATCCAGAACTTATACAATGCTTATTATTTTTTCATCAGTATTAACATTATTGAATATATCATTAAGAATATACAAGTTACCATAAAAAATGTCTGTTTATATAATGCTATTTGACAATCACCACCCTTTTATTTCAAGCTTTGGCAGCTTCACTGACATTTAAATTCTTTTTATTAACATTTTATTTTAGAAATAATAATCTGTACATACCGCACCATCTGTAAAAGTGGCATTATTCATTCCTCTGGTGACCTATTTGCTACTTTGCAAAATTTTATTTGTGTTAAATTTTTATTTCAGTCTTACCTCTTCTCATTCAGTGTCTTAATTCAAGGATAAATTAACATCAATCTCACTTCTAATGTTATTTTATGCTTTCAACAATAGTGGCATGTCTTCTGGTCCAAAGCAATCACAAATGAGAATTATTGGCCAATATTGTCAAGAGGATTTCGTATATACAAGTATTGAATGTATATATATATTGTGCATGTATAGCAATAAGTTCAAAGGTTAATAATAAAAAGTGTTTATTTTACACAAATATTTTACAATGTAATCTTTCTTGTCAATCCAATTAATTTAGGGGTGATTATAAAGCACCTATCAGTTGCTAGGTTAAAAATATGGGATATATGAATATGAAAATAGTCATTGATCTATGAAATGCTTGTCTTTGCAGAACAGCAACACAAATTGTCATGCTGTCAACTTTTTTCTTTTCCCCTCTGTTTATTTGTAGCTTCAGAATCAAGTTATGTTCTAATATCTCTTGGTGCTTGTGTAATTTCAAAGTTCTGTTAACAATAATTAGACTGTACAATCTGTGGCCAGTGAAGCCAATTTCTTCACCACAAAGCTTTTAAGTAACGCTTTTTTGGTGTTTGGCATTGGATATTTAAAAAAAAGCTGTAGTAGTCAATTTAGTCAAAATTGAAGTACTTTTTGTCTGCCCAGATCATTTCTTCCAATCAGAATGCATTTTGAGGATTGACTCTGCCATTGGGCTTCTTTCTAGCATTTTCAGTTTGCCATATACTATTATATAAGTTTTATATATATATATATATATATATATATATATATATAATCATACACTAATATTCATCAAATAAGTTTTATTAACAAAAGTGTAAGAAATTTTTAAAATTAAAGTTAGATCATTTGTATTGATATGAGAATAATGTGGGGAAATTATATGTGGAGAAACTAACAAAAAAAAAACTCTACATAAAATGCTAAACTCTTCAACCTTCTGCAACAATGGATTCATGGCATTTGGGCTGACCTCAATGGTTCTAAATCAGTTCAGTTGCACACTCAATATAAAAGTAAATTAATCTTGACTAGTGAATGTCATTTGGGTTTTATTTTCAAATAAACATTTTGATCTATTGCTATTTTTCATGTAAACATTTTTAAAGTAGTCTCATTTTCATTTATATTGATTTTAAAAATAGAAAATATTTTGTCTTATTTAATTTATTTAGCCATTAAAACTATACACAGAATAAATGACTTTTTTGCTCTTTTAATTGATAATTATAATTTATGAATAGTTTAGCAGAATATTACATGTTAATTTGTTAAAAATACAACAGTCCAACAGGGACACTCTAATTATTTGTCATTTTATTAAATAATAAATACAAACTGAAATAACTACTAGCTAATATGATTACTGCACTTTTTATTGCAGCAATATATCTATATCAGGTATCACTAAAATTAGATTCTTTTCTGGTTACAGTGGAATTTTTCACAAGCTTCTACTGTATTATTGTGAAGCTCATTTGTGGGCTTATTATTATAGTGTCAGATGCGAGTCTTAACCCATTACAACACACACACACACATTTGGGTTGAGATCTGCTAATTGAGTCTGGCAAGTGTAATATTACAAGAGTATTGTGATCAATGTAATTTCTAATTTAGGGTTTTATAAAGCAGAAAATCCCACATCCAAGCCAAATGATATGATAACATAATCTGATCCAATATTTGCAAATAAGACTTCCTGTGCATAATATCCTTAATTTAATACAACAGTCCAACAACATTTCCGGACATGAAATTCCATAGCATGTCACTCCCTTTTATCTAATACAGTATGGGTGATCCTCTTTGCTTATTTCTAATATAATTCCAATCATCATTCAAAAATGTTGAATTGATCTCATCACTCCATATTACTTTAGAAAACTGTTCCAAAATTCAGTTCTTTGGAAAATTAAATGCTTGCTTGCTTATTTGTTATGGAAATATATAATCTTTATGGGCCACCCATTCCATCAGCCTAAATTGCTTTAAGTAATTTGTATGGTAGTAACATCTGTTTTCAAGCCATATATTTTGCTTATCTTATTTCTTGCACCTGCAGTAATTTTCATATTGCTAATCCAAGGTTGATGGTGAAAGTACCAATCCATTTTTATGAGAGTTCTTTACAGTTCTTCAGCTCTGAACCTTTTCAAACATTCACCAATTGTAGATCTTTTTAGTTTATAGAGAAGTGGTATTGCAAGCAACACTTAGTAATGGTGACAAACTACATTCTTTTACTCATTACAATGACCTCTGTGCTAATAAAAATATATTATAATAACTTGTTTCAACTTTTAGACAAATATTTAAGTAATTCTCATCAAAAAATCACAAAAAAAGAGCACAAAATATGCTTTCATTTTACATAATATGGTAAAACATACATAAAAGAAAATATTTTGTAGTTAGTTTATTCATGGCTTTAAATTAAGTAATACCACTGTTTATGAATTGTATCACTGAAATAACTGTTTCCAAACTTTATTCTTGCTTTTTATTGATGTCCCTAAGGAATAATATAAATGACATTCCTGAAAGTAATTCCCCTTATTATATCAGAAGCAGATGTTGTTGATAGGCAGTATAGGTTGAACCCTTCTGTCAATAGCACATAGATTATTTTACTTTGTAACATATAACAGCAATCTGGCAATATCTATGACCACAAAACAAATAAGATTTTGGTATGCACTAAGTATTTATAGTAAAACATAGTCTTTCACACTCATATAATCATTGATGAAAACTGGAGATTTATTGAACAAAACACCATTTTAATTAAACAAATATCAAATCGACATTGAACACAGCTCCTGAAATTCTAAATTTTTTTAAATGCAATCTCTTTGTAATAAGAAAAAGTGCCTTAAATTGTGTCCTAATAAAATTTCTCTCAACTAATCTTTCCAAACTGGCTTAAATATATTTTATCATTGGCCGTAAGAGCCATTGCTTGTCTTGCAATGATATTGTTTAGTTGTACAGTTTGAAGATAATCAGTAGATACTAAAGACTTGGACAAATCATTCACACATAGTATCCTCTATTGTCAGTTCATTTCTACACTACCTGTTTAGAAATCTTTTTGCAAATTTGTAGTTTATAGCAAAATTTATTTATTGAATTGCAAATTTGTTTCAAAGCTATATTAATATTTTGTTTCTTAATTGCTATCAAATTTATAAGAGTCATTTTTTTTAAAAAAATTCTTTTCAGGGTCCAGTACAAATTAAGATTGAAAAATTAGATGCAGGGAGCCCCCCACCTGCCATTTCTGACATTCAGTATGAAACTTTCACTGACAATGAAGACAGTTTAGTAAGTATCTATCTTTCATTTTTCTCTTTTAATGATTTTTGTTCAACTGCCAACACAAGATTAAAATACATTTGGATTTGGAAATTTCACAAGGTTAGAAACTAACCTTATGAAATTTCCAAATCCAATTTTTTCTTTTAGATATGAAAGTTTTCATTCCCAATATTAAATGTCTTTATTTTTTTTTTTTGTTTGCTGATTTATTGTAACTTGTTTTTATTTTAATTTTTTTTAGCTGGGGGGAAACACTATCATAAGTACAAAGGGGTGATGTTGAAAACTTCTCAACTGGATCAAATGAACAAACATTAGAATTTAAAAAAAAGATTTCTTAATCATGTGGAGAGCTAGAAAGCTCTTCAGCAACCTGTTATATAATAGCTGCTTGTAATAAGAAATATTAGTCATGTTTTTAACATTAAGAAATGGAAACAATACCAATTAGAAGTAGATTAAAAGAAAACATCGTACTGATATTTCTCATTCTTTTTGTGGGGGAGGTGGATGGCTTTGTTTTCTTAAAACCATTGACTCTTCAACTACCCAGTAAATTCAAATATTCTGAAGTAGTATTTGTATCTTTAATTCTGTATTTATATTTCATAGTATTTGAATTTACCTCATTTAAATATCTATGGCAATAGTTATTTTAAATTCTTAAAAGAAATCCTCTCTGAAATTTATCTTGGTTTTTATAAGAAATACAATATTGCACATATTCCAAATGTCTAAATCCAAGCAAGAATTTTTTTATATTATGCTTATAAAATCTACAGTATCCAAAGTACTAACATTCTAACTCTATTCAATAATATCTAAAGTTGTTAGGTTTTCTCTAATCCCAATGATAAAATTTCAATAAAATACAAAGAAAATAAGATGGCTTAACCCAGTTCATATTATCTGATCTCATTTTCTGATAGTTTAACTTTTTCTTGTTGTCCTTAGGCCAGAAGTTTTAATGTCTACTTTATATATTTTTCTCCAGAACATTTTCTTTTACTTGGTCTTAGTAATCTTATAGTAATCATAAAGTACAAACAGAAATGTTGCATTTCATTTTAAGTTTACTGGTTCAGTAAATGAGTCAGTTTTTTCTTCTGTTAGCCTAAATTAAATTAAGGTAGTGCAAGTTGACCTATTTTGGGTGGTTTGTTCATATAAATTTATTTTCTGCTTTTATGATTACTTATAATTCTCAAAGAGAATGAAGATATATTCATTAAAATTTAAACAGTATCATTCAATCAGATTAAAAAAAATAGCCTTTAAAATATCCTGAACAGGGGAAAAAAATTCTATTTTTACAGAATGTTTCTAATACTGCTTGTTATACAGGTCTCAGTTTTATATTAGATAATGTAAAATGTTTCTTTTAAGTAAAAATAAGACATTTTTTAACTTTATTGCACATGCTGTTTTGTTCTATTATCCTCTGCCATATTTCAGGCAACTTCATAATTCCATTTTCCTAAAAGATTTAATTTTTTTCAGCTAAGAAATAGGCTAGGTGCCTTTTGCAGTCTTCCATGGAATTGTCATTTTTCATTAAGAGAATTCTGTAAAGACTGGGATGAATGGTAATTTGAAGATGCAATACTTGTGAATATAGTGGATGAGTTGAAACTTCCTATCCAAACTGGCAATTTTTGCCTGATTAGGCAAAGAAAATTGGATCTAATGGATTATTATGTATATAGCAAAT
This sequence comes from Acanthosepion lycidas, assembly GCA_963932145.1. Classification (NCBI taxonomy): domain Eukaryota; kingdom Metazoa; phylum Mollusca; class Cephalopoda; order Sepiida; family Sepiidae; genus Acanthosepion; species Acanthosepion lycidas. Next base: position 64,307,624 of record OZ010578.1, read on the forward strand.
TCCAGAAATTTTTATCAGTTACTGTATTCAATTGATCTAATGAGAGCAGAATAAGTTCAGTCCTTTTACTCAGAACCAATAGTAAAGGATTGCCTTCTAAATTGACCGATCAACATTTTTGGATAAAGATTTTCCTTTGGTAAGACTAGTTGTGTTTCATGATTTTGTAAAGTATTCTCTTTTCAAATCTCATTACAATTCATATTCTAAACATTTTTATATTTAAGAAACAAACCTCACACGCATGCACACACACAAAATTGTTTTTATTTCACTTATATGGAAGCCACGTATCAAAACAGCTAAGACGTTACAAATAATTATTGGGATTCAATTTGAATATTTTGAGCATGTTGGTTATTTTCTCAAGTAATGTCATGATTTCATAGCTATCAACCTCACTTTGTCTACTCAACTGTGGAGAACTGTTCAGTGAGATATCTTCACTATTCACATGCTTGATGGTTGACAATACCTTCTCCATAGCAACACAATATTTTGTTTGTCAAATTTTTACCCTCCTTAAGACACATGCGATAAGTGTTACTTAGAATCAATAAACTATAGTAAGCCAATTTTGACAAAATTATTATTAAAAATATAAAATCAAGTGATATTTTTGAATGCGGTTAGTATTAGGAGTTGACCAATTCCTTTCTTTACATATTACTAGCATAAAGACTAGGCATTGAGAAGTCTAAGGTAATATACATTGTGCTGATTGCTAAGGTTATCAAGTAAATAACAAGAACACAGATTTGATGCTAAAATCTGAAACTGACACTTTTTATATGACATTTGCAGAGGGCAAGATAGAAGAGTTATTTACTGCAGTTGGTTTAAATACAATTAACTTTGTATTAGCACTCATCTTTTGAAAGAAGCATTACATATTTTGGCATAATGAAAAAGTATTGAAATTTCCATCCATTTCATGGATGCAGTCATGTTTATATTTTTAAGGAACATCACTTCTGAAACTTGAAAATTAGCTATGACAAAAACATGATTGCCTCAGTAAAAGACATAGAATATATATATATATATATATATATATATATATACATACATATTGCACATAGTGCCTGTGTTAGTAAATCAGTGCTTGATGTAATATAACGGAGCTGTTAAGTATATAGTAATAAATATACATATTATGCTTCACTGGTAGCATGACTGGGAGTTTCATAATAACACCCTCTTCTGGTGCTGGGTGGAAACTGTTATATAATTTAAATTTTAATAAAAATATCTGGTTAACACAATATTTGTGCAGTCCATATATTATACAGGAATTACAGTTATTTATTTTAAAAATATATGTTGCATTTAAAATAGAAGGGATTTTTATTATATATATATATATATATATATATGATAAATCAAAAATACACCTTAAAAATTCATATTGGTTATAATTTATTTAATGAACATTGTTATATTCATCTCTACAGACTGAAAGTTTTAAGAAATGGAATCAATCCATCCAGACAGATATACCAGGATGAAAAAGGGCAAAAAAAAAGAGAAAGGGTAAAAGGAAAAAATATCAATAATAAAAAAGGAAGAAAGAAAAAAGAAAAAATATTACAAATATAAAAAAAATTATTTACAGATTAAGAGAAGAGTGAAAGGAAAGAAAGAAGAAATAAATGAGCCAATAGCAAAAATGAACAAATAGAATGACTTAGAAAAAAATTTTCATTAAAAGGGTTGAACAAGTTAATATACCAAGTAAGGAAAAGAAATTATGATCATATATGATAATGATTGCTGTCTTAAAGGACATGACTTTATTGGACAAAATTTTTTAACTCTTTTACTTCTGATCCCCCTCTTCCTTCCTTTATCTTATATATCTGTATATCTGTCTGAAGAGATGAATATAACAATATTCATGAAATAAATTATAACTGATATGGATTTGAAGGTGTATTTTTGATTTATAATTATATTATTATATATTGCTCTGTAATTTACATTGAGCTCTTGTTGGATTAATGTCTTCCTTGGAATTATCCATACCAATTACAAATTGGTGTATATATATATATATATATATATATATATATGTTAAAAAATATGAATTATTATTTAAAGCGTTGTGAATATAATTTTACATTAAACGTACAGAGAGATTACTATTTTTTTTTTCAAAACTTTAAATAGAAATTCATATATTTTTACTTTTTTAAAATATATATATATATATATATATAAAATTAAAAATCCTGTCTATTTTAAATGCAATATAGAAATATTAACAATAAAATGTTAAATTTTCCTTGCTGTAAAGTTTGTTTTATCAAGTAATTAAATTTTCTTAGTGTGGTGTGAGATGTGTACACACTTTGCCAGTCAGCCTAATGTGTTTGTCAGGCTTTAGTTGGCTGGCTCATCTCTTCCACTGTAGATACACACATGTAGATCAAACTGGCTTCTGAAATTTTCAACCCACAGAAGCAGTAGAATCTAATTTCACAGTGATGTAAAATCTTTATCTCAAATTTGTGGGAGTGGTGAAGGAAGTTATTGTTATTTTCTAAATGTTCAAAAAATAACGTGGTCAGTCTACAACTATATCCGCCAAGTATTTTGACAATATTTGCCCTAGTAATTATTGTTTATCAAACAGACCATCAGATGAGATTTTATTGGTTGAAAAATATATACAGAATTTAATTTTTGTAACAAATATATACAGAATTTAATTTTTGTAATGTAGTTTTTAAAATAAAATGTGGAACAAATACTTGGGTAGTTTGTATAACAGATAAAAATGGTTTCTTGAAAGTTTAAATGATTTTGTGAATTGGCCAACACACAGAAGTGCAATGCAAGGTAGGTGGTCTGATCAGTTATATTCAGCTGGTACTTGATAAAATGCCATGAAAAAGTTAAATTAATGACAGGAGATAGTTATCATCTCCACATCTAACACTTGGTGGCTGACTGATAAGCAAGTTGCAAAGAGAAAAGCAAATCACTATAGGAAGTGCTTATTTGATGGTTTAGTATACTAAGATTTTAGCAGAAGATAACATTTATTTTCAAAAAACATGCTTATAAAGAATCTGTATTTGATAATCAAGAATCATAGTTGAATTTGTTAATATTTTGCTGTTTCTTATTCTCAAAATAGTTTCTATGGTAGGAGGATATGCAGAAAGGTTCTTGGTCCAAGTACCAAAATGTTTGATGCCAACCAGAAACAATATCAATTGGACACTTCCAATTTGATTTTGCAGCCTTTTCAGTGGTCTACTGATACTTTCTTTTTGATTTGTCACTATTGATAAAACATAGTTACACCACTATGATCCAGAGACAAAACTTTTCATTTAATGGCAGTACTCGAGCCAAAAGTCAGCTTGAAAAGTCATAGCCACAGTTATTTTTAGATAAGAATGTATTTAGACGACTATCTCCAGAAGGGCCAAATAGTTATTGCAGAATACTATTATAACTTGCTTTACCAATTAAAGAAGGCATTGAAAGAAAACTATGAAGTTAACTGTAGAAAGGTATTCTTTTTGCAGTACAAAGCACCTGCTTACAAGATGAAGATAAGTAATACTCTAAAGAATTTAGGGTTTCAGTACATAAACCATCCACTCTGCTTGCCAGATTTTATCCTATAGAAATTTTTTCCTGTTTTCAAACCTTGAACCTCAAAAGCAGCTTGAAAGAGGAATTTTTCAAATGATTTCAAGATGATAGCAGCTACAGGTCATTACTTCAATGACCAAACCTCATCTATATCTCTCTCTCACACACACACATACATATACAAATATATACACACACAAACACAAGTATAGGATTGGTGTATACAGAATAAATTCCAATAACCAATAAATACTATTCTTAAAAGAGTGCTCAATTCAAAGTAGAGCAAATATAATTATTTCTTCAAAAATTATAACATAAATGTTATAAAATCACTACAAAAATAGCCATTTTGTTTCAACACTTCTGATGTCTTATCAAGTCATGGTGTTGAATGTAGAATGAAGGGTTTTAAAAGGTCCAAATCAATCAAACATCCCTTGCTAGGGTAAACACTGCTACATAAGCTGCAATGACCAATCAAAAATACAAGTATATGAGAATTCAAAAAACTTGACAACGAACTAAGGTTATAATAATTATTTAATGCTTTAATGTTTGGGTTAGATTAAAATAGAATTTATTCTAACTAATAATAAGTATTAAATTATATGATAAAATTTGAAATTAAAAATTACCCATTTTAAAATTTATATTTAATCTATATTAAGTTTAAAGTTATAAAATTACTGAGGAAAAAAGAAAAAAATACATATGTTATTCTATTTATTTTGTTTTTATTGAAATTAAGTTGGAATAAATGTTAAGATCAAATGTTGCTCTGAACTTCATGACATCATAGATACATTTGAAGCATAAACAGAGGCAGGGGAGGATGAAATCTTACCAAAGACAATACATACACAATCAGATTATAATACATAAACACGCAGACGTATTTAGATATATACACACACAAAAAAGAGACGAGGCAGGAAATATCTCCATGACCCTTTAAAAAAAACAAAAAAAACAACATACATACACAATGAAAGGTACACACAAGTGACCATACACACAGACACCGACACATACATACATACACACACACATACATTGACAAAGACATGCCGATACACCTACCAAGAAATATTCAAGTTTGAAAGTGTTATTAAACGAATTCTAACCACTTATTAAAGTATAACTTATATGGGCAAATATACATAGATAAAAATGGTAGAATAGATAAAATTCAACATGGGCAGAACAGAAAAACAAACATTAGGGAAAGAAAGGACATTAAAACAGATAGACATTAACAGAAAAATAGATATATACACATAAAAATCACCATCTAATATATAAAAACGAAAACTCCAAACACACAAATATATATAAAAATATATATCATATATACCTATATACGCACTAGTGCACATACATGGGTGCAAAAATATAACAGTAGGTGAAAGAAAAAAGAAAAAATAGATATATGTGTACACATATTCTTCACTACAGACAGAAACACAGAAAAGCCTGCCTACAGACAAACATACACACACACATATATACACGTATATAATATATATATATATATATATCCCTATATACACATATACACACATACATATATGCATACGTATATGCATATATACACATACAGAAACAAGCATAAATATATCAACCCACACAGCAACATAAAAAGTAAACAAACCAAATACACACACACACACACATATATATATACACACACACACACACATATATATATATATATATATATATATATATATATATATATATATACACACACACACACATAAATAGGCATATACATACATAAACCTACACATATTCTAACACTATTATCTTAGTGATGATAAAGGACAGTAAAGTCTATACAATATTAAAATGTAAGAAGACACAATTGTTGATTAAGTCTATAAGCAATTATAAAACCATTATCAAACAAAAGTAGATTTTAGTTAGTATTGATGATACATTCCAAGACACTAAGATATATATACATATACGAAGACATATGCACATACATTCACATATACATATATATAAACATGTATAAATACCCATATATACATATATGTATGGACTTCTTAATGGTCATATATAAAGGGGATTCTATAGCTTCTCTCTTTAGCATATTGAAGAATATTTACTATATCTCATTTGACCAGTTTTCTTTTATATGTAACTACTGGGGATACCTGGCATTGCTTAGAAGACAAATATTAAACTTTTTGTAAAAAAATTGTATTTAATATTCTCTTTTTTAAAATTTACTTTTATTTATTCATTTTTTAAAGTTATGCTTTTATTTAATATAGATGTGAAAATAAATTCAAGAGAAAAGAAATTTAAAAAATAAATACTTGTATAGTGTTTAGCAGAATAAAAAAACTAAAACAAATGGCAATCTGTTACAAGAATAAGAATTATTACCATTTTGTTTTTACTTTTTAATTCTGATAATTTTGAATGCATTCTAATGCATTTTAATTTTAAAATATCTTTGTAAATACAAATCATATGATGATTTTTTTGCAAAAACCTGGCTTAGATGATTATGAGCCTGTATATAAATTTATTTTGTTATGAATTACTGTAGTTTTTCAGTTTTAGATGGACACTTACAGACAACTGCCCTTTATATATATATATATATATATATATATATATATATATATATATAGATGTTCTTTAAGAATCTGGTTGATTATAGTTCTCCATAACTTCCTTTCTTTTGTTACTCTAAGTAACTCTTGCATTTTTAGACCTGTTCTTGTCAAATAGATTACTTGCTCTCCACCTCTCACTTGCCTTGTCTTCAATACACTGTGTGATTCAAAGCCTTTTTTCCACATTATGCATGTCCAAAATTTCAACTCTTTCCAATTGTGGACAATAGTTTCTTTGTAGTTCCCATTCTCTTTAAAATTTCCTTATTACTCATATATTCTGTCCATGTTATTCTTGGCTTGTGTTGACACCATTTCAAGTCACTTGATCTGTGAAGAGATTATCCAGCATTCACTTCCATACAGGAGATTAGATATTATATATCTGTTCAGCACACTTTTCTTTGCTTCTAAGGACTTTTTCCTAATTTTTAATTCTTTGCTTAATTTCTGAAAGGCATCTTTTGCTATTGCTATGTACCTTCAGATTTTTGTGTCACATTTTCCATTATTTATTACTACACTGCCCAGATAGTAAAATTTCTACACCAGCTTGATTTTGACATATTCAAATTCTTTTTGTTAACAATCATGTATTTGGTCATACATTTAGTTCTTTCTTCATGCTCTCCTGTACTACCTCATCTGATATTAGTTCTTTTAGTAAATTCTCTAATTTTATCAGATGCCACACAAGTTATTATATAGTTGTATATTTGTATTTATGTCAGTGCAGAATGAAGAGCACTCTAAAAGTAATGCTTCTTGTTTTATTATGTTGGCATACAAGTTTCAAAGGCAATGTTGATGGTATAGCAGTAAAGGTTGAGCCTTCTCACTAATAACCCATTTTTAAGGCATCTCATTGAATTCTTCAATACAAAAAAAAATTGCATTCATTGACATTTCTCTCTTGTTGACTGTTTATGGAGACCAAACAGTAGATGTGAATATAGTTAAGCAGTCAGTTATTTCAGCAATGGCAACAGATGTGAAAAAGTAGATTGCTTCTGCTCATCTAGATTCTTACAAGCATGATACACAAGCTCTTGTTCATCATTGATGAAAATTAATAGACAATGGTAGTGAGTGGGAAATAGTGTTTTGTAGATGAAAACTTGTTCTACCCAACCATGTTATTGTGCTCTCTGTATCTATTATAATTTCTATGAAAATAAGAGGCATTAATTTTGGAACACCCATTGTACATATGCCTGTGTGTGAATACACACACACATTTATTTATCACCCAAATATGAGTGCAATTCAGTAACTTATAATATTTCATTATCATAGCAAGAGAATTTTGAACATATGTTGATTATTGTGATTTTATAACATTTTAACCTCTAAGGATAATTTTTACATCCTGGTAAAATACTGTTTATAGCCTTATAATTACCCAGTTTTTCACTGAAAATGTGGTAAATGTTAATTTCATCAATATGAGTGTACAGTTCATTTTTTTTCATTTGATTTGCAATAAGCTGTTTGCTAAATTCTTACATTTTAGTTTTATGCACTGAATTTTATTTTGTGTAATTTTAAAAATCCCCCCTCCCACCTTTCTATTGGTTTTTTTATTAAGGGATGCTGGTTGATCAGAGAATGCATTTAATGCATTAATCAATATACTTAATTTTATGACAGTGTATTTTCAAAATTATCTTCTCAATTTATTGGCATTTTATCATTTATTCTCAAATCTACTTAACACAATCATCTGATTAAAAATATAATACGAAAATATAACTTTTTGTAGAATTATTTGATTCTCATTGATCTGGATTTAATAAATTAAAGTTCTTTTTCTCTTTTCAGCTTGTTAAATATTTCTCTGATACCAAAAACTTGTCCTTTTCTGTATTTGCATCTCAAAAAAGTCAGTCTGGAATAAAATTAACAAATTGTACTTGTAAAGTTGCAAGGTATCAAGCAAAGGTAAGTACTATTTTAATATTTGAAACAAATTTACTTGGTATCAGTACTTAGCAAAAGTTTAGTAGGAAGAACTAAACTGGGAAGCAGTATTCTTTAGAAATAAAATAAAATGGATGTAAATACAAAACCAATTTAAAAATACTTAGTCATCATTAAGAAATTACTCTTTACTTATTACTTTTAGTTTTTATAACAGTGACTTGATATTGATGAAAATAATGTTAATTATTTTTACTCATTTTTCTTACAGGAATATCCTGAGTTTGTGCACTGTTCTCAATTTACATAAAAAACAGTTTGAGATGTTTTCTGTCATAAACTATTCTCAAGATTGCTGTGTTGTCAAGAGGTTTATTAAAAAAATTAAAATGGAAACAAGACAAATGTATTAGAGAAATGAAAGTAATGGAAACTATACTAAATGATAATATAAAACAGAATAAGATATGGAAGGCAAAAGCTGATGTTTATAGATTCAGAAAAGTGCCCTGATGATAATTTTAGGCTAAAATATAATTTTACTGAGTCACTTCTGATCACCCACAAGATTTCTAAAGTCTACTTTCCTCGTTTTCATGGGGATAGGAGATTAAGTAGTTTTTGTAGCAGCAGCAATTAGCAAGATGCTACTGGTTAAAAAGGTAAATAAGGATCTATGCTACTCATAACAGCCTACTTGCTACCATAAGTCTGAAGTAAAGGTCTTTTTAACAAAGCATTGTAAATAACTGATAAAATTCTTCCAACATTAAACCAAAGACTGAATCGTAACATTATACTCATTTAATACTGCTATTGTTATTTCACTTTTACAGTTTTTTAGTAATACAAAAATTTGTGTGGGATCCATCAGTCTTGAGAAACCTTGGATCTTTTAATGGCAGTGCAGCATCTGTTATGGTTGTATAGGCCTACACGGGAGTGACAGTCACTTGTAAAGAATGCATGTGGCCATCCTCTCCTCCAATGTTGCCTTGTTGTTTACTTCCCATCGAACATGATTCTTCCCAGCAACAAGCATTTGTTTATCCACTCCTTGCTCTAGCCCTTGGTGTAAATCTTTTCTTCAGACAAAAATACAAACATTATATAAACAGCTTCATTAAAATTCTAATTACTTTCACTGATTTATCAATTTTTGATATTTTTCACTTTTCTTGCACTTAGAAAAATGTTATTAGTCCATTTAATTAAATTTGTGTACTCAATTTTCTTAGTTTTTATTTAAAGAAATTTTTTAAGATTTATTAAGAAATTTATTTTTTTGAATTGGCATCAGAAAATAAAACTTGTGAACATTAATGAAGCATAATTCTATGCTCTTATACTTGAAAATGTGCTTGTTAAAGTCAGTAGTGTATAGCTTTAATGAAAATCACATTAATGTGAATATAGGTTTCCCAGTAGATAAATTTATGGAACTTGTTTGGGATTAAAAGAATAATGCTAAAACTTAGTCAAAAATAGATGTTTATTTTTCTTATGTTTATGTATGTATATTTTTAAAATAAATTTCTAAATTTGTTCTCATACTGAAAAGATTCTAAGAAAATATAATGAATGGTGATATTTTTCAGTATATAAACTCCTGATAATGATAAAAACAATTGAGAAATTAAAAATACTACTCTCCAATCTGAAACCTTTCCATTCTTTATTTTCTGAATATCATTTTGGAAGGAAGTTTGAAAAGCAGTATAGTGAGGAGCTGCTGGAAACACTGATAGCGGGCAACATATTTTCCTACTTAATAATGACAGCAATTCAAAGTAGAAAGGCAAGAAATGGGATGTGAAATGTAATAAGATTAATAGATAAATATGTATCTTATTAGCTTATCAATTTCTTATTGTAGCTTTATCAATTTGTATTTCATTGGTGGATTACATAGAAATCCACCCCACAACCAACTGAGTGTGTGCAATGCATATTGATTGTAAACCTATGTTTATTAGTGTAATTGAAATTTCTTTATCTAAAGATACATGACGATATATTTCAGCATATGATTAATTACATAACTTTTTTCTATACATTCAATTGTTCTGAAATTTGTAATTTCTGATGTGTTTTAAGCATAAATTATTTGTAATAGCTGCAAGATATATTAAGTAGGATTTAGTTTTTGTTAGAATTTTCACCAAATTCCTGATAAACATTATGATTTACTTTTCATAAAAATAACTTTAACCAAATATGGAAGCATCTGTTTTATGATAAATCACTACTTGTACAATTCATTGTTTTGAGAAATTAAATTTGACAAAAGCAAAAAAAAAAATAATTATAAACTAACCAGAATATTACCCTCAAGTTTGTGAACATGTTTGTAAAGTAAATTCAAAGTAACATATTAGATAGCAGAAGATATTTTTCTATACAAGTCAAATATTGTTTGCATATTTTTTTATTTCAAAATTAAACTGATTGCTAAGCTGATTTTATGTTAGAGCTTTTGCATATCTAATTTATATTGAAGTTTAAAAAATTACAAAAGATAGTGATATAGTTAAGTTTTAAAGCAGAGGTTTCATTTTCAGAATGTTATTCTACACTATTTTTTAACTGATTTTTATCTTTTTTTTATCTTTTTATCTATTATTCAAATCTTTAAGCAATCTAATTTTTCTAAAACTCTAAGATACTTTACAATTTAGCAATCATATGCAATTTTATCAATGTATCAAAGTAACCAATTAATGCTTCACTAGCTGATATATTCATTTACATAAGCAATTAATTATTTTTAAATTTCAGGTTAAACTGCTTTTCAAAAACATTCATGGTCAGATTAAAGTGACATCCAATTTTGATGGTCTACCTTTGGCAAAAGTGAAAGTTCTGCCTGTAAATCCCTATCAGGTAAGTATCTGTTTGACAGACCATTTTCTCTCCTGTTGTAGCCATTATGGATTTTAATAACTATATTCTGAAATTTATATTATTAGATACAAAAAAATAAATCAAGTAACGTTTTTATTTAGAATGAAAAGAAATAACCGATTTTGAAACTTACATTTTGTAAATGTTTATGACAATTTACTTTGTTTACTTTCATTATCATTAAAAAGATGAAAACATTTTGTCTATTTATAGATTTATTTCTTATTTGAAGAAAAGAGAATTTAAGATAGTAGAATTTCTGTTAAAGAAACAAAACCTGTTTCTCCCACCTAAAAGTAAAATCTTCATTAACAAATCTCAACTGAGATCATATCTTGTTTCAGAAACTACATATTCATAAAATTTCAAACACTAAGGAGGACTCTAACAGTATCTTTTTTAGTGTTGGGGTTACATGCAGTTTACAAAATTCATTAAGACACTTGCCCAAGAATGAAAGTTTTATCAGTTGAATTTACTAGGATATAATGGAAAACATCTAAAATACCTTGAGTCACTAACATCAGTGAATCTGCTTCAGAAATATTCTCGCAAAGCTGAGAGAAAGCCTTAATATTTGGAAATTTAAAAAAACTCAATTTTATCTGATACAATTCTGACAATGAAATTGTTGCAAAGCACTCTCCTAATAACTATAAACATCTATCAATGAGGATAGATCAATAAAACTGTTTTCAGGAATTTATATACTGCTACTAGAGAGTGAAGACCAGGTATAAAGTTCTGCTTAATTTTTCTCAAGACTGAAAATAATATCTTGTTGCATTAAATAATTGTAGATAATGCACATTACTCTATTTATGTTGTATGGGGGAAGGTACTGTATTAAAAGGAATCTGCAGTGCCAATATGAACCAATATGAGACATAGTGAATGCCATTTAGCATCATCACCCACATTGAGATTTGAATATTCAAACTTTTATTGTATAAAAAATACCTATAACATCCCTGTAGTTAGCACATGCATCAAATATGTCCCAAATCTCCTTTTTATGCTACAGGTGTCTATACAAACAATTTCAATTAAGGAAAATAAAATTCTTTTAAAATGTTTTTCGTTTTTTATTGAAATGTTGATAATTATATTTAACATGAGACAGTATTATTTTAAAATATCATCATACAAAAGGTAATTTGAAGATTTTAGTTACAAGTAATTGTGTTGGCAGGGCAATAATGTGTTAAATTTAAAATTCCTCCACATACATGCACATTTGTTTTATAATGTCCCTAATTTAAATAGAGATACTCTGTTCTATTGAAAATTTCTTGGTTCAGTTCTTTCTGATGATTCATTCCTTTTATTCATAGAAAAAGTCAGTCAAATACAAAATGTACCTTAGATAATCCAGATAATCATAATAGCCCAACTTATTTTAATGATACTAAGAAAAGAATAATCTTAAAGTGCAAGTAATGCAGATTCTTTTATATGATATGTTCCTTCAGAATGTGTGCGATCATAGCTCTTCACAATTTCCTGTCACTTGTAGTTCTAACCAATATTTGACTTGTAATAACTTCTTTATCGTTGCTTTACCAGCCAGACTCATTAGGTAGTTTTCTCACTGTTTCCTTTTATTCCCCCTGCTTTGAGTATACCATATGAATGTTAAATACCCCCAAGTCCTCTTCTTTTTTTTTTATTACATGTCCCAAAAATTTCAACTATCTCTTGATTTGAAACTTTAGTTTCATTTATTACCTACTTTCTTTGATTTCTTTATAGCTCACATCTTTAGTCCATGGTATTCTTAGCACCTGTCTGTGGAACACATCCATGTTGCTTTCTTCATATATGAGGAAATTCTCCAGCATTCAATACCATATATCATGTAGCAGTTCTATACTCTTTTCTTTGTTTCTAAAGAAATTTGTTTAGTTTTTGGAAGGTATCTTAGCTATTCTAATGTATCTTCTGTCTCACATTTTTCATTGTCTGTTATTGCACTATCTGGAAAGTTAAATTTGTGTACCTTCTTGATTCTGATATCTCCAATTAGTAGCTAACGTCATTGTTTGTATCTCTTGCTAATGATCATATATACATTCTGTCTTACAGTTATTACTTTCTGTTTGCTTTCATTTACTACCTTATCTAGGAGTTTTTACAGTTTTCCTGAGTCTGATATCAACAGCATCATCTGTGTATCATATATATTATTAACATTCTGTCCTGCTAGGTCTATAAATGGTAAATTAGAATTGAGTTAAATGAGAAACAGATAACTTTTTATATAACTTTTAAAAGTTTTTCTTTAGAATTTTTTTGGGGGGGATAAAATTAAAGAAAATGGGTGAGCTTTCTTCTCAACAATACAAGCTTCTACTCTTTCTTTTAGGTTCATATAATTATTAAAGAATAATATCCATTTTGGTTTATGTGGCTGCTTATTTTTTTTATGCTGATGCAAGCATTTAATTCAACTAGGCATTTTGGAGAATGAGAAATACCATAAAAATATTGCCAGTGGAATATTTGTCAAGTATATTTTTTTTTACTTTCATTTATATTAATCTTAGATGTTCTAGCATAATAAGACTATTAAATATATTTCATGCATTGTATATTCACATTCAAGTGTCTGGTGGTTGTTCTGAGGAATTGAGTGACAACAAATCTCTTCAAATCTTATTACTCTCCTCTCTATCTTCATAGATGTCAGCACTGCTGTTCTCTGGATAGTTTTGATTCTTCCTTAAATCTTCTATTCACTTTGTTTCACCTTTCAAAGTGCCACTTGTAGGCACAATTCTGATTATCATGTTCCACAGCACCTTTAATTCACGATATTTTTTAATATTTCATTTTCTTTTCATCAGATTGTAGTAAAATGGCAGTACCACATTTATGATCTAACAAACTTCTGGGGTCAAAACAATCAAATCTATTCTTTCTGCTTGGTTGTAGTAGTTTGTCTGAATCTCAAACTTCCAGAGTATTTGTTTTTAAAGACAGCCTCTTATTTGTGCTCATACCTTTTTTATATAGTTGAACTTACACTATTTGTACGAATCTCAGTGTATCAATATTCCTTTGTGAAACTAAAATGTAATTTGTGTTATCTTGGACAATGTTCACTATCTCATCTTTTATTGATTAAATTTTAAAGTTTGTTTTATAATATATATATATATATATATAATATATATATATATATATATATATATATAAAGAGAGAGAATACTTCATGCAATCTACAACAATTTTATTGATTTTATCAAAAATAAAGCTTCTGTATTTTTCTTTTCACTTTCAGGAATCTGAAGAAATTGTTGATTTGGGAGTTGTTGAAGAAGTTGTACGTAATTCCTTGTGTTTAGCATCGGCAACAATGAACCTGTCTACCTATCTTGGATTGTCCAACAACATTTTTTCGCCAACTGATTATGATTTCGAGCCTCAACTGGATATTGCCGAAATCAAAGCCCTAACTGCAGTCCAACCTGGCGTAAGTCACAGTATAACTGATCATGCTGAACTCAGTCACAAAATTGCAGAGATATACAGGGTGAGTTAACAGTAAAAGGACTATGCATGGCTGGCTGCAGACAGCACACCATAGCCCTTAGACAAAATGGTGTTTGCACCCCCTTCCCTTCCCAACATCCCTTTTCTTTTGATTTTTATAAAAAAATTTTGCTGCCTCTTTTAAATCCTATATTTCCCTCCTTTTTCCTTTTTATGCTCAAACTTTTTCCATCATTTTTTTTTTTTTTTTGAAAACTTTTACCTGTAAAGTTGGAAATATTGTTGATTGTTACTATAGTCATGTTTGCTGCTGCTTCAAAGTTAGTTGTTTAAAATTGACAAAGTAAAAGATAGTGCCATGTTATGCTAGTCTGCATTAATAACTTAGAGAAACAATTTTGTTGGGATCCTCTATAGAAAGGATGAATCGGATGAATTTGTTTGCAGTTCTGTTTTTTGGCCTTGCTCAAAGAATTTTCTAAAAGCTAAAGAAATAGATGTAATAATCTCTACTCCATTTCTGTTTTGATTTTTTTTCAATCATGTTATCTCTTCAAACTCAGAGAAATAGAAAGAACTAAGGAAAGTGTTAAAATTTCAATATATATGAATTTTAGTACAATAGATAAGTTGATTTTCTTTTTACATGTGTGGTTATGTTTTGTTTTTATTGATGGAAGGATTTTCATTTCTATAATAGAAATTGTTATTAGGTTGGCGCAAAAATAATGTCGTTTTCTCACATATGTTAATATGTGAGAAAACAACATTATTTTTGCACTAACCTAATAAAAATAATTTTAAAATACTTACCTCATCTTATTTAGAAAATTTATGTACACTTTGCATTTTGGAAGATAATCCAAATTCAATAAAAAAGTGTTAGTATTACTATACAATTTATAATCTTCGATTTATCTCACTTGAAAATTCAGGAAATTAATAGTTAAAATTGTGTGTTATATAAGGGAATGCTGAAAAGAAAATCTGTCCAAATGAGCAAATATCAGAATTTTGATAAATCCCTTTTTGGTTATGCTTCTTTGTGTGATAACGTTGAGCTTATTCAACATAAGATTGAAGAAAAAAAATGAAATTTACTAAAAAAAATAAATTTATTCAATCTTGAATATTTCCCTTTGGTACTCATATCCATATTCTACCTTGGCAGCAAGTCATTTGTTTCATTCTTAAAGAATTCTTCATCCATAGAAGTTAAATTCATTAAAGAGTTTTCTACTTTAAACTTGATTAAAGTTAAAAAAAATGGTGTAGATACTAGAATGAAATGTTAATTTAGACAAGACAAAGAAAAATAACCTGATCTTGGAAATCATATTGCACCCTGACAATTTATATCTTCAACTAGTTTAATTTTATTAGCATAATTTTTGCAGTGATACTTTTTCTATTCACCAAAATTGGGTGCTGTTTGAGATTTAAATGCACTTTCCAGCTTGTCTACATATCTGTGTATTGTTTTGCTACTTTGAAGGAAACTATCAATGTACACTTTTTCTATCAAATGCTCACCATAACTTTCCAGCATGATTTCCATTAATATCTTGATTTTTCACCCACATGTATTTCTTGTGCAGATCTTCTGTTATTATACAAAATTATGTTGTTAATCACAAATGAAAATACAGTACAAAAGCAGATAAGTTTCATATTACTGAATATGTTTAATGTAGCCATTTGAATGTTTTTCTTCATGCAATTCAAATAGAAGCATTTATGAAATATTTAAAATCCTTACCATTTACTTTAAATGGTTCTGATTTATACATTAATTTTGCTCCATGTCTCTGTGATTTTTGGATCATTTTCTATCATGGCCTTCAAACTTTTGTTATTGATGGTTTTGGCTTCTCTCTTGGTTTTCTAAACTGAAATCACCAATTTCAAGTTTTTGAAATCAACTTGGATTCACAGCAAAATGTTAGTGCTCAGTTTATTTGGTAAATCAATTTTTCATATAAAAAAAATATGATATAATCTAGTATTATTTAACCATTTCATAGTTTTCTAATTATGTTTACTTGTTTATCATAATATTAAATGATTTATTTAGACATACTATGTTTATAATAACATTCTATGGTGTACTCAGACCATTTGGTATGAGTTCACAGTATAATGTGTGATGTCAAAATTATATAATGTCACTGAATCAGTGTTGACCAATATTTTAAATCAATGCCTCGAAGACATCTTGTAATTCAAAAAGATAAAGGCTGACTAATAAAGAAAGTAGACATGTCTTTTGATCTCAATACTTTACTGCTGAACATTTACCAAATGATGTTGACCTATTTTGCTGTAATTGATCCAAATATATGCTCAGAGGTTAGTGGATGGAATAACATTTATAATGAGAAGAAACTTTACTAAAGTTCCAAATGGATATTGTTCATTAAAAA
Organism: Acanthosepion lycidas; assembly: GCA_963932145.1. NCBI lineage: Eukaryota > Metazoa > Mollusca > Cephalopoda > Sepiida > Sepiidae > Acanthosepion > Acanthosepion lycidas. The sequence continues at coordinate 64,324,611 of OZ010578.1, forward strand.
AATATTTAAATGAGTAAATAAATTTAACTTTATATGCGTTTGATCTTTTTTTTTTCCCTTTTTTTATAAAATTTAAATTTAATATAAAAATTTTAATTTTAAAGTATGCAATATTTTTAAAATGATACAATATAATAATTATGAATTCAATACTGAGTGTAAATTGCATAATTGTGAAAGAATATTATGCTACTTAAACTTCTGTAAGTTTGTGTAAACAAATTAAGATTCAGCAATTAGTCAATCATTTAATAATTTTATCATTGGTATATATTTCATATAATTTTATTCATTATATTTGGAGATTGTCTCTAAAGCAACAGTTTGCTTTGAGAAATTGGTTGATGTGAAGAAGTTTAATAGAACTCAAACCATCAGCTGAAAAAATTACTTTTTCCCTCATGCACTGGTGAGTATATATTCTGTTTTAAATATTCAGTACCTGAAAAATGAAGAATATAAAAAAATATATTAGTCTAAATAATTACTGAATTGAAAGAGTTTTTCGTTGCCTAGAATTAGATTTCTTTTACTTTTTTCTGTTACCTATTGTTTGTTTTCCTTTGAAATCACATTTAAAATTACTTTTCTTTCTGTCCAATCATTATCCTTGAATGACAACAACTTTACTGTTTCTGTTTATCAATGGGCCTTGTCTTTTGCCTGCCCATTGAAATCTTTCTCTCTCTCTCCCTGCCCATTCCCCACCGAAAACCATTTACCAATATAATTGCATTTAAACCCAGCCACTTGCTCTTTTACTGTTTCTCAGTGTTAAAATCCTTCACTAACAGTAATGAAAATACACACTTACAACAATGAATTTTATCTCAACTTGTTTTTATAAAAAACAAAAAACAGCTTTCTATAACAAATTAAAATATATTGTTCTTTCTATTGTGGCACTATTCACTGTTTATACAACAGTAAATTTCTACTTAAAATTTTATCTAATATTTTATTATTTTACTGATGGTTTACTGTCATTTTTTTCTTTTTTAAATTTTATTGAAAACAGTTCATTATAAAATGAATTTTTTTGTGACTGGTTCCATTTCTCCTTTAATATTTTAAAGAATTAAACATTTTAAGAGCCTTTCATATAAATTTTAATCTCATTTTCAGTGATTCATTTTTTTAAATATTTTTTATATTTGAAAATTGTTTATATAATATCTTTTAAAAAAATCTATAAAAAGTTATTAATTTCTATTTTGTCTTCATGAATTATAATCATTGTTTTTAATTTTTTTTTTCAACACTATATTCACTAATTTTACATTTTTTAAAAAAATCATATTCAATAATATATTGATTTTTTTTTATTTTATCCTTTATTAATAATATTAATATCTGTAATGACAATACAAATTATAACTCTACATGAATACAAATAAAATGAAAATATAATAGCAATAAAAACACTAGTATAATTACTGCTTCAATTTTATTAGTAATAACCATAAGAGAATTATCTTACCAATTTCATTAAGATTCTATTTTTACTATAATAAAAGAAAAATATTTTATTAAATCCCAAAGACATTCTAAATTCAGATTTTATTGATATAATTTGAAAAAAAAAAATGATTAATATGAAATATCCAAATTGAGAGATATTAGTGTACAGTATCTACATAACATAAAATGAACGCTACTTAACATTAAAACTTGTAAATTTTATTTAAACAAGTTTGTGGGAATATTGTGAAACTATAAGTAATGAATGTAACATTTTCAAATTATTTAAATTCTCAATTCTTCATTCACCAACAGTGAATTATTATACAATTAAAACTTTTGTGCTTTTCCACCAACTTTAAAGCAAACAATTGGTACAAAAAAAAAATTATATAAATTGTAGTTATGAAAATAGAAAGGGAAAAACCAGATTGGAAATAATTATTTTCCATTAAAAATGGAAAATAATTAATCTTTCAATTCATGAAAATTCATGACTACTTGATTCCCAATAAGACATGTCAGAAAGCCCAACGAGCTCTATAAACTAACCAAAGTGAATGGTTAGATGAAAAAAAATAGATAATTATCAAGTATGAATATAAATAATGAGTAAATGAATGATAAAATTGAATATGTCCTTAGAAGGGACATATTGAAATTAATCCTGGTTTTATCGTTAGTCTTGTATATGTGGAGTAGGGGGAGAATTTTGTTGTATTTCTCTCCCCTCTCTCAAAAGAGTCGGGGAGAAATATAACAAATATAAGTTTCTCCCTACATCACACTCTATATATAAGATTGATTTCATCTATAAAACCATTATTAGAAGAAATTTGACAAAATGTCTAAAGTAGGTGTATTTTTCTATTTTTGTCATTCAATTACCTACTATTATTCTGATATATAGGATTTATAGATTTTTCTATATAAGGTTGAAACAAACTAGACTACTGTATAAAGAAAATGGGCATCTAATGTTTCTACTTTTTTAACCTCTAATTAATATGAAAGCAAAAATAAAACTAATACTCATGATAATATATAGTTGTTTATCTATTCAGTTTATAAGTTGTCCTATTTTGAAAGTAACATTTTCAAATCTCACTCATCTAAATAAGATGAAGTGGATTAACTTCAAATGTTATATATTGACTTGGTCTATCATTTTTTACCCTATTATTGACAATAATTTGGGTTTAAAATTTATATGTATAATTATAATTTTTTCATTAGCTTGCACACAGATTGAAGTGAAATAATGACATCAAAAATATTAATAGATTTTCCATTTTGTCTAAAAACAAAACTGAGTTTTGGATTGATGTATACAAGTTCTGTTGATGCCATCTTTAAAAGCTCTTATTGTGCAGTTACTCTCTGTAAAAATCAATACTTTGCCAATCTTTATAGAACAAACATTTCTGATCATATCAAATAATTCTTGCAAAATCTTTGACTTTCCTCTTTCACTCTTTAGTTTTGATCTGAATTATTTAATATTTTATATTCAATCTTGTATCATAATTTGCAATAATCTCACTTTATTTTAATATTCCTTTCTTTCTCTTAACAGACAATCTTTGTTCTGTTTCTCTTTATTTCTTTTGTTTTTATTAATTCTGTATCATATTTCATTTGCTTATTCCCTTACATTGATTTTTTCACTTTTTCTTTTATCATTTTTAGACACTTTTTCAAAATTCCATTTTATTACAACTTTTCCTAGTTTTTATCTGTTTATAAGCCTATTTATTGTATTTTATATACTCATCTTCTTTTTCTATCTTTTTTTATCTATCTTACTATTCTTTTATTTCTCTGTCCCCTTCTACATTCATCTCCATTTCCTTTCTCCTTTCCTTTATTTATAATCAAATTGTATCATTTTTCATTTTTCTTCCTTTTGGTTTTTGACTTTTGGACTTTTATTGCCTTCAATGGTATATTTCTCTAGTCCTTCATTCATACCTCCACTTTTCTCTCTCACTTAGAAAACTTTTTGCCCACTGCTTTTTGTACTTTTTAATCAACTTTTAAAATCTTAATGATCAGACCTAATAAAATAAATATTTATTCACTCCCACCCATTTAATGTTAGTTTTTTTTTGAGAGGGGTATCTAAAACCTTTTTCCTAAAATTAAAACATTGTAAAAACTTAATGATAGAACAACTTAATTTTAGTTTCATAAATATTAACAATTGTTATTATCTGGAATAGCATTTTTCCTGATTGCAATCTGTAAGTCTTGATTCACATCTGTGTATTGAATCATTCCTCCATTTTGGCTATATTTTTACAGCAGAGTAACTATTAGCTTAGTTAAAATTAAATATTAAAGCAATACATTAATTGCAAAAAAAATATTAAGTCTATTTTCATTGGAAAATCTTATCTTTATTAAGTAATGTCAAAGGGTATAAGTTTAACAATTGAAAGGAAATAGTTTTAAATAATTACATATTTTACGTATTCTTTTTTTATTACTGAAGGAGACACCAACACTTATACACCTGTCTCTTCTGCAGTATTTTAATGCGGCAAAAGAAATAAAATACAAATTTGCAAGTTTAAAAGTGAATGACTATCAATATTCTGACCAATCTAAACTGCATCTAGAGATTATATGCAAAAGAGCTATTGTCAAATATTTTATGTAAAATTCATAAATATGTGTTATCCAATGAAATAATTTGTACTATTATGTATAGCAAGTAAGCATGGAAGCAATTAAGTCCCAATTTTCAATTTCAGATTGATATTTAGTATTTTTTCAGTAATTATAGCAATTTGCAGTGTCAAGAGATTATGTGCAAGAACTAGAATTTAATATTATGGCTCGTAAAAAAGAACTAACAATGAATGAAAAGAACTATATAATCAAAGAAATTAGCAAAGGAAAGTCTTTGCTTCAAATTTCAAAGGATTTGAAAAGGGATCATCGAATAATCAAGAAAATACGTCAAATGGGAATTCAACCAAGGAAAAAAAAGTCTTGGGCTGAATTCAGGAATTTAACAAAGTGAGATCTATCACATATCTGAAGAGAATTAATAAGAAACCCAAATGCGTCAAGTGCGTTCATATTTGAGGCCGCTGGAGCTCCTATGGTGTCAAGGGAAACAAGGTGTAAAGCATTAAGGAAGTTTGCTGATGTAAAAAGTCAAATAAAGAAACCCATTTTAACAAAAAAAACATAAGGAAAGAAGATTGCAGTGGGCAAATAAATACATGAAAACTGATTTCAGTAAAGTGCTTTTTACAGACGAAACAAGGATCACCCTTGATGGACCTGATGGATGGGCTCAAGGATGGGTTTTCAAGCAACATGATTCAAGAAAATTTTTTAAACGCCAACAAGGTGGCGGTGGAATCATGATATGGGCTGGGATTATTGGTAATGAAACTGAAAAACGGGGTTAAAATGAATTCCAAAAGTTACTGTGATTTTCTAGAGCAATATTTCTTTGAATGGCTTGATAACCAGTCTTTAGCCAAGCATAGATCTATGATCTTTATGCAAGACAACGCACCAAGTCATGCATCAAAGTTTTACTAAATCCTGGTTGAAAGAAAAGGGATTTGTTGAAGATTCTCTTATGGACTGGCCTTCAAATAGCTGTGACTTGAATCCCATTGAGAACCTGTGGAGCATCCTCAAGAGAGATATTTATTCTAATGGAATGCAATTCAACAGCAAGTGGGACCTCTGAGAGGCAGTTAAAGTTGCTGCAAACAACTTACCAGCTGCTAAAATTGCAAATCTGACATCAGATATTGACAATAGGCTGCTAAGAGTTATTGAAAAGAAAGGAGCATTTGTGCAATAAATTTTAGGAGGTTCTTATTATTTTCTGTTAATATATCTTTTATTTTTAAAATAAAATTTTTTTTAATGTTTTTCCTTTAAGAAATTGACAAATTTGTTCTAAAATCTTTTCATATTATTTTTTTACATTAGTTTTACAAGGTATAATAATGTAAAAGTATCAAAATAAATAGTTGCAAATAAACTACTGACAGTCAAATTAGTCTGTTTAGTAAATTTTTTTCCAACCAAAAACAATAGTTTTCTCTATCACTATATATCTTAATAATATTGAGTAGAATCTAAACAACATCATAATAGGACTTTTAACATTAAAGACGCAGCTCTTTATACCAATTCATAACTTGCATATAATCTCTAGGTGCAGATTATAATCAGTTTGATAAAAGATATGCTAATGTTTTTAGAAATATACTGTTTATATATTATAGAAATATACTAAATATAGACATGAAATCATGTGTAACCATCAAATACTTATTGACAATTAGTGCAAGTCCCTTCCTAATTTAATTGCATTTATTATCTATATACATTTGTTTATCTTTATAGCCACCAGAATCTGAAGTGCCTGTAAGTAGTTAAATAAAGTAAAAAAAAAAAAAAAAATTTGCTGTGTGTGATATGCCAAGTTACACTGAACATTGCTTGACCAAAAAAAAAAAAAATTATTACCAGCAATATGCATGTTTTGGTTCACTGGATCCTTTCCTTGTTTGCAGCTGAAACACAGACCACAATAAATCCTTTCAATGTTGCACAATCTTCAAGAAAAAAAATGCTTTCAACAACTGACAGTGAATAAAAAAGTTACTGTTTAAGAGAAATATTTTTCAGCAACATGATCAATACCATTATCACCACAAATTTTAACAGTGTATTTTGATGGTATAATATTCTTTATCCCTATCCTGAACCTGTAATAGTGATGTGCCAGTTGTGTTGAAAATAAGACTGATTTTGTTTTACAGAAAACAGGATACAAAAAGTATTGTTTTACCATATTGTCAGGTAGTTTTGGCTTGTTTGTTTGTTGGTATCTTTTCCCCAGAGAAATTTTGCAAACTTCCAGAAAATACACATCAAATAATGATGCCTAACTTATATATATATAATTTCTTCTATAAATGAAGCTCAAAATAGTTTAAAATGGTTTTGCCCTTTACATTTCTCAATCAAAAGGTACAATTCTGGGTGTAAATATTTTATACTTACTGCCAAAAAAATCAATATATAGTTACAGATACTCAATTTTGCAAAATCTTAATTTTTTTTTTTTATGGAGATAGTCTTGAAATTAACTCAAATTAACAATTTTTCTCATGCTTTCTTTAAGTCAATGGAAATATTAAAGTCTACATAATATGATATATGAATCTTAACATTTTTCCTAAGTTATTTTTCTTTGGAGAAATTAACATAAAAAACTAGATTCATACTTTATATGTCTTGTAAGTATGATCAGTGATACTAAATATTATCTGACATATATAGTTAGAAGATCTTAATTCTACTTAACTGATTACTAAACACAAATAAAACTTACTAAGACCTTTCTCTTAAAGCATTTAGTTCATTTGAAATTTTAGTGTTAAGTTTTCAAAGATAAAATAAGAACTGGCAAATTGAATCCAAATAGGCGGAAATTCAACCAGCATCCTCAATAAAGTAAATTTAAAAACTTTAAATAATACATTTTAGAATCTGATGGTCATAGGGTTGCAAGCAATTGATTCAAAAAAACAAAAAAGACTTAATCTTTTTTAAATTTTTATTACTTAGTAGTTTAGGTTTATTATTTAGCCTCTTCCCTTATTCAAAGGATATTAAATCTTTCACATACTATTTTAATATTTTGTAATTATCATTGTTTCATTGGTTACTGCAGATATTAAAGTAGGCAAATAAAATGTGAATGTTAACTTCATTGTAACATTGATTATTGATAACAAGTATTAGAATCATAACATATATATTTTCAGCAAAAGTTTGAATGTTACAGAAAATATTATTTTAAGGGTGGAATATTATCTTTTATTCATGAGTTACAGGACAGAAAGGAAAACTTACCAAATTTGAAAATTGAGTATTACCAAGCATAATGCAAAAGACAATGAATAAATATTTAGTGATAATTGTAAGAGTTGCTTTTAAACAAAGAAAAAAGGATATGATATTTTAGATGCTGTCAATAAAAACTTCCTTTTTGCTTGAAAGAAAAAGCAATGTGATAATATTTTTCATTGAAAATACATGACTGAATACTTTTTGATTATTTGTTTTTCCCTTTTCAATTTTGTTTTTAAGTCAATTTACTGATTTTTCCTCAGATGATTCAGTAAAATAAGCTAGTGTTTTATTCCATAATCAACCACATCTTAGTGATGTACTACCAAAAATATATATTGTGAAATTACGAAATGAACAGATTTTATTAATGTTATAATTGTTAACAAAAAAAAAGCTTATTGTTTATATAATATATAGGAAATGAATTTAGTTAAATCAGAAAATAAGTACAATTATAGTTAACATAAGCCTAACTAATATCTAATCACAGCTGCATCCTCATAAAAATTTATGCTAGGTAGGTACTGGCTGACATTATTATGCATGAAATTGAGATGCTGACTTTTCAAACTACCTTAAACAAAAGGTCAGGAAAGGAATCATTACTAGAAAGGTTCATACCTGGACTTGAACAATGTATTTATCTGAAAAACTGCTTTTAAAGAAATATTTTATAAATTTTAATTGACAGTAATGCTAACTGTTTGGTCAATGAATGTTGAATGTTTCTTATATGTAAACAGATAATCTCACCATCATTTGTCTTAAAAGCTGAACAAAGCTTGACATAGACATCTACATTATAGTACAGTCCATATGTAAGGGTAAATAGAATCTTATTGATCTGTGATGCTCTCTATGGTCAAGGGGTCTAAAGTACACCAGATCAGGCGGCGGCGGCTTCTCTTACAAGGAGACTCTTCTGATAAAACATTATGAAAAGTAGAATGTTAGAAAAAAAAATACATATGGCAAAAAATATTTTATATATATTATTGATTTTAGCAGATTTTCTTTTCAAGGCTTTGTAAAAACAAAGTAAACAGATAAATTTATTGTTTTTTAATAGATTAAACATATATTACATTTCATCTTTATAGCATTAACTGTTTGGGAGTTTTTACTCTGAAAAATAGACATTAATTACTATATCTCTTGATAGGTTAATATTTTATTAGGTATAAACAACAAAATATATACATCTGCAAAATAAATGATGCTGAAATATAGACTCACATTTAATCCATCACTGTCAGACAATTGGTTGATAAATATGTTCAAAATGTCAAATAATACAAATATGAATTATTTACATATTTTCTTATTTTTTATAGACAAATGGAATTATGCAAAGTATCTCTTATCTGCTTTAATAATTTTATTTTACAGAATATGTTTTTAAATTTTGTTGTTTGTTTTCTTTGATTTAACATGTTTGTATTTATTAATTGTGGTTAACTTACTTTTTGTGAAATTTTGTGTAATTATCTATAATCACCTATCAAGCCTGCCAATCCTAATAATTTAACTACAGTAACAATTCTAATTCTTTCCTGAAAATAAAACCAAATGAAAGTTTAAATTTGTACAATTTCATTAAAAAGATTGAACAAAAATCAAACATAGAGATTGTGAGAGATATAGACATTCAAAAAAGTTTTTTAAAAAGTGTGTAATTATGATTTGAAATTGAGCTGGAAAACCATTTTGAAAAGCTTAACCCAGATTAACAATAAAATAAAATAAAATAAAATCTTATAAATTTAAGAAAAAAGTATTTATTCTAATGAAAACTTAAACAAGAATATATGCATTATTATTAACATAATTTTTATTTTTGTAAAAAAACAAAAAAAAACAACATATTCTCTGTATAATTAATACAAAAATTTCATTGAATATCAAATTCATATTAACTTTTTCAATTTATATATAAAACCAAAAATTGAGATTTGAATTACTTTTTCCATTAATTTTTAATTAAGATTTAAGTGTTTTCAATAAAATTACAATCCTTTCAGGGTTTTTTTTGTAATGCCTAACACTTTGTATGATAAAGACCAAAGAAAACAGAGGCTACAATTTATATAAGTCAAGAAAACCATGCTAATTATAATATTCTACTATTTGAAAAAAAATTCATATAGTCAAGAAATTATACACTTTAATTATTACTTTTTATGTTAAAATTTTATTTTCTTGCAACTACTTATTTACTAGCTAATGATTACAAATTTTTTGTCACTTATACTGGAAATTTGTAACAGGAGAGGAAAAATCAGATGTTTATAGAAAGATGACAAAATTATTAGCTCCATATTTGGAAATATCTATCTATCGTTAGGGATAATACTCACCAGTCAACAACCACAAATAGCCATGAGAAGATCATGACTGGGTTTAATATAGTAGTGGACTGTTAGATACAGATGTTTTATTAAGTACCTGGTTTATAAAAACTAATACCATCTTAAATTTTGAGAAAAAATGGAAAATTAAAGTCTAAAATAAACCAATGAGAAGATACATTCCAAAAATACATTGAATGCATTTTGAGAACTGATTCACTTGCACAGAAATGCCCTTGAGAAAAGTATGAATCCATCTCTTCTCACCGCAGATATGGTTTGAATAGTAGGATATACTTGGTTCTTTAGTCTTGGTTGGCAACCAGTCTACCACAGAAAAGAATGGCAGTCTGCTGTGGGCAAAAATCTGCTTCGTCAGTCATGTATCGAAAGAGACATGATTGCCCAACGTATCACGTAGGGCACTTAACTGACAGATTCAGCAAAATGTCACAGGATACAAGTTATTATTTTTATTTTTCATTTATTTATGATTTATTTTATTTTGTGACACTGTATAAGGGAAATAACCCAATTACCTGTTTTATAATCGGAGTTATTTCCCTTGAAAAGTGTATGTCATGCAGAATTAAGGTAAAATACACATTACTGAGTATAGGGAGTTTAGAGCTTTAAAATTTTGTAATTCTGACTATAAAAATACTGCATATACAGCTTTAAAATAATTAAAGAAAAAAATTATCAGTGCATAATTATTATGACTATTACTAACTTTCACTAGTATGTTTTTCTAGTAGAATTTTTCAATGATTAAGAAGATACAAGTGTTGCTATATGACATAATGACCTAAAATAATACTTTATCATTTCATATTTTTTTCAGTATGAAGGTTGAACAGCATAGTAACATATAGTGTTGTTAAAAATAATGAAGATATGTATAAAAATAAAAATTAATAAAAATATTCTTTCTCATAACTGCAGATAGGGAACTTAATGACTATAATATGGTTCATCTATTAATCTTTCTTCCTCTTCATGTATAATCATTTTAGATAGTTTTGAATTTCTAAAAATTACTTTGTTCTAAAACAATTTAATTTTCAAAGTAATGCTGTTAACTTTTTTCATAGTAACAATTAAATAAAATTAATTTACCATTGACTAGTTAGATACCACACCCAAACAACAAGCATCTACATAATATAACTTTTTCTTAATTTAAGTGACATTACAATATATCTCCATCATAAAAATCTTTAATTATATTTCTTATTAGATTCATGATCATGATATCACTTTAAAAGTTTACTCTCATTGTTTATTTACACATTTGCATATGAAGGTATTTTCTAATCTATTAACTTATCATGATCTAGCGTATGTCACAGACCCAGCATGCCCTTCCATTCAAAGAGATGCCAGCTTTGCCAGCACCCCCAAAACCACCACGGGCAATAGGAGATAAGCGTTTGCTTATCAAGATTATTAAAGGTTCCAACCTTGGAGGAAGAGAAGAAGGTGAGTTAATTCTTACAGTATAAAAATCTATTCTCAAATGTAAAAAATTGTATTTAATACAAGAAACTAATGTATGTATACTCTTTTGGAATCTGTCAGACAAGTTACAGATTAAGAGTTACCAGTGAAGCAAGAGAAGTTGCATATAAATATCTGAACAAATATTAGAAAATATTACTTATCCAGATTGGTGAGGAATTATGTTAGTCCTGTTGACTTAGGCTTGCCTTATGTTTTATGTAAATTATTAATCAACTTTCTTAAATGATTTTATTGATGTTTGTTCAAGTGCATTATCTGTTTTCAAAACTTTATATAAATATATTTTTGACTTACTGCTGCTTTATTATTTAAGTTTTATATTGTATTGAATTAAAAAGAAAAATACAGATATTTTTTTCATTTAGTCTTGTGCCATATTTTAAAATAGCACTATTTACAGCTGTCAGTAAATATTGATTTTATGTAATGGTAAAAAATGTTAATATATCCACGTATCTACCATAATATAATTGCATCAAACACTAAAAACAAGTAAAGATGAAGTAATAATATCCAAACTTCATATCAGACACTCCATGATCACACATCTTATATCCTAAAACAAGAGCCACCTCCAATCTGTACAGCATACCATGAACCATGCACAATAAAACACATACTAACATTGTTGTAACTTCAGTCAAATCCATTTCAAATACTACCAAACAACCAATATGAAAGAACTTTTTCAGGACATTAATCCATATAATATCCTACAATTTCTTAAAGAAATTAAACTGTATTTCAAAATATAACTTAAAAATGCTAACACATAAACCATGCATGTCACTGTCTCTGATAATTATGTCCACACAAACATGTATATGCACAAAAGCTGAATATCATCATGTATTCACTTGTAAAAGCAGAATAACATCATAGGTTCCAAGAAAATTAAATTTCAACATTAAATGACCTATAAGGAGTTGATATGCTGTTAAACAAACTAAAATGTCAATATATCTGAAGAAATAAATCTTTGAGTATTTTATTTAATTTTATATTTTTAAATTATTTATTTTCAGGTTCAAGTGATCCATTTTGTGTTATTGTGATGGATTGTCCCCCCCAGAAGTATGAAACTACTGTCATCAAAAACACTGTTAATCCATTTTGGGATGAGCACTTTTTAGTGTGAGTATACAATCCTATAGAATTCTAATTCTAATCTGTGAACCAAATTAATTCAGACTTATGTTAAAAGAAAAGATGAAATCTCACTTGAGCAATGATAATTGCCACATAGTGTAGACTCTTCTATTTATTTATTTTTAATGGATAATAATTCTTAAAACTAATATGCATTTAACTACTATTTTTGTTTGATTCCAACAAAAGATAAATTTAACTATAAGTGTCTGGAGGGGAACCTTAAAAACTAATTGCTATTCCACAGTTATGTTATTTCATACTCAATAGGTCAGATTTAAAAATGATATGTCTTTGAACCAAAATAATTTTTTAGGAGCAAACTTAAATTATCATGTTTCTTTTTAATTAACATTTTGAAGCAATTCTCAAGTTTCAGCTTTTAACATATCTTTTTTTCCTTTTTTTTTTTTTTTTTATATAAGTCATATTTACAATAACTTATTTGATGGTGTGAGATTTTACTATGCAATTCTAGGATTGTTAACATAGTAAAATATATGTAACAGACAATATATATATATATATATATATATAATGTAAGATATATTTATTAGTATAGTTATTGATATTTATTTTTTAATTTTAGATATATAATCATTGCCATACTTTGTAAGAAACATATAACCTCAAAAGAGAAACAGAATATAAATTTATTGAATGGCAAAAACACAATGTTGGAAATTACAAAATAGAACATTTGAAAAAGAAATTAAAAATATTGGCCAGATAAAAACAATAAAAAAGAACTAGCTTTAAGAATGTCACAAAAAGAGATTTGAGAAAAATTTTAAATTGTAACAAGTAAGAGAAATTAGATTGACAAGCATGAAAACATTTGAAAAAGCTGGTTTTGCAGTTATAAGCAGAGAAATGAAGACTATTAAGAGCATTGGATAAAAACATAGAAGTAACCAAACTAACACCTTTAAGCAAACATCACAAAGTGAAACATGTGAAGTAGTAGTATATGAAATTTTATTTCTAAACAGTAATTTATAGTGATGAATGTAGAGCTACATTGGATGTTTGGGCTAGAGATAATGTTCTTTATGGAATTAATCAAACATTTTACAGAAGACAATAAAAAGGAGATGGAGTAATATTTTGATCTAGTATTATAGGCAATAAGAATTATAGCTCCCTTCAAAATTGATATTGAGATAAATACGGAGAATTATTGTAAATTCTTGAATAATAGACTTTTCAGTGTTACATGTTACAATGTTAACTTATGCTAAAGAGTATATTTGTGCTCATTCACATGTTGCAAAACATTGTCCTCTTCACCAAAAGTGTTCCAAAGATACCATGTTAATGAAATGGCCTATCAGCTTCTAAATTAATTCAATAGAAAACTTTTGGTTAGTCATTAAGAGATGTATATGAGAATAGAAAACTATATTCAATGTGACTAGAAAAATTGCTGAAAGTAATGTTAATTTTAAAACTGTGAAGTTAACAATGGGTGAAAAACTGATGGTTATATGATACCAAGGTCAGATTTACTTGCAAAACAATAAAATAATATAATATAATTCAAAATATATACATAGTTGTGTGAAAGGTAGCAAAAATTGTTCATATGTGGTTCCTTAGATACTGTTGGTAAAGAAAGCAATTAGGTGTAGGGGTGTTGTCACTAGGGCTAGGAGTTGACAGATTATTCGGTTGGTTGGTTAAGGTCATGGTTGGTGTCAAGTGATAGGTCTAGAGTGGATTAGTGAAGTCAAGTGTAGTGTCATTAGCGGTGTTTGATGTACACCTTTCATCAGGGTGGAAATCAACACTTGTAAGGTGTTTGATGGGTTGGTGGTCATGGGATGACAAGATGTTGAAGTCAAACTGCCTGATAAGTTGTCTTGGTGGGGGTTGACTTGAGTCATAGTGGTGGTGTTGAGGGTGGCTTGGAGTGGATAGTGAAGGCTGGATTCTGGTTGAATGGGCAATCAATGAAACAAGGTAATGGTGGTGATGATGACAAAGCATGGAGTAGATAGTGACGGTTGATCAAGCAGAATGTTGACAGGTGGCCTCTACTGTGTTGGACATTTACAAGGGGCTTTATTTTAAGCAAATCTGGTGGGTCATCTGTTTTTTGTTAAAAACATTCATGATTGTCTATTACATTTTATTGCAGGGATTTGTTTTGAGGATTGAAGGTGATGCTCAGAACCCCAGTGCAGAAAACAACCTTTTCACTTTGTGTTTTGCTTTCACATTCAGTCAACATGTAGAGTGAATCAGAAAGAGACCTAATTGCATTGGATTATAACATATTTCGACAGCTTTTATCTTTTGAAATTAGTTTAGTTACATAATGAGACCTCACCTTAAAAATATTTAATATTTTTAATAAGCTGAAAGTTAAATATATTACTGATGTAAATGAAAACCCTGAAAAATTTTACCAACATTAATTGGTTCATACCAATTTTATTGTGAAATATTGACTTTTATAGTAAAATTTGACATAGTCTACATGTAACTTTGTATGAAACTGTCTCTATCCCTCAACAGATTCTGCCACAAAGGATGTTACGTTTTCACTTACACCATTGAATGCTTTCATTCTCTTAAGCCATTTCATTATATATTAAGTATAACACTGTTTTCTGTTGTAACTGTAAATATAAACATAAACCACAGATTTATAAATGATTTCTATGAACAAAGCAACTGCTATTAAGTGATTAAATTATATTTTTTCATTTTTTTCTTTTTAACCAATTTATAATATCATTAAAGAACAGAAGAATAGTATTTATTATTCTAAGTTTATTATTGTTTTAAAATAATTTGTGTAGCTGGATATGTGATCTTTTCAATAATCAGCTTAATTTTCTTTGCTTGAGAATATATACTTAGTTTTTTCTTGTTAAACTGTAAGGTAGTACTTTGAATTCTTATGTAAGGTTTTTACATCTTAAGAATTCAAAATATTTATTACAACTTTCATAGGTTATATTTACTTTATAACGATATATTCGTATTCATATATCTTTTGCAAATACTTTTTTTAATATTTTTCCTGCTGCTGTTATTATCATTAATAATTCCTGAAATTACTGTTATTTAATATTTATTTAATAGTTCTTACTGATATGTAATCATCATTACAATTACATTTTTCTGCTTTCTCCATTTCTTTCAGGGATGTTTCTCACATGTCCAGAGAACTTCGTTTTGAGTTGTATGATAAAGGAAAATCTCCTGCAGGTTGGTTGGCACAAATTACATAGAAGATATTTTCATTTTCAAATTGTATAGATTTAATGACATAAATACAAATATTATATGTGCATCACATAGAAAAAGAGAGAGATACTATTTTTATGTTCAAAATCTTAGAAGTGTCTTTAAAAATTACTCTGCTTTTGAATGCTTGTACTTGCATACTCTTTAAAAATTGTCTGCAGGAAAATGATAATTTTACTTTATTTTGGTGAAAATCATAGCTAAATAAAAAATACACACTTGACACTGCCTACTCTTCAATAGAATCTAGGCAATAAATTACTGAGGTTTATGGGTAATATGCAATATGCAAGATTGTGTTGAAAATGTCATTTTAAAAAAAATGTTCTTTTTTGAGCTTAACAATGAAGTCTGGGAGACTTAGAAGTTGAAAGAACTTTTGAAGGAAGATGTAGCACAATATGTGAAATTAGAAGTGAATCAGTCAGCCTTAGTGCCTTGTTTACAAGTGTGAGCGAAAATTCAGTAACTAATGTTATAGACAAGCGTATGGTTGCAAGAAAGAAATACGACAACAGCAGAAATAGATTTACGTGATTTATTTCAATAGGAACGTGTGGGCTTGGGACAGCTACCTTGTGGTATAGTTCATAAGCCGGCTGCCGATCTGGGTTGATCTCTCATAGTAGTTCTCACTGGTTGGCGTGGCACTCCTCCTTCTGACTGCCCAGACTGACCGTGACGGATCTCTTCCCTGGCCTCCTGTTGACTGCTAGTACTTCCCTGTGTGACCCCTTTTATGGCGTTTTTTATGGCTTAACAGGCTCGAAAAACAATACAAGTATAATTAGGAGGGAAGCATTTTTATTGGTTGAAAAATAGAAACACTTTAAAATATTATTTTATTTTTTGACCGGAACTCATGCATCGGGCCTATGCGCAAACGACGATAATGGTAATTTTGTGACAGGGCCTTGTCCCGTTCACATCCAGCTCTTGTTCTTGAGTATGTTAGTTTATTTGCCTGCAAATCAGCCGAGATATGTCTTATTTTATTTTATTTTATAACACTAAGAAAAATGTGTTTCATTTGAATTTATGGAAATGAACATCACTCAATGTTTAAACACTTGTTTTTCTTTTTATTCAACATAGAAAATATTGATTTTGGGGCAAGATAATCACTGGTAATGAAAAATGAACTTATGAATAGAAAAAAAATAAAGAAAATCATGGGGAGAAACAGGATGGCCTACATCTCAAGAAATGGAATCTACTGGCTGGCAGGGAGACAGTATTGGGTGTTATTCAAAAGTAATTCTTTTTTTATGAATTGCTGGAACCTGGAAAAACTGTTACTGAACAATGTTACAGTGAGCAATTGGCTTGTTTGTATGATTTTTCTGGTTAATGAAGTTGTCTGGTGATTTTGATGTATAGCAATACCTGTTATAATGCAAATGCAATACAGAGCTAAAATGGGACATTCTTTTGCATATTTATATTACTTATTTCATTCTATGAAATATCCTTAATGAGTCAGCACATGCCACAATTCAAAATATCAAAAAAGTTTCACAAAGAATTTGTTGTGTTACCAAATATATGTTGGGCAGCGTTGTTGGAAAAGATAATTACCTAAACATTTATAATAAGAAAATGAAAACAGAATTCACAAGATTGTAAGTGAAGTTTTTATTTAAAAAGAAAAAAAGAACACTTTAATAAAGTGTACAAACATTATATGTCTTCACTCTGACCCTGAAAAAGGAAAACTACTTGATGTAAGTCAAGCAAGTCATGTTGTAAAGGATTGTCTCTGTTCAAGTCAGGGGTACATCTCTTTCTCTGGTGCCTCTGAGAAATCTATCCCTCTGTAAATTCAAGGCACTGCTGATTGAATGTTTTAAGGGTCACATAACTGGACTAGTGCAGTGAATGCTAATTGCTTAAAAATTGGCCTGGCCTACTAGAGAAAATAATTGGATGATGAAATAATATCAATTTATAGGAATAAGAGTTTGTCCAAGATTTTGCATTAACTATAAAAATGTTCAAAATCATATCTAATCATTATTTTATTAATCTAGAAATTGTATATGTTGTGTACTATTCAAATGTGCTGAAATTGACAAAGATCACAAAAGACAGAATTTACTTAAGAGAGCAGAAATGAGTGTTCATCACTGCCCATTTTATTCATAGGTACCACAAAAAGATGCCCACTAGGGGTAAAGGACAGATAACCCAATTCATTGGATCACTCAAGACAGAGGGATGCAGCTTCACATCTCAGTTCAATATATAACATCCCTCAAATCTTACTTGGGACTACAGACATTATTATTCAACTTGATTGGTGGTCTGCATATGCGACTTGATGAATGAATTGGAGGTATTGTGAGCCTCCCAGTCTCCACAGGAGCCGCTGTGGCATTTTCATATGTGTTCCATCCAGTTCCATACATCAAGTATCCCTTTCTCAGCAAACCTGGGTGGGAGTTAGTCTGCATGTCTCTTTACCAACCCTCCTCCTGCCTCCACTTCAAAATTCACTGCTTCCAACTGCCTGGTAGTGGTGCCTTCCATCCATAGTCAAAAATTCCATACCAGAATGGCATTGTCAATTTTGAATTCTCTAAGTAGGGGTCATGACTTTCATTTTGCATTTGTAATCTAGAACACAGTAAATGTCAGGCTTCATTAAATAAAAGACAGTTCTTAACAATGATAATCCTGCACCTCCATACTATTGTACCATCCTCACACATCAACTGTTCTCATTTGAAATACTGAAGTCCTATTTCAGCAATTAAAGTACAATTACTCCAGCCTTTCATTGTATATTTGTACACCTGGCTCAAAATGGGGTCTCATCTCATTTCTGATCTCACTGCTACCACAGTCAGCAGAGCATCAACCAGGTTCATCATGTGTATCCAGTTTGTGGATAGAGAAAAATTCTGTTCTTGTGCACTTAGTTGGACATGACTAAGACAGTCTGCATTTCCATTAAGAGACCAAGCACGGTACTACAACTAATAGCTGTATGCTGCTAAGAAGAGAGCCCAGCGTTGAACTCTGGCAAAACAGCAAGATGTGGCATGGGTTAGTATTCTGTGAACAACTTGTCTTCGGTGAATATTTTGAAGCAATTCTCATGCAGCACCTGTGCAGCTTTTTCATAGGAAAAACCAGGGCCAACCCTTCTTCTTTGATATGGGCATAATTCCATTCGGTATCAGAAAGCATTCATGAAATGCAGCATATTGGCTTCTCACTCCCATCTTCCATGAGCCATGACAGCTCTCAGTCCATAGGGAGAAGTATCAGAATGGGCTTGGGTGAGTCAAAATGAGTCAGAAGGGGTGCAGAACACAGCATATTCTTCATTTCTTCAAATAGCTCTTCTCTAACTGACACCCCATCTCCAAGTAGTCCCCTTCCTCATTAAACTATGAAGTGGCTCCAGTATGCTTGACAAATTGGTTAAATGACTGTGATAGTAGTTCACTTCCCCAAGATAAGATTTCAACTCTGTAACATTCTTGGGTGTTGGAGCTCCTATCATAGCAGCCGCCTTCCCTGGAAGATGAGCTGTGACCTCTTTGTTGATTTTGAAACTGAGATGTTACATCCAGGAGAAGGAATTTGCACTTACTCCTCTTCAATTTTAGTCCTGCCTAATCCAGTGCAGCAAATGCGTTCTGTAGGTTCTTTAGATGACTAGCATCATAATGACCCAAAATCTGGATATCATCCCTGCATACCTTACAGAAGAGAATATCCCTCAACCTCTTATCCATCTCTCGTTGAAAAATTCTGTTTGTACTGTGCACCCCAAATTATAATTTGTTCCAATGTGTATTTACTATCAGCAGTTCCTGTGTTTCCTTATCCAGCTCTAATTGCTGATAGACATAGCTTAAGTATAGTTTGCTAAACTTTTGGCCATGTCTTTGTGTAACAAATAGGTTCTCTGTTCATGATTTTGGGTAATTATTACATGGTGCAGCAGCATTATTTGTTTGTAATCACCATATATCTGGATGCCTTTCTCTCTCTCTCTCTCTCATATATATATATATATATATATATGTGTGCATGTGCTTTTAAAATATAGTGTTCAGGATTTTTTTATTTTTTAAAAAAGAAAGCATTAGGAAATCAATTGATCGAAATCACCTGAAGATAACAAAAGGTTGAGCCCAATGTAGTGGAATCAGCTGATCTCCTAATTTTGTATACTTAACAGCTGTACATGTTAAATTTTTCTTTTTATATGTCTATTGAGCACTTTTTTTAATATTACTGTTTCCTGTCTAATTCAACTCTGACCATTAACTTTTTTTTATTATAACTTTCACTCCTATATTACAGTTGAGCACTTTCATTTTCAGTGTATTTTTGCTATGCTTTCATAAACCACTTTAACTGGTACACTCTAACATACTATATGATTTATGTGTATTAATTCACTATTATGTTTTCTTTCTGAATGCACAACAATTGTGGGGTTTTTTTTGGGTTTTTTTTTTTAACTGTACAATATTTGTTTACAAAATTTATGGAGGAAACTAAAATGCAAGAAAATCAGAATACTGCACTCACTAAAAAACATCCTTGTTCCTAACAAGGAAGAGTACATGCTAAATTTATTACAAAATATTGAGAATTGAGGTACTATTTTCATTAAACAAATATTTAAAGAACAAAAAAAAACACAAAATTCAAATTCAGAACTAAAAATTACCTGCTAGCTAACTTCGAAAAGGATATGCTCGGTATTACAGACAGTATTAAATTCACAAAAGTTAATAGTAATTTCCAAAAACTATTAAATTACGGAAGTAAAAAAAATAAAAAGAACTAAAACTGTCCTAGTTAAAGAAGCCAAGACAAAGAACATTTATACTATGAACTTAGAGATTTACCAGAAAAAAATAAATAAAAAAGCACCAAACTCAAACATTAAAGGTGTAAATGGAAAGGCATAAAATATCACAGCCAAATTCGGTATAAGTGGCAGGGTCCATATATTATGCTGTAAGTAAGCATTTCTAACTATAAAGTACCATAAAGACCAATTCCCCAATAATACTTCTTTTAGGCTAATAAAAGCAACCCAAACTGAATTTAGTAAAATAAGCCCAGAAATACTCAACAAAATGTGCAAATCATTAAGGATCACTACACAAGCCAATCAATAGAAGTATACCAGTGAGTTCATATCTTGATTCCACAAAATTACAAATAAAGATAAATATTTAGTTATAAAATACGACATAAAAAATCTTATCCGTCTATATCTAAAAAAGGTCTGCTTGAGGCTTTGTACTTCACCAAAGGTTTCATAAATATAACACCTGAACAAATGGACATAATTTTACATTGCAGTAAGTCAATTTTATTCCACAATAGAGAAGCTTGGATTAAAAACTCAAAAAAGTATGACTTCGATGTACTACAAGGTTCATTTGATAGTGCTGAAGTTTCAGAAATAATAGGCTTACATATTTTATATGAAATCCACAAAATTATACATATAAACAACCATGGCCTGTATAGGGAGGACAGACTGATGTTAGTGCCAGACAACAGAAGAATAAATAACAATATAAGAAAAGCACTTTCCAAAATCTTCAAAAGCCTTGACTTTAAAACAGAAATTGATATGGATAAGAAAATTGTCAAATATTTGGATGTAGAATTAAATCTACAAACTGGCAATGTCTCCCCATACATGAAATTTAACACAAAATTAAAATATGTGAATATTAGATCCAACCACTCTGCAAGTATAATAAAGCAAATCCTCAAAGGAATAGAGTTCAGGTTATCTAGAAATTCCTCTAGTAAAACAATTTTCAAAGATAAAAAGAAAGAATATGAAAGGACTTTAAAAGACGAGGGGCATAATTTGAAACTGGAATCTAAACCTCAAATAAAACAAATGAAGAACAATTCAAGGTTTAACCCCACTTTTAACTTAGAGGTCAAGTGTAAAATAGGGAAAAAATTTTTCAAATTACTTAATAAACACTACCCCAAAATTCTGAATTACATCAAATATTTAATCAAAACACAATTAAATTAGTCTACATCTGTACTAGTAATTTAGAAACCACAATAAAAACACGAAATGCCAGAAATTTCAAAACTAACATGCAGCATAACATTTACAATTGCAATTGTAGAAATAAAAATAGATGTCCATTAGATGGAGTTTGCAAAACTGAAGCAGTAATTTACAAAGCAGAAGTTATAGATACAAATGGCTAGAAACAAATATACATAGGGTATCTTTAAAAAGAGGTGGTACAATCATGTCATCTTTTAAGCTACAAAGCCTTAGAAATTCTACTAAACTAACCAACTATGCATGGAAATTAAAATAAAAAAGAATCCTAGCGACATCTGCAACCTTTGTCAACAAGAAAAAATAGTTATAATATCATTTCCAGAGATCAGAAATTATGACCCATTGTATACATACTAAAAAGTTCCTTTTGAGTTCATATGAAGTGGGATGAAAATAAGTATGTATATTTCATTTAATCCCCCACCAATACATTTCCAGTGCACCTGATTTTCCTCTCCTTCTCACCTTCCACCTCACCCCATGTCATGCGCTTATTCATTTATTAATTTATTTATTCTCTTTTTTTTTTAAATATAGCACTCATAAATTATTTTAAAAAATGTGTTAGGAAATCAATTGATCGAAATTGCCTGAAGATACCAAAAAGTTGAAACCAAGGTAACAAAATCAGCTGATCTCCTAACTCGCTCTCTTTCTATTATATATGTGTGTAATATATATATATATATATATATATATATATATATATATGCATGAGTATATTTATTTATTTATATATATATATATATGCATGAGTATATTTATGTGTGTAATATATATATATATGCATGTGTTTGTGCATACACATTTTTCTATTAGGTTGGTGCAAAATTAATGTCGTTTTCTCACATATGTTACTATGTGAGAAAACGACATTATTTTTGCACCGACCTAATACATAGTTACAAATACAGTAACAGTGACCAATCTACTTTTAGCAGTATTTTTTTTTTTTCTTTTTTTATGACCAATTAAATAACAGAAAAAATATCCTCTATTGGTTAATTTTAATTTGAACACTTGGCTTATATTTATTGTATATTATGCAAAACTATAATGAAAAAGTTTTATAAAATGATAGATTTTGGAAACATCTACACTTTTTTATTTATCAGTGAATTTTTGTTTTTAAGTTGTTTTTTCATTTTGAATTTTATTAGTTATTAAAAATAAAGATCTCATGAATACTACTTTTTTATTTTGTTTAATGGTAGATGAATTTCTGGGTGAAGCAACTATCTATATGGAAGATATACGAAAAACAATGAGTTGCAGACAGATAATTCCACTCCAGACACCTGGTAGTATGGAATACCAAGTTGGATCCCTGACAGTTGAGGTATAAAATAAGCATTTGAATTGGAGTGTACTATAGCTATACTACTAATCTATCCACATACCTATAGCATTCTTGCACTCCCAGAAGTACACACTGATTCACATGTTATTTTACTAACTATTCCAATTCTATTGATATTGAAGTGAAAGTTATCTTTAATATTGAATATTAACAAATAATATCCAAATAGACTAGCTGCACCTAATAGTTAACCGTGGATAACTTGATACTCATTTTTGTATACTGCAAAATATAATAAAGTTGAGTCAATCAGAGAGCAACAAAGCAGCTGCAGAATATTTTTCAAAGAAGTTATTGAATTTTGTAAAGTACCTGAAATTTTATTGTTTTATAAACATTAATTAAAAAATTTATAAGTCACTATTGTAAATGATGGTTTTGTTTTTAATATATGAATATTAATGCTGAATTGTATATGTGTCTATTTTTTATTCTTTTATTTCTCTAAAACAGTTTCTTTTGATGGAACCTCATGAAGCTGACCAGTACATGGATTCATCACTTGGACCAAAAAACCTTGGAAATAACCAGATCTCCCCTCGAAAGCATGTGGAAGTCTCCCGTACTGTGACTCCCAGTGGAACTATAGTAACCACGACTACTACTACAACAGAACGGCCCCAGTTTTCTGGTATGGCTTCAGGTAATAAAGATAGAAGTATAAATTATAGAAACTGATTGTATTGGTGTTTGTTGACAATAACACTTGGCATGAATTAAGGTGAATTTTTTTTTCTTTCAAGATAAGATTTTTTTTCTTCCATTCTAATTCTGTTTGGTTATGATTTATATAACTAGAAGAGTTTTAACTTCAAATTTTATACTTTTACTTTTAGTAGAAGAAAGTGATCAGGTTCTTGGTGTTCAGGGTCAAGAATGGGCTGGCGCCCTCTGGTTGGAACATGTTATCCATGACCAAAGCAAAGAAACATTCTAAGTGGCCAGACATTGTAAGAATGACTGTTCATCCAGTAGTTCTAGGATATCATCTAACCACAAGAAGTTTATAAGCAATGTGAACACAGCTCAGGAGAATCATGTGATCTGTCAATACACTTGCTGAACAAGCTCAAACATCCTTCAACCAGGGCCAGAAGGTGAACTTGAGGAATGACAGGTGGTTGTGTGCAGGTCCCAACTTTACATAATCTGTAATGGTCCTAGGCATTGTGGGTAGTGAGGACAGTGTCATTCTGTCTCACTTCTATCCACAAGGCCCCTGAATAAAACTAATGTTAATAAATATCTATAAATATCACTAATTCACATTTGATAGAATAATTTTTACACTTCTTGCTTGAGAACTCTGATTTTAAGCTTTGTTGTATTCTAAGATATTTTTTAAAGTAACAATTAAAATCTAGTTTGATGTGGTTTCCTTAATTTTACATTTTCATTATTTTGCTTATATCATTTTAATTTCTGACAATTTTTGTTTTTTTATTTTTATAAAGATTTGTAGAGTCTGTATTTAAACAATAGTGTAGATTACTTTCTATTTTAATATTAAAATATCAAAAAGTATTTTTTTTTAATTCTATAAATCTGCTTATATTAATGGTTTCAAATATTTTGATACCAAGAACCAAAATTTGAAATTTATAAGTTACAATATATTTTTTGATTCTAAACATGCAGTTTATGATAGGATAGAAATATGAGGTTAGTTAACAAGCATATTTCATGTAATCAATTCTATTGTTACTTTACTAATCTTGATGATGAGGCAGGAATTATTGTAAGATACTTTCATGATAAGAAGAGATTTTCACAAGAAACAGTTTTTCCAATACTGAGGCACTGTACTCTGTAAGGTACAAGTTGATAACTTTTATAGTCAGGTTTCATCTGATTGGTATGCCTATACCCATATAAAACTACAAACTGAAGCACCAAAATATATGACTAGACAATTTTGATAGATACATTTGCTTTAGAGCCAAAAGAAGTGTGTGTCCAGTCTACAGATGACTATGCATGTCAAAGTGACACCTGTTATACTCTGCTTCAAGTTAGAATCTCTTTCTGATTCATCCCAAAACCTGTTGGCTGGATGTGAATGCTAAGAAAGCAAAACTAAAAATAAAATGTGTTCTGCTCAGGGTCTCCAAGTATCACATCTGGTTCACAAAACAAATCCGCTCAAAAAACAATATATATAAAAAGAGTAAATGAACATTACCATTAAAGCAAAAGGCATGACAGAAAATGTTGAATCATGATCCACCTTGTCTGCTTTTAAGAATGCTACTCATGACACTGTTTGCAGTTGAGATAAGGGGCAAGCTGTCAACCTCACTACCAATGATCTCCATCAACTGATCCCCCAAAACACGTATTAACTCCAACCTTTATAATCTCACCCATTCCTCCAGGTTGTTTCCTTTAGCCACAAAGTGATATTGTGATTGTTATTTCCTATGTTCTTTCAAGCTACCATACATGGAGTTTGTAATACTGCTATAGTTTATCACTACAACTATTGCATGTTAAAGATATGGATGTGGTCATTTTGTTTCCAAAGGACAGTGATAAGAGCTATAAACAGTGACCTGAGCAGTGAAAAGTTGGATACACATGACAATTGCTGTGTATCTGTTTTGGTGGTTTCATTTTTGTAATTGGTTTAATTACCAACAATAAAGCTGTATATAGACTATAATATCAATACTGCTTTTAGAATGGCGGTCTTTCAAGAGATAGGTCATTTTTAAAGAAGAGTGAAAGTTATCTTGCTAGAATGTTTTTTAATGCTTGACAAGTTTATGGCCACCTTATTTTTTTATTTAAAAAAAAACAACTCCAAAACTTGCAGCTTAAATGAAATTCTGTGAGAACAACACAATACCCGTCTATATTTCTGAGATGAGGTATTATGTACATTATTTATATTATGCAGACTATTGTCCTCATCTTTGTCACCATATTTATTACAGCGTTTTGGCTGTTGTACGCTTCGGCCTTCTTCATGAGGGGAAGTGGAAAAATCAGGTGTGGCTGACCACATATGGAGAGAGAAGGAAGATCACCAACCTCTGTGAGATCAAGTTGAGATCATAGACAAAGAACACCATCGGAAAACTCATAAACTTAAGGAATCAGCACATATGGTAGGCCACAAAAATCTCTTGAGCCAACCAAGCATAGAAATGAATACAATATAATACAATATTATAAGGAGTGCCAGAGAATAGTGATAATAACAACAAAAATTGCAATATGAGCTCTGGTAAAGACATGCAATGATAACAGCTAAAGTTGCAATATGAGCACTGGTAAAAAAATAAATGCTGAAGATATTAGGTTTATAATACAAAGAAAATCATACACAGATGTCCTCAAGGACACATGACAGTGGCATTAGTTAGATCCAGTGACAGGACCCAAAGAGTGTGAGTTCAATACCCGGTTAAAGCAGTAGAGAACTTTCAGAGGGAAATTAGCAGGAGATAACTGATAACTGACATCCATTAAACATGGCATGTGGAACTAGAACAGTCTACACCAGTGAGCAAGATAAAGGACTCAGTTCGACATTCCAAACACCTGAAGAAGACCAGCGCATACAACGGCTGATATGTTGTAATAAATATGGCAAAAAAGATGAGGACAATAGTCTGAATAATGTAAATAATGAGCACAATACCTATGAAAATTTTAATTTTGTTTGTTACTAAATTTTAACTGAATGTGTCAAATACTTACTCGAACAGTATAGGGAACCAAACATTTTTCCAATATCTTTAGCAATGGATTATATATATATATATATATATATATATATATATATATATATATATATATATATATATATATTCCACAAAGTCTGGAGTGAGCTTACTTCCCAAAAGATGCTCATGACAAGGAGCTTCCTTCAGAGAATACATTTTATTACTTAATTCTGGTGTCTGCTTAGGGATGATGGAATGTTATTAGTTTGCTTTTAAGGTACTGAATGTGGCCAGCCAGTTTCCCCCATTGAACTGTTAGAGCTAGATCTGAGGATAGATCAGCTACCAGGCTCTGATCATCTAGAATTTTGGAGGTGCACCTATATACCATTATATCATCTATATAGATATTCACAAAAGATCATATACTCTTAGGCAGAACATTTATTTAAAGCATAAAGAGGTTGGACTGATAAGTGAGCTTTGAGGGACATCTGCATTGATGTCATAGACCTCTGAGGACTACCTTCAAGAACCTACCTGTTAGAAAGGACTTGATAATTGAACTGGTAAGCTTATGTAGCAAATCCCTATGCCACATCTTGTCAAAAACTTTCAATATATCTAATTGTTATATTAAGTGTATGGTGGCAGAACAAAGAAGAAACAATGGAGGTTTAAGAAATAAACAATTGTATTAATGTAAAAATACAACAATTGGTAAATCGGTGTGAATGTTTCTCATCAAAAGAAGAGAATAAGTGGAACTGTAAAAGTTGTCTGCAGAGGTGTACGGTAGGAGGAGAGTAAGTTGTAACTTACTGCAGTGACGGTCTTTGGCAAGTTGTCTTTTGGAGATGGGAGATCATGTTTCGACAAGCAATGTGAATCTGGGTTGCTATGCAGCCCAACTGCCAAAAATGTCCCTTTGATGGGCTTTTATATCCTTTTCTTAGGCTCAGATCAGCTCCAATTTTTTTTTGTTTCTTTAGGCAGAAGTAGGTGCTATTGGGTTGAAATTCTGAATTGTATTTTTCTTTGAGTGTGCAAGCAAAAACGAGAGATACATGCTATGTACAGCTAATGGAATTTTTAGTTCAATCTTGGTTTTCAGAGCATTCACATCTGGCCAGTGGTGGAAATTAGCATAGTATGAATAAGATCTGGTTTTAGGAAGAATGTAACACGATCATCTTCATGATGTCTTTATTGTCTAATGCCTCACTGTATCTGTTAGTAATGACAGGAAATCAGCAGTGCAGAGCGACAATCGAAATCCATATTGCCTATTGTGCAAGAGGTTGTCCCTATGGGGGGAATCAACAACTTTCTTGTTGATTATAGCCTCAAATAGTTTGCTAATGACACTAATGCTGATGGGCTAATACTGAGATGAGCTTTCTTAAAAACAGAACATGCATTTAACTCCTTCCACAGATTTGGAAGGATTTCTCCTTCAGGTAGCAGTTAAACAATTTTGCTAATACCTCAAGATATATATTCTTAAGGACAGCCACTGAGATGTTATCTGGACTGATAACCTTCTTAGAGTCAATGCTTTTGATAAGTCTTGAGACTTCCCAGGCCTTGATATAAATATTAAGTTTGTGTTCTGTGAGTGGATGGAAGTTATCTAACATAGGGTTAGAGGTAAAGATCGTAGTGAAGTGTTTTGCTTTATCTGACAAGTATACGATAACCTCTGGGCACTGACATTTGCTTCTGTTGAGAATTTATTTAAATTTTCCAGAAGTCATTTCCTTTTGAATTTGAGTTGAACTCTTGCAATGATTGCAGGAAGTTCTGAATACAGCAAGGGTTCTACTACACCATTCCTTGTGAGAGATATTGTTGTAATGGTTATGGCTGCAACACATTTAGAAGTGAACAAGGACTAGCTATTTGGTATTTGTTGATTTTTTTTTTTTTTTTTTTTTTTTTTTTTCCTGAGGTATAAAACTTTCCGTGCCAGAAAGTATATATTTAGAGATGAGAGTGGCAGTTCTGGGTCCTCTATATTTGAAGAATGCTGAAAAGGGAGCTTCTGTCATGTAAGATCTGAAGCTGTTCCAGTCAGCTTTGGTGTACTGAAAAATCATTCTATGAAACAGCCCACCAGGTGGTGCTTTTGGTTTGGCATCAACTTTAACACTGACCATTGAATGGTCCCAAGTGTCTAGGGATGATAACACTTCAGTGGAGCATTTTCCAGGGAAGGAGGTGAAGAAGAGATCAAGTAATTTTACATAATGTCCTTTTGTATCATGAATAGTGGACATATCAACAATCTGTATCAGTTTATAAGCAAGGTAGACAAACAAATCTTCAATAAGTATCCTGAATTTTTAATATTTTTGATACAATAATTATTGTTCCAGATATCTATTGAGAACTTTATAGACAAAAATTCTGTTCATCTTGACAGGTGTTAAATTACATAATTTTACATATATCAATAAGTTTTACTTATGATAACTGAGTAAGTTTGAAATAAAATATTTAAACAAATATTAAGTAAACTTAATTCCATTAGAATGCAAAAAGTATAAGCCAATAGTACTGTGTTTATTAACTGATGTAAATGCTAATGAATAGGTATATTTTGTATTTTTCATGCAATATAATTTGAAAAATCACTGGTGGTTACTGTTTCTTTTTCTTTTCATTAAATACTGATATTTGCTACTTGTCATTAGAAATATAACTTTGAGAAAATAAAACTTTTTGTTGAGATAAAGATAATTTGCTTTAAATTTAAGTTGAAGCAAATATATATTTATGGTCTCTACAAACCTTTATGAAAACATTGGATTCCTCTTTAATTACTGATTATTTTTTATTTCATTATTAGAAAAAACTTTTTTTTTTATCTCTTCAGAAATTAAAACTTTTTTTCCTCATAATTTCCTGCATGAGTTTTAGTTTTTGAATGTTTAACAAAATTTGTCTACTGCTTGTAATTTTTATATTCAAGTGCTTTTAATTACTTCATTAATAAATATCTTTGGTATAAAGGGTTTTATAAAAGACTTTCAGTTCAGGAGTAAATTGCAGTGCAGTGATTTTCTTATATCTATAAGGATCTATTTGCTAAGTAAAAGAAACTATATATTTGGAATTGATTGATATTTTAATTTTTGGGTGTATATCTGTTTTTATAAGATCTTCTTATATCCCAATAAAAATGGAATTAGAAAATGTTTTAGTAGGTCAATACAAAATTTTTTGTGGTTTTCCCAAAACAAATATTTTCCTGTAAGTTATACAGAAGACATTTATTTAGAAATTTTATCTTAGTCTAGAACTTTATGCAAATATATAATATTCTTTAATAATTTTCATTTGATATTTTTTACAAAAAACATTTGGAGAGAAAAGAAAATTCAAGTGAAAATAAAGATACATTATGGAGTGAAGTAAGGAATCCTCCAGGTCTTCTGCATAAAATCTAATAAGGCTTTCATTCTTTTAATTCTGATTTGAATATTTTCAAACTTGCATATATGAAAATATTCAACTAGAAAAGAATACAAAATTGTGCTAATTATTATATGTTGCAAGCTCACATGACTTATTTCTTCAAGAATTTCTACCAGTGCAAGTTTTTTTTTTTTTTTTTTTTTTTTTTTACCAATACATCCCCATGAATGATGAGGCTACTGGGGCATGGGCGTTTTTAACAAGCCATCTCTGGAAAAATTTCCAACCAAGGCTAAAGAGCTTCTATCTGTCCATCAGGTGAAGACTTCTCACCTCATTTCAGCCATTGACAGGTTCCAAATGGTTCCATCTACCAAATTTTGCTCACTTGGGTCAATCCATGGTATAGTATTCCTTGACTTTACAATGATCCTACATGCTGAGGGTTCTCTCCAGGAAAATATTATCAAGGTCATCTCCTTGACTAATCAACTATGGTGAGATTTGAACCTGGGTCTTTTGGTTGAAATGCTAATGCTTTAACCTTCAGCCATGTGTTGATATTTCTAATAATTTCTGATCATTCTTTGTATTCACAAAAAGAGCTTTTTTATTTTATTTTTGGATTATTCAGTATTTTGTGTAGAAAATGAAATGCTTC
>OZ010578.1:64365445-64557945 GCA_963932145.1 Acanthosepion lycidas
CAGCTACCAGCCAAAGTCAATTCCTTGATTAGTGATCACCATTTTTTTCACTCATTCTATCCCTGTTGTTATTTATAGATATTTTGATTCTTTCATCTTGTCATTTATAGAAGTGGTTTGATAACTAACTTTAGTTTATGATTGAGATAACATGGTGAATCATATTAAATTACTTACATCTTGAGGCTTATTGGCCTAACATCACATATTTTTGCTGGCAAAATAGTTACTCTACTGCCATAAAATATTTTTTTCCTTTCTTATATACCACAAACCCTTGTAACATTTTACACTGGAATGATTTATTTTATCTTTTTCAGTAATTGTTTTAATTATAATGTATATTTTCACTTTTATAATTACTTACTTGAACTGAAAAGATAATTTCTATTACAAATTAAAAACAAAAGAGCCTAGAACTTTTTATTGTAGATTCCTTTACTTGGACTCTTTATTGCAAGGTTTGTCTTGTTTTGATTAAAATAATTCGCTTGTTTGGATATGAAAACAAGAATGTACTTGCACATTACATTTTTCCTAGAAGAAATATCAACAAATAATGAAAAATAGAAATGTTAATTTTAAAATATAATTCCCACTAAAACTTTTTCATTTATTGTGATCTCAAAAGTTGTATTATATCAAAACATACATCCAGTTATCTATTCAATAAAATAAATTCTCATATTTTTTTTTTTAATTTAGAGATTTTTGGTTGCTTTTATCTTCATTCCTAGAAGATCAAATAAAAATAATATTTAAACTATTTAGATATATACTTTCCTTTGACAAGATAACAATATCATTCTAAAATTCTTTTAATATATTAACATTTCAATTATATTTGTAAGCAAAATATCTCAAAGTGAATATTAAAAAGAGAGATAACTTTATTTTGTGATATCCTTTATTATGTACAACTATTTTTGCATTTAAATGTTTGGGTTTTGTATTTTGTACAAATGTTTATGATTTCAAACTTGATATTTATTGTATTTGATGAACTTGTAATTATCAGCAAATCTGTTTCTCTTTTGCCACAGGAGTTTTGCCAGGTTTCTGGGAGGTAACACCTGTAAGTACTCTGAATACAGGTGGTACTGCTTGTGTGTGCATGGCAGACCACAAATGGTGGGAGAAAGGATTGGAAAAATGAATTTGTTACTTCCTATTTGCATTCAAAATTTTATCAAAGTTTCTATAATAATATATTATAAATATAAACATTTTGTTATCTTTCTGTTCTCTATTCTTATTTGTCTCTTAATACATTTCACTCTTCACATACAAAAAACACAGCATTGAGAATCAAAACTTGAAAACCAAAAATTGAAACTGAAATTTAGGTGTTTTACTTTAACCACACCCACCCAACATATCCCTAGCTTTAACTTCTTCATTCAATATCATCATATCTTATTTTGTTAATGGAATTTTGATATGCAAATATGGATTTATACTGGGAAGATAGCTTGGATGAATCTCTCTGAAACCTAACTGATTAAAAATCTCTGACTAATTGCATGTTCCTGGCTCTCCAGCATTTTGGTGCATTTTTGAATGCTTGCTGCATTTTCTTGCAGAGCTGATAATAATTAACAATGTTGAGTCTGTGGCTGAGACAGCAATACGAGAATTAATGGAGAGGTCCAAGAGACCACGTACGCCAACAAAAACTAGCACCTTGATTATAACGGGTGTAAAAAGGGTAAGAAAGATTGTATATTTTTAGTTGATTGCAATAAAAGTGTGTATTATATATAAAATAGTTTTTGTATATCTTTTATCAACCAAGCAAGATTTCAAATTTCTTTTTACAAACTTATATTTAGCAATGACATTTAATTTCAAATTTCTTTATCAATTATGTCATGAACAAGAACCATAAAATCTAAGTCTTAGAATAACACTGATTTATTTTAATTCTTCTAAACTTAAACTGTCTTTAAGCTAAATTCTGCAATAAATTCAATAAGTATATCATAAGTCTTCTAATGATAGATAGTAACATTAATTTAAGTAACAAAAAAAAAAAAAAAAAACATACTTTTTTATCCACTTGCTAAAATTAGTAACTCAATGTGCAATTAAGATTATAATATATGAGATCTTATTCCAAGCCAAAAAGTTATTGAAATTTTTTAAGGCTATTTAATAAAATAACATTAAACTTTTCATTTACTATTTTAAAAATATTTTATTTCTATAAAAATGATTTGTTCAAGGAATTCATTGACAACAGTATACAAGAGATTACTGGAAATTTATTAACCTTACTCACTTCTAAAAATTTTGCCAAATAATCAAACATCAAATTTTTTTTAAACTTTTTAAATGGGTTGAGAACTTTTCAAAAACCCCTCGTATATAAAATAAAGATGACTGTCATTTAGTTTACATATTGAAAAACAATGTTACTGCTTTTACCAGCACATAATTTACCCATATGCATAATTTTTTTCTGATTTCATAAGCTTTAAATATTTATTAAAGTTTTTTTTTTTTATTACTCAATTAAGAAAACTATCACTTTGGGTTCCATCTACTGTAAGACAAATTTTGTTTTAAGGGAATAATTAGAAGAAAACTATATTAATATATTTCTTGTGTATGCATGGTTAACACATACAAGAAAGTGATAAAAAATGCAAAATAATGGAAGAAAACTGATTTTAAAATTACTGAAGTCATCACTCTTTAAACAATACTCAGTTGTAAGCAATAAAAAGAAACCTGCTATACTCTGTACCTGAAAAACAATGTTGTTTATAAATGATAGAATAAGGAGACATCTGATTTTTAGTTTTATAACATCTGCCAGCAGATACTATTGACAAGATATACTCAAAGCAATTATAGAAATACATAGTCTGGTGTGATAATATGTAGAAGATGATCATTGAGTTAGTCTCTCAAATAAAACCAACAATCATTAGAGTAATTAGTACTGAACTATCAATAGTTACAGTTTTGTTAATTATTGAATATTTAAAACAAACTGATAAATCTTTGCAAACTATGAAAATATTTTGCTTTTAATTTAATGTTAATGCAAATATGAGAAATAATCTCGGTTTCATTGACTATTTTTTTAATATATTTTTAATTATGTTTGGGCAACAGCCACTGGCTCAACATCTGAAATTTTGTTCCTGTCCTTCTGCTATTAATTAACCTAGCCAGTCTTTAAATGAACTTTCAACTTGTCTTACTCTTCCCCTTTCATTCAATCAAATGTATTTTGACAGGTATCTATGATAAACTCAATTTTTTTTAACAAATTATGAATTAGAGCTTAGTGTTTTTACTTTTAGAATTTATCATACAAAGAAAAAAATCCTTTTTCTGTAATTATTTATACATGTAGTCTCAAATACAAAATCACCATTACATATGTTATTAAAGAAATTTAAAAACAATTTTCTGCTTTTAAAAGAGGGGAAAATTGCGTTTAAATTATAAAAATAATATTTTCTTCAAAAATACAAAGTAGAAAAATTCATTTGAGATAAGCTGTTAATTAAAAGAAACTGGATTATTCATGAATAATATTCACTTACAAGTGTGATAATTTAGCTGAGAGAACAAAGTATAGAATAAAGTCCCTTACTGAAAACCATATATATATATATATATATATATATATATATATATATATATATATATATATATATATACTTGTTAATGCTTTTACTTTTCAGTAATAATTCAATTCAGGAATGGCTATCATTACACTTACAGGCTTTATATCAAGATAGAATAAAAATAAATTTTTGCAGTTTGAAGTGTTAGCTTCATAGGGAAATATTAGTCAGTATCAAGGTTTTTGTGGTAGCGGCCAGACTAACAGATTAGTGAAACTTGTTACAGACTCATATCAAAGAAGAAAATTTAAATTCAAAATATTGAATTTGATAAGTCAGATACTTGGATTAAATACCAAAAGTAACTGTTTTAACTTTACAGTAAAAGGTAGTAGTAAAATCATAATAGACAAGCAGTAAAGCCTGACATTGCCTGGTAGTAAACTTCCTCTGAATGGAAGATCATAACCGCCATATTCATTTCGTACATGCATGTAAGGCTGAAGTCTAGTAGAACTGATGGCTGCCCGCATAAAAAATGTAATGTACACAAGTTGTTGGTATTCGTCAGCACAACGGAAGAAAAAATTTTAAGGCTTAAAAGGAAGCAATGGACAGCCATAGTAGCATCAGCCATTTGCCATTATTAAGACACCTCCAATTAAAAGTTGTCAAATTCAATACGAACACAGGCCTTAGGAAGTTTTTGATTTGTTGCGGCAGATGGCTTTGTATTCCGATGGGATGGTTTTATTATTTTATTTGCAAGACATTATATGAAGCCCTGTGTCAGTTGCAATGTTGTAAAACACAATAGCGTGAATGGTAGATGCATCTTTTGCCCAAAAGATGGCGCTGCCATTACCGCAAACAGAACCACATAACAGAAGTATGGGAAGGTGCCGGGGCAAGTACTTGTAAGTGACACAAATTATTTTGTAGTTTTTAATAGCCAGTTGAGGTGAACATGAAGTGCAAGTAGTGTTACCTAAAGCAGCCCTTATAGTAAGGAGAGAAACACACCAACAGTGTACAGCAGAGAATGCATATGATAACTCCGCATGCTGCTATTCTTTTATTATCCTACTTCTTTTTGCTGAGGCCTGAATTGCATGGAAGCACTCGACTTCTCTGACAAACGAATCCACCTTCCCACGTATTGGTTTTGTGTTGCAACTGAATATGGTTATGTGGTCAACATGTAAGTGCGAATGCAGCTATGGTGGAGTTTAAGTGATAACGAAGCATCTAGTGAGCAAGACAACCTTTAATGAAATGTCTTAGTAATGGCAAGTGGATACTACGATGACCTTTAAATAAACCAAGTTCAAAAATGAAGGAACCTATGATGCAGCTGACATAAAAATGTGTACATTGTGCTTAAACGTGACCGACCATGGGCTATAGGATTTCTGCATAGGTAATATTTTTAGCTTTGTTTGTTGGAGAGTAAATGTTATCCTTACTCCCGACTCAGGAGCAGCCTACTTAAAGCTGTTCATGGGCAAAACACTGTTCACCTAAATGCAGACCTGCGACACTGAGCATCTGTCCTTGTGATTTGACCATTGTTGTTGAGCCGTGCTCGCCCTAACCCAGGGCTTTCTAAAGCTCTGGCAGATGCAGCAGCGCTGGCATTTCTTAAACAATGAATATCGATTTGTTGAGGTTGTTCTGAAACCCTGGAAGATGCTATAGCTCTAGCATTCCTAAGATGATGCAAAGTGGTTTGTTCAGGGCTTCCTAAAGCTCTAGAACATGCTGTAGTACTGGTATTCCTTAAACACTGAAGGATTATCTGTGTTGGGGACTTGGAAGCCCTAGCCCTAGAAATGTGTATTGCATTCTGTGAATTCTGTACTAAACACTCTTCAGTTGAAAGTCTAGTGCGCATCATGATGACAACTGATGCTACTGATGCCAGCCTTTCAGTTCGTTCAGTGGTACTTTCCGTGGAGATGCAAGCAGAGCGTGAGGCCATCTGAGAAAGGCGCAACGAAGTTTGCTCTGTGATTTCACTTGCCCTTGCTGCTCTTGTAGCGGAGGCAGCAGCCGTATGCCATCTGAAAAGTTTTCTTCTCTTTGGCAGCATTATAACCAATTTTTAAAAAGCAAACGTAATAAAAGGTATGTAGCTTTTTTGAGTGCAAAAAATACGTGTAGTCTAAATGTAGGCAGGTTAGAGGGATCCCAAAAATGTATGTAACTGCATCAAAAGGGGATCAAAGACAAAAAAAGTGAAACTTAAAAAATTCAATTAAAGCCAAAATGGTAGTAGGTAATTTGGGAAGTAAATTTGATAAATGTGGAAACAGATGTAGTTATAACTAAGAAGTAAAAAAAACAGTTTGGATACATAATCAACAACTTGCGGTTTCCATAAGAAGCGAATGAAGTGAGCCAAGTGTGGGACAGTAATCGCAGAAGTATGAACACGTGTGTGAGTTATGGTATAAAGAGGCAGTTGACCTTGAGCACACATACTAAGATGACATACCTACATATGTGCACATGTGTGTGTGTAAGAGAACTGCTCATGCATATGTGGATGGGCCCAAGGTTAAACACTTACAACCATCCTAATGAGCTTGCAGCAACCTTGAATAGTTGATGCGATTGGTTAACCTCCAGCTGGGTTAGTCAAAGCAGTGCACAGTGGCAGGATGTTTCAAAATAGTATCTGGCGACTTTATTGTATCGGGTTTTTTATTGATAAATATGAAATGTAGTTCCTTATCCCAAAATAGGCATTGCCATTTTGATTTACATCGTCACCGATGTAGTGCAGTCTCTCAAAGTCAGCCAATCAGAAAATGTGATTTTAAAGCTTCATTTTTCTTTGAAAATTTTGAGCAGCCAGGAGATATGAGGTAGTTTTATTGAGCAAAAGTTCAAAATACAAGTGTTTTTACACTTCTTACAAACAAAATTTGAAGCAATTTTAATTTTGTTTACTGATGGATGATGAAGGCATTTAAGTAGCACGAACTTAGATGAAAACGTGCAAGAACTTTTTGGGGCAGCGATGCGCAGTAGTAAAATTATTGTGAGTAGGTGCTTTTTGCTATACGTAAATGGCATGAAAAGATATAACAGTCCGCCGGTGTCCCCTTGAATGAAAAAATGCAACCAAATATGAAAAATTGGACAAATTAGCTTAAATGATGGCATGAAGTGGCATGAAATGTGTTTAGTGATTTTGCCCACTGAATTCAATCTTATGCTTTAGTAGGCTAAATGGGCTACAAACACCTAAAAAGCAGCAGTTTCACCTTGTTTTTACTGATTTTTCTGATAAAATTTGACATGTAGCTCTGTAAATCCCTTTTAAAATGGCCTTGATGTTTAATTTACTGTGCAAAGGCAGAAAACATGGAAAGTAATGCATGCCTGCCATTGAAACAGTGAAAGATCCTTTTTAAAAACCATGGTATGAGGGTTAAATCCTGAAATAAAAGTAGGCTACCTGAAACCTCTGTCCCATTTGACAGCCCCCGTTCACACATGATCTCACATCACCCTGGAGCATGAATGGACCAATCAGCAGCAAGCATTATGCATTGCGCAAGCCACGTGTGACTAGTAACACTAATCCAATTGGCTTTTGGGACGCAAAGTCCGGCTGCGACAGAAATCCTTCATTGTTATAACTTTTACATCCGAAACCAAAATATGTCCATTCTTGTCCTTTCTTATTCTCATATAAGCACTTAAATCCGACTTTTTTCTAATTATGCTACCACTATTAATTCTAACATGAAAAGTGCCTATATCTGCTTGTGTGCAGTGAATGCCCATAATTACACACATGTGTGTCTGATCAAAAATGAAAAATCGATGATATTGATTTAAATATTGACTTGAACCAATTTTTGGCAACGTCAAAACCTCAACAGGACCATTAGCAGCAACTGTGTCAAATTTGGTTGGAATCGATTGAAAAATGTAGGAGATCCGATCAAACATATAAATGAACACACACACACATTCTGCCTTTTATATATGTATATATAGATTGAAACCTTAAAAATACTGTATACTTAGATTTAAAAATGTACAAATATATATAATAAACTTTTTTTACTGTTACTATTAAGTATTTTAATAAAATTAAAAGAAAAGCAAAATTTTAATACTTTAGTTCATTCTTGAATAAATTTAATATCTAATAAAATTTAATTGTTGTTGCAATACAAGGGAAATAACTAGAAATTTTTGTCTTCTTTTAAGAGTCTATCTTTTAGTCGTTCTTCTCCACTCTCTCCTCTTTTCAACCACTCCTTACATTTTTTCTCTACCACCAGGAACCAGTTGTGCCTGCAATCAAGGTAGTTGATTTTGTTCACTAAATGCACAAAGACTTATGCAATATAGCATGTTTTTTATTTATTTATTTTGTTTTTGTTTCGACATAAATTTCATCTAGTTTCTTAATTTTTTTGTTAACACTACATTATAATCTATTAATTCAATTTGCACAATCTATTTCTTTACATAAATCTTGTTTTGAGAAGTAATAATTTTTTTTTACCTTAAGTTTTATTATAAAGCAATATAAACTCTTGTCTATAAATTTTGTTTGAACAATTGAACATTTTTTTTCCCTGTTCTTGATTGTTAACACATTTTTACTGATCCCATCTTCAGTCTTTGTCAGGTGTATAATCTGTAAGAAAATAGGATTGGGGAACCTATATTTTCAGGAGATGACAACACTAATATACTAGTCTATTTCAGTAACATGAAATACACAGGTAAGAACCTACCTAAATCCATGTACCCAAGTAATTACAGTCTATACATGGAGGAGTTCCTTATACCATTTATTCTCCTAAGCAAAGAAACTTATGTATCCGGCCACATCTTATTTTTAAAATCTTGGAGTTCCCTATTAATAGAATGCTAAAGAATACATCACCTGAAACATTGTGGAAGCAGCATCAAAAACATGAACAAGTTCAATTGAACAAACAAAATTTAGAATTTAAATTTTACTAGGGTTTATAATTAT
Source organism: Acanthosepion lycidas (assembly GCA_963932145.1). Lineage (NCBI taxonomy): Eukaryota > Metazoa > Mollusca > Cephalopoda > Sepiida > Sepiidae > Acanthosepion > Acanthosepion lycidas. The sequence goes on from OZ010578.1 coordinate 64,374,041, forward strand.
AAATGATAGGTTAAATGAAATCTCAACCATCCTAAAAATCTGGCTAAACATTAAATTTTTCATTTGGAAGACCAAAAGCTTTTTTGTGTTACCTTGTGCTGAAAAGTTTATATTTTTTAAATATTCTTCAGTCAGTAGGTAATTTAAATTTAAATTTTTGCATGTGTAATGAATCTCTTAAACAAATAACATATAAATCTGCTTATTTCACAAAAAATTATATTTACATAATTTATATTTAAATTGAATAAATTATAGTTACATAGAAATTTATATTTATATAAATTATATGAATAAATATATGGACTTGGTCTTAGAATCATATTGAATAAAAAAAATTGAAAGTCACTATGAAGTGTTGATTCCTATGTCCATAATGTATGTATATAGTTATATAAATATACATTTATACAATTTATATAAATGTCTTTTGTTTTATAAATAAAATAATACCAGTTATTAATACAAGCATTTTTCAATGACATTCATTTTATAGTCACAATCATTGACAAACCTTTTTCATTCTCTGAAGATGAATTTCATTATATATAAACTTATGAACATTTTGATAAAGCTTAATGAAATATACAGTTTCTGCTTTACCAACAGGTAAGCACAGCTCTATACAGTGTTCAATGCAATGTTATTGAATCTAATTAACTAACTCTTTGGATTTTATTTTATTTTATATTTTGTTCACTGTTATCTTTTTCTTTAGTGATTATTAATATAATGCCTGATAATTGATTTATAATTAAATGTACAACTTATAAGTGCTTAAGAATAAACAAAGTAAACTGGTAAGTCAAAATATGAACAAATTGCTATGATAACTCATAAATTAGTGTCACCTTAAAATTGATTTAATGTTGGAATTCATAAAGAACTAGTGTTTCTCTAAAATATCATCAGTGTAATATAAACTCTAGAAATATGCCATTGCAATAAATGATGCACTTAGCTAACAATTTTTGCTGTATAATTTTGTTTGTTCAGTTTGTATCAATTTAGGGAGATTTCAATCCACGATCATAAAAATATTACCTTAAATATTGAAATGCTTGGAAATAGAATGATTATACAATATTATGATACTCATATTTAAATAAAGACTATAATGTCACCTCACCTTCTAATAAACATTTGTATAAAAAAAAAGTATTAAACTTTTATGAAAGATACATCAGTATTCAGTTTAATATTCATATTTCTAAATAAAAACTCTGAACATTAGAAAATTAGCAAAAAGTGCAATTGTCCAAGTTAAATCTTCATTATAAATGAATTCTTAGTTTAAAAAAAAAATAAACTAGTTTTCTAATTTTAAAATTAAATAGTTTTCATGCTGTTTTATTTTAAAATATTTTTTTAAATGTATAATTTTTATGCTAAAATTGTGGCTGTTTTTTCTTTCCATTTTCATCTTTGACATTTTAAGATTTTTTTTTTTTTAATATTCATGGATGCTTTGTTTTTACTTAAAAATAAATATTTTTCTTTTAATCTTAATTTATGTGCAATTATTTTTATTTGTGAAAAGTCCATTATTTTAATAATTTGTCATGTTAAAATTGTTAATATTCTAGAAAACCATTAATTACACCATGATTAAATATTTTGACATTTTAGGAAATGTGACTAATTATAGCAATTTATTCAGCAGTTTGTCTTATCGAATATAGATTTTGCTTGGATTTTAATGTGTTTAATTTTTTTACTGTTTTTAACAATTTAGCAAAACATAAACTTTTCATATTTATAAGTTATATATTAACTATGCTTTGTTAATGATTGTCTATTTGCTGTTATTTTATGAAGGTAGACTCTTACCTTTCAATAGTTTTATTTTTTGTTTATGTGCTTAAAAAATTCTTTAAAATTTTTTTTTTTTTTTTTGATATTTTATCTTTTCATTCAGTAGTCATGATTTTTGCTTGGTAACATTTGATCCAGTCATAGTTATTTCTTTTTGTTAAATTAAATCCTTTTATGCATATATTTGATATATGAATAAGACACTTTGCCAAATAAATTATATAACCTAAACTCAAAAATTCTTGAATAAATAAATTGAAAGATTTTTAATATTTTAAGGTCAGTTTAAGTGAAGGTCTACACAAATATATTTTTTTAAGTTTATGCTCAAATTTAGAAAAAAATCTAATTTTATTGGTGGTTATAAAGAAATTTGTGATTTATATATGACACACACACACACACACATATATATATATATATATATATATATATATATATATATATATAATTTATCATATAGACAAAAGCAGATGCAACTTTGTTTCGGTGCATTTCAATTGCACCTTGACAGGTGGGAACCAAGAATGGTTATGACCAATTCTGCTTGTGAACAAGCCATATGTGAAACATCACTTCTTTTTTCCATTTGTTTGAGAAAAATTATACATGAAGCAAAAAGATGAGGGAGTGAAACAATAGTGCTTGTTGATAGCAGTTTGGTGAAGAATGGATGATATATATATATATATATAAGGTTGGTGCAAAATAATGTCGTTTTCTCACATAGTAACATATGTGAGAAAACGATATTATTTTTGCACCAACCTAATATATATATATATATATATATATATATTATATATAAACATTAATTATAGAAATTGAAAATGTTATTTTAAAACACTCTTTCACATTCCATGCATTATTGTATTTTAGCATTTTATTGATTAGAGACACTAAGATGTACTTTATCATTATGAATTGGAATTATTGAACAAGGGTAAAAATTTTCTGTTGCTGACCACTCAAAAATTATTTTTTGATCAAGACATGAAAAACTAGCAATCACATTTTAGATAAATTTAAGGAATAATCTTAAAATATTAATTATTATGCATAATTTTTAAACTCTCAGTTACAAAATCTTTAAAACATCAACCTTGCATTTTATATAAAAATTTTGATTAAATGTAGATTTAAATTTATAGCATATAAAGGTTCATTATGCTCATGTGCAAATTGCTTACATGTTTATATTTTAATAACTTTACATTTTATAACTGAATTACAATTTTTTTGTAAACAGTGAGATGTACAATCAAATTGATTTTTGGAGCCGGTGTTTCGTTTTTTGGGTTTTTTTACATATAAAGGATAGAATATGACTTTAGGTATGGAATACATATTCATAATCCACTTAAAAAACTTTATATTCAGTACAATATCATTATAAACACATAAAAAAAAAACTGGCAAGGACAAAATTATTCATATGCCAAAATACTGTTTTAATTATTTATTAAATTCATAAAATATGTAATATATCATGTTATGATGAGTCTTCAATTTTTAAAAGAATTGAATTTTATTATAATGAACATGCAATTTGCTTACTTAAAGTTGGTTAACAATACCACAAACATGGCAAAGGCGAAAGTTTGTTTTTTTTTGTTGTTTTTTTTTTTTTGTTTTTTTTTTTACAAAGCGGTTCACTTTTTACAAGGTAGAGGCTTACAGTAAGAGGCAGTTTATGCAGATAGGAGGGGAAAATAATGGTTAACCCTAGACTTGAACAGGTCTAGATTATAGGTCTTGAAGATCGTAGTTATTGGGGAAACATCCTCTTGAGAATCAGTTCCACAGAGTGGTAGTTCATGGAAAGAAGCTGTTCAAGTGGAATTCTCCAGAAAGGAATATGGAGGGAATGTGGTTGATTTGCTGCTATGGAAGTGGCACGGTGGTTCCTAGCCATGAAAGTTAGAACTGGTAGAACCAAGAAATGCATTCTGTACCTTAGTAACATTGATTCACCCAGCTTGTTGGTGTGAATAAATGCCAATATGTGGATTCATAAGTTGTTTGTAATTTCATTTACAATCAAATTTTCTCTATCTCCTATTATGATTGGCTTATGCAGCAAATGTTTACAAAATTAATCTTTGTAAAATTTATCAGTTTCCTATTTCATACAAAGACTTTGAAGTCTAAATTCAAAGGGAAACAAATATTTAATATTAACGTATCTTATTCTTTAAGAGTTGTGTCCCTTGATATATCAAACTTTTATACAAGATGAATATGGAGATTAGTAAATCTTATGATTATTTATTGACATTGATTCTTCTTTTCCTGTTTCCTGTTTAATGTTTTATGTTTAACTTATGAAAATATATGCATTGGATTATTGAAGCTCACTACCACCATAAGTGAAAGAACATTAGTTTCAAACTAACAATAGATATTTGGGATATACAGGTATACATTCCTGTCTAGGGATTGAGCAATATCCTCTTCCTAAGCACAGCCCTTAGTAAGCATCATCTGAATTCAGATTTGTAAAAAAAATGTTCTATTGGAGTGATGCTAATGTCTTGCAGTGGTGTCAGTACAGTAGCTAAATACTTTGTCTATTTGATACATGACACCTGACACCATATATCTGACTTTTTTCTTATAAATTGAGTAATACAGTATTTCATGTACCTATTCCAGCTTTGAGTCCGAATGTACATATAACTCTACAATAATGAGATTCTAGAATATAATATACAGACAATATATGCTAGAAATGGTCACCAACCTATTACACAAACATGGAGTGTATTCACTCTGTTTCTAGCTTTGATTCAGAGTCAGGTTGCACAACATTCATTAGACCAGTCATATTTCTTTACTAGACAACTTGCACTGCTTATTAATATTTTTTTTCTCTCTCTCTCTCTCTTTCTCTCTCATGTCAGCAAATATCTGGTTGTATTTACGTGTATATTTGCAGAGTAATGCTTTGCACCTAATATTTCCCAAATCTGCTTAATTTGAAAGTTTCTAAATTATTATTCCTTGAGTTAAAGTTTACCATTGTAGGTAGCAACATGTTTTTTCACTGTAGCATTCTATTGCTTTCCACTGCCTCAAACAATTTTATACCTTACTGGTATGTCAAGCTGTACATTGTGGATTACTGTGCCATTCAAGTCTGTCTATTCAAATTTAAAGAACTTTCTGAGTTCCCACAAGATGTTTGTAAAACACACTCACTAAAATCTGACTTGGAAAAAAAAAATTAAGAAAGTTCTTATAATGTTATGAAAGCTCGTGTAAGAATGTTATCAATTCAGTCCTCACCATTGCATTTTAAGATTACTTTTATAATTTTAAGAGATTGAGATTATATATACAACTCGGTTATATTTTATAAAGAATATTATTAAACTATGTAATTTTATCTTAACAGACCATTGACAGTACTCCAACTGATGATAACATTGAAAGCCCATCATCAGCATCTGCTGATAAATCACAGACGGGAAGTACTATATCAGAAAAAGGTAAAATCTATGCTTTCCCCATTTTTTTAATTTATTGATAAGGCATTTTATTTCTTTTGCATTTATGTGAATTTCTCTAATTTAAGATTTTTTTAATGCAAAAATAACATCACTTACTCTTATAATGACTCTTAAATTATTTATTTTACCCTAAAGTAGCTTCTATATATTTGATACATAATTTTATTCAATTGACTAAGCCAGTGATTTTAAAACTGTGTTCCACAGCTCCTCAAAGCCCCATAGTTCATTCTCAGATGTACCACAAGACATTTGAAAATTATAATTTCAGGAAATCATAATTCAATGTGCTGATGCAGTAACAATGATAGTAAATTATATCTAACTAGCACATAGCCAAATCAGTTTGTCTATCTAGTGCTGAACTTTGTTTCAGTACTAGATGACATTATATATATATATATATATAAATTAATATTAGATGATATATATATATATATATATATATATATAAATTAATATTAGATGATATATATATATATATAAATTAATATTAGATGATATATATATATATATATATATATATATAAATTAATATTAGATGATATATATATATATATATATATATATATATATATGATTAATAGACGAGGTTTACATTCTAGATTGTTCTCAAAATGTCAAATATTTTTGGTATATAGCAGTTGCATATTAATAAATGTAGACTTTCTGTGACCTCATAGTCTGGTCAATATCAATGTTCAATGGGGGAAAAAAATGTTACCAAGCTAAATATTTGGACTTGACTTATGTGGTGGGATAATTTGCAAACCAGATCTGAAATAATGAACCTGAAGTAAAACGTAACTGTATTTCACCATTTATCAGGTGGCTTATATCAGTAGTCATATATATATATATATATATATATATAGCAGTGAAACAGTAAATAACATAAAAAATAACACAAAACAAAGAACTACCAGCTCTCTTATATCTCTTAGTGAATGAAATACTGACCAAACACCCATAATTTACAGACCAACAATTTGTCCATCAGATTGAATTTGACAAATAAATAAATCTGCAGAGAGAGATAAAATGAGAGGTAACAGTTGAAGAAATATTTTAGAATTCTTCCGATCAACCCATATGTTGCTCTCAGATATTGCTCTCACTGTGTGTAACTTTCAAGATAGTCACATGATATCTGTACATTTTGCAACCAGACAACAAAGGAAGTTTTATATCTCAGAAACCACTGATGTTGAGAACCTAAAATTTTGCCTGATTATAAGTGTTGTTAATAGAGACAAATTTGTAGCATAATTTTATCTTCACTTTGACCTCTTCTTTTTTGGCAGTCTGGTCAGTAAAACATAGGACCTATTTGAAGAAGACTTGATAGTCTTGTGTGCTACAAGCAAGGTATGACTAGAGAATGAAGAAAACAAATACATAGAAATAAATTATTACATCAAGCAACCAACTAAGCAACTTGAGGCCTGAAAGTCCTGTTTTGCTAAGCAAACTGATGGCTGACCCTGACAATGGAGGTGCTTATTAAAAAAGCGTGTATATCTTTTCACATCTTTTTGACGTTTGCCTAAAATGTGATCTTTGGTACAAAAAACGGAAAATTATAGAATTTGAAATCTTTAATTCAAACTCTATTGCAAAAATAATAGGCCCAGAAAATAGCTCTCCTTCAAAAAAGGCTATAAAATACCACAAACTAGTATTGAAATGTTCTCCACCACCAAAAATAGCAAATAGAACAATGTAAATAACTCAAAATAAATGCTCAAATAAATTAGAATCATCTTTCTATTTGTCCTCTTCTTGCAGAGCCAAACTAATGTTGTTGCAATCAGTGTCCCTAAAATTGATGCAAGTTATTATGCATGTAAAACCATGTTTCCAGCAAGAGCATATGTTCATCCTTCCAGGACTCTTGGATGGAATCTTGCACTTACTGGGGCTAAAGTACCACTTTTCATGATGTAATGAATATGCATACACCTGGGTTCCCCATCACAGTAATATAATTGGCTGGTGTCAGCCATAAATACAGACTGATGTAGAGGTGCATGGTCTACACCTATTGTCTTTGCCTATTGCCTACCACTACGACGTGGACCAGTTCATTACGGTTACCTGCTAGATTGTCCTACACAGTTACAGTAGTCAATAACCACTTTGCTACTTCGAACAAATATTTCCCTTTCCAGGACATATCAGTTGGTGATGAGATTTGAAACAACCTCACAAGTTAAAATAAAAGAAAAAATATATACAGTTGCCAAAACTTACTAATGAAGAATGTTAGAATGACTTGTTTGACGCTTACAGAAAGTAAGTAATTTTTCCCTCATTTTTGTTTTAACGCTTATTAATGAGGAACATTAGAAAAGGAAAAACTTGTGCAACGCTTACAGAAAGTAAGAAATTTCCCCGCCTTTTGTTTGGACTTAGAAAATTTTATTGTCTACATAAATTGGAGCAAAATTTTTTCTTGTGGATACATTTGCAGAATGGAATAAATTGTAGAATTAACTAAGGTGCTACAAGTCACTTTACAGCAACAATACCAACAACAACATTTTATTCAGCAATAAGAAAGGTTTGAAAAATTATTCAAACAACAGGCAAAAGACAATAAATCATTTTGGGAAGACGTATTATCTAGGACAACAAAAGAACCGGCTTCTAGATTCTGCTGAAGGAATTTCAAATTCACTCTCTGAATTTAAATACGCCCCTGACAGTGGTTCAACATTTCTGGTTTATTTTTGTAGGTTTGAAACAAAATTTACAAAAAGATGTGAACAATTGTCTGACGAGAAAAAAATCACTCTATTGTTGCAGAAGTTGGGAACAGAAGAAAATACAAAATACGCAAATTTAATCCTCCCAAAGAAGCCAGAAGAAATTACATTCAGTGAAACAGTAGAAATTTTGTGAAAAATTTTCAATAAAAGAGATAGTCTGTTTCATACACGATACAAGTGTCTAAATATTGTAAAACAAGAGGATGATGATTTTGTCACATATGCAGGTATGGTTAACGCACAGTGTGAGGCATTTAAATTAAAGGAATTGTCAAGTGACATGTTCAAGTGTCTAATTTTTGTGCAGGGTCTAACAATACTGAAGGACAAAGAAACGGACGTAGTGTTTTCAAAGTTGGACTTGTCAGAGGCTTACTTTCAGGTTAAAGTCTGTGAAGAATGTTCGAAGTACCTGACAATAAACATGCATAAAGGGATTTTTAAACTAAATCATCTTCCTTTTGGATTGAAGGTAGCTCCAAGCCTATTCCAGTAAATAATAGACACAATGTTGGCTGGTATGGAGTATGTAATCGCATCTTTAGATGATATTTTGATTAAAAGTGAAAATGAGGACCAACACAAACGCATATTAGAGCAGTATTTCAGAGACTTGAGGAATACGAGTTCAAGCTTAGTGCGGAAAGATGCGAGTTCTTCTTAAAGAAGATAAAATATTTAGGGCAGATCATTGACTGTAAAGGAAGAAAACCAGATCCAGAAAGGGCTGAGGCTATAAAAAATATGCCAGCACCTGATAATGTGGCTAAACTCCAGGCCTTCTTCAGATTAGTAAGTTACTATAGCATTTATATCCCAAAAATGTATGATATGAGAGCTCCTTTAAATAATTTGGTGAAAAAGGGCACAAAGTGGTTATGGTTGAAAGAATGCAAACAGGCTTTTAAAAAATAAAATGCTGTCTATTAGCAGACCTATCGTTAGCGCATTTCGACCCAAAGAGGAAAATCATTGGAGCAGCAGATGCCAGTAATGAGGGAGTATGTGCAGTATTTGAGGACAGATCTATACCTTGAGAACATTACTGCCCATGGTACAAAGTTACAGTCAAATCAAAAAAGAGTTTAACAATAATCTACTCTGTAAAAAAAATTTCACAGGTTCCTATACGGAAGACAATTTATTCTGCAAATAGCCCACAAACTGTTGTTAACAATATTTGTTTCAAAAAAAGGTATACCAACTCACACGGCAAATCGACTACAGCGTTAGGATGTAATTCTATTGAATTATAATTTCAAAATAGAATATGTGCGTTCAAAGAAGCTAGGTCACGCTGATGGGTTATCAAGATTGATAGCTAAATATACTGAACCACTGGAAGAAACAGTAATAGTGGAGCTAAGAGATGAAAGTGAATTGTCGGGTTTGTTATGCAACACTATTAGAGAACTACCAGTTATGCTAGAAGATGTGAAAAAGCAGCAGCGAACGATGATTTCATTAAAAAAATGAAAAAGCAAGTCTGGTTGAACGAGAAAAATAAAAACAGAATTAGTGTGTCACCTTTTTCAATCTGCGAACAGGTATTACTATACGCAGATAGTTGTTATGCCGGTGACTCTGCAAAAGAAAATTCTGAAAGAATTTCACACTGGCCATCCAGGGATTTTGAGAATGAAATCTCTAATGAGAGACTATATTTATTGGCCAAGGATGAACCAAGACACAGAAAATTTGGTGAAACAGTGCAGAGGATGTCAACTGGCAGCAAGGGATCCACTGGTAAAGATTCAACCATGGCCAAAGACAGATGTCCCATGGACTCGATTGCATATCGACTATGCAGGGCCTATAAATGGATCTTATTACCTAATCATTGTAGACAGCTTCACTAAGTGGCCAGAAATTGTTAAGTGCAGACATCTGACTGCAACAAATACAATAAACGCACTTACTGAAATTTTTAGTCGCTTTGGACTTCCTAAAACTTTAGTCAGCAACAACAGGATGCAGTTTACGGGAAGAGAATTTAAGGAATTCTGTAGATCATTGTCCATTGATCATGTGACAATGCCAGTATATCATCCAAGATCGAATGGACAGGCGGAAAAATTAGTGGACACCTTTAAACGAGCATTGAAGAAAAACCAAGGTGTAGACATTCGTGTATTCATTCGTGAAAGAAGTATTCAGAAATTTTTGGCAGTATATAGAATCACACCCAACCTGAATACAACATCAGGGTTATCGCCAGCAGAGTTAATGTTTGCGAGAAAAATACACTGTTTTCGACAGGCTGTTGCCTAGTCCAGTGAAGAAAACTGCTAAAAAAGAAAACCAGATGACTAAAGTGTATAAGCCAGGTGATAGTTTTTTTCAAGAACTTTAGGGCTGGAAAAATGTATTGGGAAGAAGGAATGATAAACAAATGTATTGGACAGGTCATATATGACATAAAAGGGGAAAAAATTTGGTGCAAAAGACATTGCAATCAGATGAGACCCAGACACACTACAGAGGTCACAGAAAATACCAAAGAGATTCCAATGGAAGTCCTGTATGACGCATTTGAAATTCCCATTCCAGTAAGTCAACATTCGCCAATGCAGGTATTCCCGACCTCAAGGCCAGAGGTACCAGTTGCCAAACGCCACTGCAGCAAGGAGGATTGAGGCAAAAAAGACTTAGGAAAAAAAATCAATTGATTAAGTCCAGACCCTAAAAAGAGAAAATATTGAAGCTAAATTTCACAGGAAAATTTAGCTATGGGCGAGGTGATGTAATGAATATGCATACACCAGGGTTCCCCGAAACAGTAATATGATTGGCTGGTGTCAGCCATAAATACAGACTGATGTGCAGGTACATGGTCTATTGTCTTCGCTATTGCCTACCACTACAACGAGGACCAGTCCATTATGGTTACCTGCTAGATTGTCCTACTTGGTTACAGTAGTCAACAACCACTTTGCTACTTCGAACAAATATATCCCTTTCCGGGACATATCATTTCATTTCCCAAACCCAGCTGCAAGGATCAATTTGGCAATGACCTAGTCTTCCAAATCATAGCTTGAAGATGGACAGAGACTATGGAACAAAGTTGACCATTCAGTTGAAGACAGTCTTCTCGACTGTAACATCTTTGTTGATGTTATAGTATACTACTATAATTAATGTACCTGAGGGAGTTCAATGTATTGCCTGGTTTTCCTTCATACATATTGACAAAAATCTGCGACTCTGCAGATGTAACTTGGGCAGGAGAAGCAGCTGCATCAGCTAAAGTAGCGCAACAAAACTGGATCTCCTTTGATTTATGAATAAGCCTGATTATCTCACACTTCTCATGCCCGAATACAGCTGACATTGAATTATATCTACCTCATTTGTGGATGACTGGTAAGCTTTGTAGAACATAGAATTTCATCTTTGTGATTTTACAGATGCTGAGCAGCTTCTTCATCTTTCAGAGACTTCTTTCTCTCAGAACACATATAGATGTCACCCATGTCAGGGGGAAAGTGGAAAATTAAAAGTACAAGGATGTCTGTGTCATCACCTAATAGTCACTAAATTTCTTTCAGTAGCTAGTTTGAGCATTTCACAATGTCCATGTTTGTGTCTCCCTCACTTTGGACCATCTGATGGCCAAGGATTGACATAACATCTTGACAAACTGATCTTTGAATTTCTCATTTGAGAGGAAGAGCTCTTCATGAACAGCAACTTGCAATCCATCTTCAATTTGTATGTTAGCAGAAGTCCAAGCTGCTCTTCACTAATGTTCATGGACGGGCCTGCATAACCATAAAAAATGATGCTTGATGGCCCATACTTGGCTTTCACATAGCTTAGGTACTAGGCAACCACTTCACTCAGTGGAGGAGAGCACCTCCATCTAAAACAAACATTGTGTTAGTTGGTGGCCGAGATTCAGGTATGTCAGTGGTCAGATGATGTTTCTGCACGGCTTTGTTTGTATTTTTCATTTCGAAATTCTTGAAAATTGAAGTTGGAAATGAAGTGACTTTGAACTTGAAGAACAATGTCACATCTTTCCAGCAGAACAACCAGTCCTGAAAACAGAGCATTATTGTCAACATGGACATTTTGACCATCAATTTTACATATTTTTCCAGCTCAACAATCATATGCACTTGAGAACTTCTTTTCAGTGATCTCTCTAAAACATTCATATTGTCAAGCATCTTCTGGATAGAATGATTCAATCTCAATGATATCACAATTGATTCCAGGACCATCGGATGCTGTCAAACCAGATGATACTGATTGTAGTTCTGGCTGGCTTGGGTCAAAGTGGTTGTGCTGAGAGATCCAATTGAAGACTCTAGTTATATCAACAAGTTCTCTCTTCCAATGTGCACTAGTCAGCTTTCTGTGGGCAAGACCTGTCTAAATTGTCATGGCATCATGCACTTGGACACAGGTGTGCATGCTATACATTCACACTCACTGATTCCATAAACACTCATCCTCTAGTTAGCCCACCTCTGCTCTTTATAGATCTCATCATCACTTGTTCAATAATGAAGTCAGTTGACAAGCCGGACTAGTAATGGTCACTGTGTTGCACAGAATGAAACCCATACTCTAAGAACTGTTGATGAAGCCAAGGATGCTTTTCAGGCTATTCTAGCAACCATTGTGGGTACAATTATGTGCTCTTTGCATAGTTGAAATACCCAGTTGTTGTAAATAAATTTAGCATCCACCCTACTGCCTCAAGACGCAAATTCAGCTTCATTCTCTACAGAGGCAAACTCTACTTCCATACCAAAAGTAATCTCTCCCTCATCTGCCTCTGCTACATCAGCTAAGTCTGATATCTGAGGAGTCAATTGGTGAGCATCTGCTGGAAGCACAACATCAATAAGTTTGCTCATCAAGGCTGCATGTACAAAGACGTGTGTGCTCATAAAGCTCTTGAGACAGCCTTTCCAGAAAGAATGTGTGACACTGAGGTTTTCATGTAGATGGTAGTCAGTAACTTGAACAACCCAGCACCATTCATAAGACTTTTTTCCTTACCAGAAGAAGTTTTGTTATGAAGAACTCATTGAAACAACCTAATTTCCTATCCTAGGAAAGATTGTGCAAACATATTTAGCTATAACTTTTGTAAGTGTAGTTAGCATAGCATCCAAGGATGTAGCATCCTCCTACATCCTTGCAAGAACCCAGCAATTAGTAATACAAGAATGATATAAAACACATATTTTGGTAGCATAAACGACACAACATGAAACATTTTCATCAGCATCATTCAAGAAGAAAAATTAAAATACAGGCATTAAACAAAATTCCTGTATTCATTATTCATTCTGGGTTGGATTTTCATTTCACTGATCCAGAACAGTCCAAATAAAGTCCATGTTCAAATAAGTGTCTGTCACTTGAATGCTATCTATTAGATGATACTATTTGATCTATAAGAATATCAGACACAATTGAGAAACATAATATCAACTATTAAACTTGAAATTGATAATTTGAATAACTCATAAGGCACATTTGAAATGACCTGTGCATGAAAACCACTTACAAGTGTAAACTACTCAAGTGGCTAAGAACCATGTTTCACCTTATAGCACTTGTTTTTTTGCAAAGAAAGTGGTGCTCAGAAAAACGTCCATAAAAAAATTCCCCAAGCTGAATGAGAGAGGAGTTTTTATTTTCTTGCAGGATATAAAATTCTGCTTCCAATGATATAAAACATGTTTTGGTAACATTTTTTTCAAGTACACCTTATATCCACTCCAAATTGACCAGACTATCATTGAAGATTCAATCTACTGAATAATGTTGTCAATTGTGTAAATAAAAATAAGCTTATTTAAGAAGCAGATAAATATAAATTAAAAATGACTTCAAAATAAACTGAAGTTGTAGCTCTTGTTATCATACAAATGGTTGACCTAGCTAACCTACCCTTATGAGTCTGAATGCAATTGTTCAGTATTTTGAATTCATAGACTAAGCTGAACTGAATATAAGTATGTCTAAAGACATATTCCAATATATCAATTTACCAATGATAAAACTTTGGTTTAAATAACCTAAATAAATTATAAATTCATTTATTATATATTATGTTGTGTATATCACAGCCAAACTATTTTCGTGTAGTAATTAAAGAATTCCAACGTTTTTTTTGTTTTTTTTTTTACAGTACATATCTAATTTATCTCACAGAATAAATATTTTTGGTATATTACATGTGTATTTTTTATTTCTTATTATCATTGTTGTATAAAATTTTTTCTCATTTAATTTTGATGGTCAACAAAACTGGTAAATATTAATTTGAATGTTGTTTTTTTTTTTTACTTAAAACCTAGTAATCCTTCATCACAAATATTGCATAATGTTTTATTTTTGTTTCCTTGTATTTTTGCAGGGAATATAATTATTTAGGGCACAAATAATCTGTAGATAACAAGCCATCAAAAGTGTTTATTTTTTTTTTTACTCAATCTAATAATTCCTCTTTCTAGCAATTCTACTATCCAGATTTGATATAGCTTTAGAAGAATGTTTAACAACAAAAAATGAAAAATGTATTGTTTTTAATTGTAATATATTAATATCAATAATGTCCCTTTAAGGTCACCATTACAAAAATATTTCAGAGTATCTTCTTTTCATTTATTTTTTTTTTTCTCTGATGGTTCCTAAGACTATAAAATCATATCTCATCATCACACTGAACATAATAAATTGTTTCTTACAGGAATGTAAGCTTAATATTAATAGGTAGTATTAAAACTAAATGTTTATATAGACAGGTCATTGAGTAAAACTACTTTTCAGGGATCATATTATCTTTTCAGAAATCTTTCAAATAAATTTTAGCAATATTTTGCTGAAAGGTATAGTGTATTTCACCCCCAAATCAGAAATAATTTTTGATAAGTTATTTATAGTATATAGTTATTTATTAAAATATGATTTTGTTATCTATTTAAAAAATCCACTGTCTAGTGTGTTTGTACTTTTCCAGAATGGGACAGATTGGATGATAGTAAGTTGTTGTTGTTGTTGTTGTTGTGTTGTTTCTTTTACCAATCTTTCTCCAAACTTTGTTGGTCAGCAATTGTTGCGTGCTGGAAAATCAATTTTTGTCTTAAGAAAATTCCCAGAATTACTTGTAAAATATTTGTGTATTTGTGTGTTTATATTATAACAATGTGTCTGTTGGGATGTTTTCAAGTTTATATCCTTTTAAAACATTGCTGCCTTCCATTGATTGGGTAAATAGCCATGTTTTGATTCCAATTATTGAACTGTGGACTAAGTTCCAAATCCTACTTAATATCCTGAAGTTCTCTCTAACACTATTAAATAATGATTCTGAAAAAGGTAAAATGCATGCATATGTCCTCACACAAGTAAGAAAGATTTACTTAAGGACATGCTACTCAATTGTAACTGGATATAACTCACTACAATATATGCCTAACAACTACTACTAATGTTTTGTCAATGATCCTCAAAGTTGAGGATAAACAGATTGGAATAAACAATATATACCACCAAACTTTTATACATGTCTATAAATATTTGGAAGCATATTAATTGAGCCATTTTGTACTTTTTTTAAGAAAACTCCTAAAGTTTACTTGCTTCATTTTACTGTAGCTTCAGACAAGTATTTTCAAGTGTGAAAATCATTTTTTTTTTTTTATCAGTTTCTTACATTTATGTATTTTATAAAGAAAAGACCTAACATGAGTAAAATCTCTTAAATATTAGTTGTTTTCCTTTGTCATCTGTTTGAGTCAGGCTCACATAGAATCACTTGAAACACACTTATCAATAAATTGGCTAAATACATTATACCATAAATATAAATTTTAATTTTTTCTTAGTATGTTGACAGTGGAAAATATTGATGGGGGTAACTGTATACTCATTCAGTGTCTTTGTTATTTGGTTCTTGCTATTGCTTAGGCTTTATTCTTTTTTTTTTTTTTTAATAAGTTGGTTCATTTTATGGGAAATTGACGGTGATTATATTATATTTTTTTTTTAGTAATTCTTGTTAAATAAAAATAAGTAAATTTTGTCTGAATTGTTATTCAGTTTTAATTATTGTTTTGAGGAGAAAATAATTTTAAATTTCATGTTACTATGTTATTTATTATTCATTACCTTTAGAAATCTTAATATTTTTACAAAAGTCAGTCATTCAGTCACTTGACAATGCAAGTGAGTATAATTGAGATTAATACAAGTATAAAACTAATGAAATTTGTCAGAAAACTTTTCATTATGATTTTGAATATTATAACCAAAGAAATTTGTTTTGTACGATTTGTACAGTTTTTAATGATGCATTATCTTTTAAGTTTTCTCCTTAAATTATTTTTTTTCAATTGATGAAAATATTTTAAACATGAAAATGGTAATTTTTTTTCACTAGTGGGTTTAAAAACCAACTTATTGAAAATGTTTTCTTTTTATTGCCTCTGCAGTATATCTCATTTTTATTTATGTGATTGCTTGATAATTTCCAAGGTCATTGCCAGATCTGACATAAAAAAAAGTTTATTTCTGAAATCTGTAATTCTCTTTTTTATCTCACACCTCCTATTCATCTTTGAAGGATTGTGAATGCTATAAAAATATAAGTTTAGTGGCTTAAAAACATTGGGAAGTTGCAAAAATGTAAACGACTTAAAATATTAACAAAAGCAAAACAAAAATTGTTACAAAGTGAAGTCTAAACTAATGTCATTAAAGAACTCTTTAGACCTTATTAAAATGCCAGCATTTTTTGGCTGTCAAAACTTAGCATTGAAACTAAATTACCAAATGTTAAGCATTCAATGAAGTCTACATGGGAAGTACAACCAATGTTGAGTGCAGATACTTTCTTTGGTCTTAATGATGTGCAAATTTCAAGTTTTATAAATGATAAGAATCACAAATAATATTCATTTTGATCTAGACTAATTAATGCACTTAACAATGTCACATTGTTTTCTTTTTTCTATTCTTTCTTATTGAATTATTTTTTTTAAATGATAAGTCATGAAACTAATGGTAGATTATGATATATTATACCATCTTGAATTTCTTGTTGTGGCTATACTAACAATTACAAGCTTAAATTGAAAAATTAAGCTGAGAAATAAAACCTATTATTATCATAAATTATTAAAAAATGGTGTTTATAATTTTAACTTATAGGATATATTACATGAAGAACTCATTATTGTACTTATGTTTCTATATAATAGTTCAGTGGTAGAAAATAAGCAAATTCTATTGAAGAAAATAATAAATTTATAATAAAGGATAATTTCCATAGTATAAGCAAGTCCTCTGTAATTAGACATTTTTCATGATGTCCCTGTCAGAAAAGTAGACCGGATCTAATGATTCATATTTGATAAGAAATTCTATTCATATAATGGGTTTTAAATATAAGCTAATGAATACTCAAATATTTGGTAGATTTAATCTGTAAAATATATACTTTTTCAGTGAATTGTGTGTGTATTTATTAATAAGAAAATTATATATAACATTAAAACATGTTTTTTAATAATCCTCACTGAACTTTTAAATTAGCCCTTCACAAAAAAAATCATATAAAATGTTTTAATTCTAATGAAAGTACGTTTAAGAAAAAAATTTTATCAGCCATAATTTTTAAGTTTTGAAGAAGTGTATTAAGATTGCAAAAACTCTGGTGGTAATTTTTCTGTTTATTAATGGACAAGTTCTATTTGCCCACTGGAGCCTACTTGTTTTGCCCTTCATTCATTCATTGTATTTAGTTGTCAGTCTGCCATTGATCCATTAATTACATCTTTTTATCATCCCAGGACAAGCTTATGGCTTCATTTATGGTCAACCTCTGCTACTTTTGTGTTTATTTAACCTTTCTCCTCCAAACCTTTGTGTGTGTTATTTCTTGTGGATATTATCAAGGTTTAATAAAATGTTATCGAAACTTTTAATAACTACTACTACTACTATTATTATTAATAATAATAATATTTGGGGTTGTTAACATTTGCATAGTTATTTCTTATTTGATGAATTATTTAAACAAATATGTTCACCTTTGTTGTTTCAATCATTATATTTGGAATAGGGGTTCCCTGTTTTTTTTTGTTTTTTTTCAAATGTCATTTCCAATCATCAGTTTTTTTTCTTATCAATTAGAAGCAGTAGCATGTATCAGTGGAAGGTAAGCCAAAATGTAGTGATCAAAAAAGGAGTGGATACACATCTGAATAATTCATCAAATAATATTTACTTTAGAACTTCAAACAATAAATGTTTTATTTTTATTATAAAAATTATCTTTGTCATTGTCTTCATATCATTGTTTGTCTTTTAGGTATCTCAGATTTTGCACTAATATGAATATAATGATTTCTAAGTTAGAAGATAATTTCTCATAATAGATAAAAAAGAAATAAAATCAAAAATACTAATGTTATAAACTCATAGATAATTCATGCATTCTTAATGCAATTTAATGTTTTCAATGTGTAATTTGATTTTTAAATATTCTTAAGCAGACTGTAAATGCATTTTTAATGATTTTTTCTTTATTCAATTTTAGTCTTTTTCATACAATCAGTATTCTAATATTTTTGTTAGTAATCTTTATTTTTCAATTTGTTTTCTTTCCATTATCAAATTCTCTTTCATTTTGATATTTAATATAGTATAGCTGATGGCCTTATAATGAACAGTTTATCAATATTTAATTTGAGGGATTATATTTTGAGTGGCAATAAATATTTGGATGTTACCTCATGTATTCAATTAACTTTATAATACTGTACTTAACTCTTGAACAATGCTTATTGCCCCAAAACAAGAGTTGACACTCTACAAGTTTAAATAATCAGGATTTTGACTTTGTTTTGTTTTTTTTTTCTTTTTTTGGGGGTGGGAGGGTAGATTTTACTACAGATTTACATATTTGCTTTGGTCACATTAAATAAAAACTAAGACATAGTGCTAAGAATTACAAATGCCTGTCTGTAAATTTACTAAAATATAAACAATCATATGTAAATAATGTTTTTGATTTTTAATACTACAATATTTTTATCTTTTTCATTTAAAGAATTATTATTTTATTTTTTATTTTGTTTTTGTTTTTTTTAGTTTGAATATATAATCAGACAAATTAACAGCTTAATATCTTTTGTGTTTTTTATAATGTAGAAAAACTGGAGAGGTTTGGAGAAATGAAGATAAAATATTTTGATGTGATATAACTTAAATAATATCTTTAAAATTGTTTTGGTTATCACTGTTTATAATTTGTTGTATAATTTCATTATACAGAATTCTAGTATTTTTTATCTATTACAGTGTTTAATCCATTTAGTTTATTATTATTATTATTATTATTATTATTATTATAATATCAAATTTAGTTGCTATTTCCTCAGTCTACCAACTTCAAAAATTGTTTTATGATCCCGTTGATACTTTTGTTAATTATGCAATCTAAAATTTATTCATTTTATTTCCTTCTCTCAGCCAAATTTAACAATTCATTTTAAATTTCAGAGTTTTTTTTCCATCTGCTGTTAATTTGACATATTCATCATTATTTTCCCTTTTATTTTTAAGTAAAATTTAGTTCTTATTCACTAGATTCAATATTACTGCTTTGTTAGTGCTTTTTTTAACATATTTTTTTTAACATATATCAAATTAAATATCATTTCTGTCATTGTGACCTTTCCCATTTGCTTTTTTGGTAAATGTTTAATTTGCTTACACATTTATCCATTGTTTTAATAGTTTTCAAAGTTTCAATCACTTTCCCATGCCTTTTGATTATGTGTTGGTTATCTCTTAAAAAAAACAAAAACAAAAAAAAAACAATCCAAAGCTTTTTTTATAATCCCATTTAACCTTAACAATTAACCCTTTGGCATAAACATCAACATTTTTTTATCACTGTTTCTTTGAAAAGGTTGTGGGAACTTTGACACTCTTGAAAGAAATTGATAATCATTTGCTATTTATTCCATTGAGTAAAGATCAATTCAAACATAGAGATACTTCTGTGAACAGGTGATATTTCTAACAAGGGCTTCATTAACAGACAAGTTCCCAAGGTTGAGAAATCACAACAATCAAAATAACTTAATTACTTTTTATACTGAAATCTGTTTAATCAGATAATGTTATGACTTAATTTTACATAGGTTCATAATAATGGTGAAAGAAATGAGGATCCCTCACTATACTAATGTGTTTGTGACACTAGCTTGATAACCATCTCTACAGCAGATGTCTTTAGTGTATACAATAAAAATCACTCATAAAAATTAGAAAAATATGTTTTTAAAACTGAAAAATAACTTTAATTTTGTTAGGAAAATTATAACTAAATGTCAGCTTGATGTTTTGTTTATATTTTCATTCATAAATATGATTGCATAATAAATATTATCATTCAATATTTACTGTCAAAGTAATTTCTCAAGAATACAAGTAAGCATGAACAAAAATTCTATTTGTTAATTTAAAAAAATAATAATTTCTGTTAGGATACATTAACATCAAACAAAAGTTATTTTATTAATTTCTAAATGATCTGATTTCTAAGATTTGTGTATTTGATATTATTCACTTGTAAATTAGATTTACTGGCAATTAATTTTTTTTTTTTTTTTTTTTTTTTTTTTTTTTGTTTTGAAAAATAATGTAATTTAATGTACATTTGTTTTTCTTCATATTATACATAGAATACAAAGATTTAAAGTAACTTATTTATTGAGAAAATATTTCACTCTTAGCTTGAGGACCTAAAATCCTAACGGCTTTGGCACTTAAAATTTGTACCACAGTTTCAATTGAATTTTGTCATTAACTAAAATCTATATTTGCCAAGGTAACTTAAATGATTTTAGTGGGAATTCATTATCCTCAGCTGAATATAAATCTGTTAAATATTGACAGGAATTGGTTTACATTATTTTATTTTTAATAAAGTAATGTAAAACTCACAATATATAAAATGTGATTAGATAAATAAAATCAAGAGAGAATCTGAGAAGGTAATCTCATTACTGTTTTAATGCTAATGACATTTTTTTCAATGATACCCCTGTATTAGTTGTGTCTATTTTGATCTGCATCATATATAAATTCAGTATCATATTCTACACCAAAAATAGTTATTAATATTTGATGATAATGATGATCACCATTATCATAATTAAATCTTTCCACATAATTTGATAGTGAATATATTGTTGAGGGTAAAGTTACATTAGCAAAATATTTACTTTTCTTAAATTTGAATATTCTACTGCAAAATGATAAGGCTATTGTATTCTTATTATCTTGTGTGCCTTACAAGATAAGCAAAACAGAATATGAATAATTTTCCTTTCATGTGATCATATCTAATCAAAAAGAATTTAGTAATATTTAAATTTATTTTGTCAATTTAGCTTAATTTTGTTTAGCCTTTCATTATTTATTCTTACTTGATTGTATTAAATCTGAAAGAAATCACCATAAACAAATCAGCTGTGAGATTTCAATGCTATTCAAAATCCACTAACATTTAACTATTCATTTTGAGTGCTAATAATTGATCTAAGTACAAATTCAAATATTCATTGTATCCAAAGAAAGATACACTCTCAGATCTAGCTATAATAATTTGAGAAATTAAGTTGGACTATGGTTGAAAAATTCACAATATCTGAAATATTGATTAAAACTTCAATTTAAAAAGATCAATTGATTTTGCACTTTAAAACACTTCTTGGGTACAAAGAAAGATAACTATAGGCTTCATTATTGATTTTATTACTAACATGGATTTTTTTTTCTGCTCTATGGTACATACCACAGCAATATTAGAATAAAACCATTGCTAAATAATGTGTAAGTAACTAAGATGCTTTAAGGTAACTAAAAGCTTCAGAAAGTAAGTTCATAATTTTTCCTCCATATTTTATCTTTTTTCTTTCCACCCTACCTCTATACTGCTTCATTTTGAAACGTTTCTACTTCCCTCGCATCTCCAGAGAAAAAGAAATCCTTCTCCCTTGCAAGGACACTGAAGAAGCGGTTTGGTCGCTCTCGCTCAAAAATGCGATCACAAAGTGCAGACCGGGCACACTCTCTGAAATCTGAGGGAGGCAGCGCATCATATCTGTCACCACCAGACTCCGACGCAAAGCCCTTGTCCAAATCTACAGGTGCTCCTTCCTCTTAATTCCTCTTTACAGCATCTTGGTCTTTAAAAAGTTTTTTTTTTCCTAGTTGTTAGATAAGGTAGCAGTAAAAGTTGGTGATTTGTTCTCGCTAAAAAATTTTTTTTATTTTTATTTTTTTTTTTGTTCCATTGTCACAGTCCAGGAGAAAATAATCAATTTGTCAAATCTGCAAATTAATGTGCTAAGACATTTACAATGAAATAATAGTTAAATTTTCTTTTGTGATTACTTTGAACAATAACTGTTGAAATTGAAAGCAGAAAGATTGGTGTTACAATAGGTTAATTTTTTAACATTTTTGTTACAATAATTGTAGCATTCTATCTTTCCTCAATTTTATAGTTTTTTATTGCCATGCCAAAATGATATTTTAAGCGAATTGAAAGAAAAATAAATTGACGAAATTTGTATGTTCAAGTGGATTATTGAACAGATTGTGGATATTTCTTATTCTAATATAATTGAATGCAATAAAAAAACTAAGAAATATTATGCATATATGAGCTCATAAAATTTAAATCTTTCTCTTTAATCAAATGACCAATAATACAAGATTTTCATGCCATCTTTGACTGCAATAACAATCAATATAGCAGAAATATAATTTTTATAAAAAAATTTCAGCTGTAGATGACTTTATAGCTAATAATTTTATGCACTTGTAAAATATATGATACCACAATCTACCATATATATATATATATATATATATATATATAAAAACTAGTTTCACATTTTGTTACTAGATAATTGAGAATACATCCACTTAATATTACATTATAGTAATGTAAAAAAAATGTTATGTATAAAGGAGCTAGTACAAACAAATCATCATACTCAAATGTTACCCTATCTTTTATCTACTCAGCCACCCTCTAATCTTTCTTACCATTTCCCTCCTCACACTTTTTTTAGTTTGAATTAATTGACATGCTATTAGATTTTCTACTTTTCCTGATTTTCAGTTTCAGTGCTTGATTTGATTTTTCTTTCTTATTAAAATTTTGTTTGTTTTTCCAGTCACTCAAGCATGAAATTGTTACCACAATTTCTTTGTTTTTTGTTTTTTTTTTAACAATTTTCTTTGCCTTAATCAGCATTTGTTCATTTTTCTGGTCACAATTTGTTTATGCATCTGTGTTTTTTTTTTTCTATTATTTCTTTGGAACTTATATTTTTAGAATATTTTCATTTAATACTTTTTCTTAATTTTGGGGATCATTTTCTTAATTTTGGGGATCATTTTACAGTATCTTGAAGGACAATAATAATTTTCCTTTGCTTCCTATACAAAAAAAGCTATGTATTGTGATATTTCATAAGTAGTTATGACTTCTGTATCCAGTTATGCCCACAGGTACTAAACTATTTACTTTATGTATGTGCTAGAACAAAAATTCTACAGATTACATATAACTATGTATGTATGTATATGTGTGTGTGTATATATATATATATATATATATATATATATGCCAATTATATATGAGATTATTATAGTAATGAGAAACTCTGACAACTTCTATGATCAAACAAACAGTATTTTCTGCATAATTTATGGTAGCATACAATTATCATCCCCATTGCTTCATATGATATGAAAGTTTCAGGGTACATTATGGGAATTATTTATATATGAATGTGTGTCTTGTTCTATGCATATGTTTAATTGCATGTGTGTTCATATAAGCTCATCAAAATTAAACAATATTGTGTATATAAAAATAATGAAGCTTTATTAACATTAAGTTCATTGCACTAACATTTTACTGCAAAATATGAAATATTCTGTAGTTTAAAATAATATTAATTTTTGCATATCATATAGATAACAGGAACAAATAATTTTCCAAATAAGCATGTAAAAATATTTTATATTTTAATATTTATCCCATTTAAAAAAAAAAATTGTTTAACATAAATTTTATTTTAGCATGACTGATTTTTATTTTTTGTCTGTGTTTTTATTGTGCATATCTTATACTTTTATTGCTGATGTCATTGAACCAGTTTTAATAATATAAACTTGTTAAGGGAAGTTGTGTGAAATACTTTAAAACATGAAGTAGAATATTTGCCTATTTTTTATTCAAAACCCTATCTAGTGATTAAAATTTGAATGGAGTAAATCTAATTATACATAATTAGTTTTTATTCTAATGTAATTATTTTTTGTATTTGATTTTGAATTTGCATGTCAGAAACAAAATGTAGGCAAATGAATTTCTATACATAGTCACATATAACCAATGTAATATTTTTAAAACACTATCAGTAATATGGACATCTTTTTAGGGTGTAGAATACAGTTAACAATATAACTATACAGATTATATTTTCATTAAGGTTAGCAAACAATTTATAATAGGTTTTATATATCTTAATACTTTACAGTAATATGGCATAATGCAACACAAAAATAAAAAGAATACTTTTATAAAAGATGGGATTAAGATTACAACTAAATGATTTATTGCCATTTTCTTAATAGTTATATTTTTTGTTTCTCTATTTTTATTTATTCAAAGATGTATGCTTACAATATGACTTTTAGAGAAAAGAAATGTACATATGTATACATTTATGTATGGTTATACATACAGTAGTCCTCTTGTTTGTAGGAGACATGTTTCAAGACACCAAACAGATGTCTGAAACCATGGATAGTACTGAAACCTATACAAATTGACTTTACCCATACATGCATATATATGATAAAGTTTAATTTAATTAATTTATAAAGTAAGCATAAGAAATTGTATTATTAAATTATATGACTGATGAGATTTGTTTTGTTATTGTAGATTTTAGCAACCTCTGCATACAATATAATTTTCTTGATCAAGTCAAAAATTTTTCCCTCTTCACTTGAAGAACTTTCTGTCATTTCATTAGCATATGTGAATAATCAACATCACTGCTCTTGTGCCTTATAACCATTAAGTAAACTTTAGGAATTGGTTATTTCTGGAGTTGACTGTGGGTAAATAAATATGTAGAAAGTAAATCATGAATAATGAAGCTTTGCTTTGTTTTTGAAATTAAGCATGTAAACATGTATGAAATGAACTTCTAAGACCATTTACCAATACAATAGCTTAAAAAAAAAAGAGAATTTACAAAAAGCTTTAAACTTTCAACTGTAAAACAAACATTTTTAAAGATTTTGTAATTTTTCTTTTTTTTTTTTATACATTTAAATGAAAATGATATCTATAAATGAAAATGATTATTAGAAAGTTTACAACATGTATATACAAAGAAATACATTTAAAAGAAAATTTGTTGCCTATAAAGAAAATTGTTGTCTTGTAAATTATTTTCACCAATTGAGTGGCACAATTCATGAACTATAAGAACAGCCTGAGCAAAATTGCCATAATCTTCTCGACTTTAATATACTTTCCTTGGTACTCATTTTTGACTAGAAGTGATTGAAACCTTTCTAGTAATGTTATATTTATGATGCCTTAACATAGAGAAATGTGTGACAAAGCTAAAAAAATATTAATTTGTTTAATTTTTACTATGAAATTAGACAATGTAATGTAAAGGAGTAATATCTGGAATCATTTAGAATTGTAATTGTTGCATTCACATTGATGCAGTACAAGGAGAGATACAAGAAATAGGGCATGAAAAATGATAAACATTTAAATAGATTAAAATACACATGCAAATATCTAATTTTAAATGAACCAAGCACAAACTTCATTAATTTTGGAGCCTTCAGTTTGACATTTAAGTGTAGTTGATTTAAATTTCAAGTAATGAATGAATGCAGTATCACTAGTGAAGTGTTAATGCAATAAAAAGGATAATAAATAGAAATAATCTAAATAGATGCATTGAAGCAAGAATCCATCTTCAACTAAAAAACATTGAACAAAACTAAAACAATGAGCAAAAATAACATCTGCTATAGGATGATAGAAATAGACAAAAATTATATTTAGTGACAAAAGCAAAATTGATTTACATTCTAATGTAAGTATTCTCAAAGACCAATTAGGACAAGAAACAATCCAATCAATATATATAATAAAAACTGTAAAATTTAGAGGTGGGAGTCAAATGGTTTATGCTAAGTATAAACAAAGGTGCCAGAAACTTAACCAAAAATGGAATACTAAAGAGCAATAAAAAAAAAATTGCTAAGGTTTCCACCTATAACTAGATATAACATCTGAAATATTCTAAAATAACCAAGTACCTTACCATACACTGCATCCAACAAACAAGTATTATTCAACATGCTAAATTGACTATAACTGTATGTTTTTCTTATTAATTTCAAAACAAAAAGTTGCATTTAGAGATTTTAGAATTGTATCAGATAAATAAAATAAAATGTTTAGTTATCATGTCACAGAAAATTAAATTTGATTAAATTTCCATTGTAGTTGCCAAGGAAACCTTGAATGTTGCATAAGAATCTAGAAAGTTCTTCCTGTGAACTTACATCTTCAGATTCAACAGATATGAAAAGTCAGCCTCAACTGATGTTGATGAGGCTGAATATTTTCACAATGGTGACCCTCTGGTGTTATGTCACAAACTATACATTTTGCTTCACAGCAATTGCATAATTGTTGGCGATGGATCATATCAACACATTTTACTCAGAAAAAAGGAATGCAACACTTTAGTATTCATACAAAAACAGCATTTAAGTGTTGCAGGGCCGATAAGGATGTTGCCCTCGCAAGCTTTTAGAAGAAAGGTGTGAACAGCCAAGACAATGGAGGGACAAAAGCAGAGGTTTAAAAAAACAAATGTTGATTTTATTTATCCAAAATGTACAAGAGTGTACTTTCTGGAGAAATGTTTGTATCAGTGTCAGGTCCGGTGTGACTGGTTTCCTTCAAGGGAAGTTGACTCGGTTGTATCAGCGAAATGAGTGTAGAGTTGATCGGCTGTGGTAGCTGGTTGTGGTAGCCGGATGGGAGAATTGTCGTTGACAGCAGCTGGTTGATCAATGACACACGAAGATTCATTGGATCGGTTAGGATGAGTCCCTAAACAGGGACGAGTCAGTATAGCGATACGGCTTCCAGGGCAGATCAACTATGGAGGCGGGATCATGCCAAAGTGTAGCATTTGATGAAGCTGGAGTCAGAGAGGCAATACATCTTCCAGGTCGGATCAACTGCGGAAATGGGATCACACTGAAGAGTATTATCTTGACAAAGCACTGGAAGCTCACAAAGGTAGCGTACTTTGATCCAGGCCACTGGGCTGAGCAGCTTGGGTTTGGATGAAAAAAAAAAAAAGGGCTAACAATATGTGGAATGATTTGTTCAAGTACTCCCTGGCTAGAGGAAGTAGAAAACCATAGATATAAAATTACTCCCCATATTGTTCAATGTTTGGGAAGCACTGCTTAATCCGATGCTCACGAGGTACGGTTTTGGACTCAACTATATTGGGCCAGTCGTCCATTTTCTCACATGCTGCTGGACTTAAATTTGTGAGATCAGGGGTTGTGAAGGTCAAGGTTGTTTTTCTAAGGAGCAGCTAATGGTGGCCGCGACATAAGTATAAAGCTGTTAAATTTTCTTATTAAAATTATAATGTTATTCCAGTGCAACATGTTACAATTAAAACCCTAGAATTTATGGAGACTGCAATGAATTAGTGATATTCCTTACTTGTATACTATGGTGAACAATCGCATAGAAGCAAGTGAGCCAGGGTGGCTTGCATCTAGTGCAAAGGAAAATAAGTTCCAGAACATAGCATCAGCATTTTGTTTCTTAAAAATGGCATTAATCTCCACTTTTCGTATTGGACTGTTCCAACAGTATGTGTTGTAACAGTGGCTTTTGTACAGCTTAGCATGGTTTGACCAATAGCAAGTCGTGTACTGATTGGTTGGACTGGAGGAGGCTATTTGTATGGGTAACTGAGGATGAAAGCAAAGAACACTAATTCATTAGTCAGCTGTAGTGTTGGCCTGATAAAAGAGGGCTGAAGCAGTGAGAAAGCAGAATGGATTTACGTTGGTGAAATGTGCAGAACTCAAGAACAGCAGATTGAACAAGCGGTATTTTCTATTGTACAAACAAAGTCCAAAGAATATACTCATTTAACTACAGGCATAATAATACTAGAGGCATAATTTTACATCACAGTTGTTGGCACTTTCATAACAAAATTTTTCTCCTATTACAGCCTTACCTTTTGCAGTTATGGCAAAAATTCCTTCAGTGATATTCTCAAAAATATGAATGAAAATAAGCTATACTGTCAGTATAAGATAAAGCTTAAAATGCTAGACAAGTTTATGAAGACAACTATAATCACAGAATGACTGTCAATTTATTTACAAGAAATGTTATCAAACATCATTATCCTTTTGGCTTGAGAAAGTTAGTATAATTGCTATTATGTGTTGATTGTCTGGGAATCTTTCACTTTGCATAAATGTTCAAGGATTAGAACATAGTGGCAAATCAATCAAGGAAATTACCATTATTATAGTCTTTGAACATTAAATATTTCTCCCATAAAAACAATGTAACATCAAGAATTCTATGAAGAATTTGTGTCCAGACTGTTCTTGATATTCTGAAACGGCATTTGATCACCTGATGATTATGATCTTATGTTTATTTCCATATTTTCCTATTCCATATAACACATTTTGTGGTTTATACTGTTCTCACAAGTGTAAATCTTCTCATGTAATTTTTTTTTTCTTTTTGTTAGTAGCCTATGGTCAG
The DNA here is from genome assembly GCA_963932145.1 of Acanthosepion lycidas. Lineage (NCBI taxonomy): Eukaryota > Metazoa > Mollusca > Cephalopoda > Sepiida > Sepiidae > Acanthosepion > Acanthosepion lycidas. Next base: position 64,403,077 of record OZ010578.1, read on the forward strand.
GGTCAATGGCAGTTTACTAAATAACTAACATGGAAAGCAAAACAGTGACTGCCTGCGTTTATACCATTGAATGAAATTCTGGGGAACATTCTCTGAATTTTTGGTTCCATCTGAAATCCATATTCTTTGCTTTCATCATTGAATAAATCTATGTTGTTTTGAACCATTACAAGTTTGCTGAATTGAGAATTTTCAACTTAAGTTTATATTATTTCTGATGTAAACATTCAGCTTATGAGAATTCTTTTGCTTCCTTTATTCTTTTTCATTTGTTACATTCTCAGTTTTGTGCCCATGACTTATGCTATTCCATGATCAATAATAAATTAAAGAGAAAAAAAAAGATGGTATGTACTAGTTCCCAAAGTACTGTTTATTTAGAGCTGAATCTCTGAAACTGTAATACTTTCAGAAAACCTAGGTTCATTTAAGGTTTTGGGATGCTGTAATATTTGACTCAGTTACATTAATGTTTTGACAGTTTATGCTAAAATGTGTATCAGAACACCAAGGTTTAAAGAATAACATTAAAAAAGTTAATATTGTTGAAAGAAATTTCTCCTTCATTTTAAATCTCCACCAAAATGTGCAAGTTTTCAAATTTAATTTTAAATTTTATTACTGTGATCTCTCGGTTTAGAAATGGACTTTTAATCTTACAAGATCAAAAGAGAAAAAGTAAAGCAGTAATTAAATTCTACAATATATTAAAAGATGATTAAATTGACAAAGTTTAAATGAAAAAAACACAGAAGTATAGAAATATTTAACTTTACAATTTGCTTTGCTATAAAAAACAAAACAAAAAAAAACTCAACAAATTTTGCATGAACAAATATTTTTTTTATGGTTGGAAATTTTAATTAAATCAACCACTGATAAAAAAAAAATATAAGCCTTTAATTGGACAAAATAAAGTTAGACTCAATGTGGAACATTTATTTAATAATTTTGCCCTGAGCTTCAGGGCTGCAGCTCCTTTTGATCATCCCCCACTCCAATGTGAAATGCCCTGCCTGTAATTGGTTAACAAAAAGAAAATTTTCAACTTGCAAATGAGATAATGTCTTCATTGAAGGGAAATTTCATTGCTATTCACTGTAAAACTTAGGAAATATTGTTACACTCGTAAGTGTAACAATATAAAAAAATACACACAGCATCAATAACAGAAAGGAAATGTTCACAATAAAAATACATAACCAGAATGACTTCAACCATATAATAAAGAACAATGGCCTAAAATGTGAAGAGTTTACTTTTTCTTTATGTAGATAAGGCAAAAACCTTGGTACAAATATTCTAAGACACCAAGTAATGTGCAAATGTTGCCAAGTTTTAGATTATCTATCAACCCCCCGGTTCCCAGTGACACACAAGAGTGAGTGAACTGCATTATTTCCAACAGACATGCTACTTCTGAAAGTCATTGCATGACTAGGAGATATAAAAATAAAATGTTATTGATACTAGTTCTAGTATTTCAATATTACCTTTTACTCTTGTGAATGGAATTATCAAGAAACCAACTCTTATATCAATCTCAGTTGATAAAATGTCAAGGGCAAGCAAATCTGGAAATTGAAATTCCTTGTTTAAGAACTTACCAATAGACTTTCATGGTTGTTGATGTCATTAATCCTTCATTGAGCTTTTATTTATTTTGTTAACAGCTTTGATTTAAGCAAACTGTAAAAATAAAATTATTCAAGATAATTTCATAAAAAGGAAACTTATTTAAAATATAACTATATCATTGATGAATCTAATTGTTAACATAACCTTCTCCAAAATTGTGAGTGAATTAATAAAAAAAAAAAAAGAAAAAGTATTACATCACCTCATAGAAACAGGAATGAAAAATACTGAAGTTTATCACAATAGATACAGGAAATTATACTCAAGTTTTTGTTAAAACTAGAATTGCTGCAGAGAAATCCAAAGTGGCAAAGGAAGGATTTAACAGACTTAACATAAATTTAACATAAATTCCAGAGTAATATCTCCTCAAAGTGAATTAGCAAATCCTCTCAATCTTATTTCAAAATCTGACTGTAGTTACAAATGCTGCAGTGGTTAATAATGATTTGAACCATATAACAAAAAAAAAATTTGATCTATATTCTTTAACAGATATCAACTCATTTACTCCTAAATTTGCCAATAAATGCTGTTTTTCAAAAATAGACTTTCTTATCATTGGATACATTTTGTGCCTAATTCAGTAATGTCAACATGTTTTGGGACTTTTTGATTGTAAATATACGCCCTTTGGATTAAAGACAAAATGCAGCAACAACATTTCAAGCTTTATAAACAAAATATTTTCTAATGAGGACTGTGTTTGTATAATTAGAAATATTTGTATTGATAATAAAAAAGCACATAAAAATGATTTTGATAATGTTTAGAATTTTAGATAAAAAATTTCTAAAAATTCTTAGAATTTAAACATTTTTGGTTATAATGGGAGTGCAGAATGACTATTACCAACAAATAAGGTTAACAAATTGAAATATACTCAAAATATCCTAACAATTTACAGATTTTTTTTATGATTAAATTATTACTGAAATTAAATTAAAACCTACAATATATACATTGCATAATTAAGGGTGCAATTCTTTGAATTCCCTTTATCTTCAATGGGATAAAAATAAATATATATATTCAGATTCAGGTTATCCACTAGGCAGCAAGCCTTCCATTACACAACAGAGCAGGGTTTTTTGTTACTAATCCTATTTATGTATGGAGTTCCCACTTTAATCATGGCCTTCAGTCATATTTCTTTTGTGTGGGCACAATGATAAATGTCTTTTCAAAGGAGTAAATCTCTGCTGCATTAATATTGCCCACCCACACAGTTTCTCCCACTTTGTAGTATTATAAGACTAACAAATCCCTGACTTTAACATAATCAAACATATGTGTAGAGAGAATTGAAAACTGGTGTGTATAATAGAAAACACCAAAACTTACAGGATCATATAAATACTGATTATTAGTTTTAATATCCTTGACACTATATAATAAATGTGAATGTCAGTGTGTCACTTCTTCAACTTTATTTCTAGAGGTCATAGCCCAACATATCATATTTTGGAATCAGGCTGACTCTTTAAGCAAATTAAAAATATCCTGGGCTGGATTCATACCCGCAATCCTGAAATTTTGGATTCCCAAGTTTTCATTACTGTGATTTTTTTTTTTTTTTTTTTTTTTTTTTTGTGACAATTTTTTTGTATGATAACAATTTTTATAACTTGGAAATAAATTTGGGAATAATCAAAATTAATTGTGAAATCCAGTGAAAGTGACCCATGAAATAAAAATAATTGTACAGAAAATAAGGACCTACGTACATTAAATTGTCATTAAATTAAGTGGCAGCAGAAGAATTATTGCTGAACCTTTTAAAAGATAAGCTTAGATATTAATGCAATACTTAAAAGCAGCAATCAATTTTGACTTCTTCTGTAGTTTATTGTTGCCTATTATGTCTACTCCTTCCTATCTATTGTGATGAAGAGCCAATCAAGAGCCCTCTGCAGGAGTTAGGTTAAATACCACCCAATTGGGTGACTTTTAAGCTAGGATATAAATAAATTTGATGTTACTTTTCCCCTTGCAGCTTATAATTTTTGCATACCCTATTTTTAGCATCATCATTTATTCAAATTTTTATCTCTCTTTTTACTTTGTCAATGTGAATATAACAATTTGCAACTTGTCTTAATGATTCCAAATACTAGTCATGTATATCATCAAATGAAGATTCTTATTAAAAAAAAAACAATAAACAGATTGATTTTTCAGCTAAGTGGTTCATTTCATCTGCTCACTAATGTAGATCATCTAACTATATATATATATATATATATATATATATATATATATGTGTGTGTGTCTCTGTGTGTAATATATACCTTCCTTCACATAGACTTATATACATAAATGTGTCTTTTTGTGAACTGCACCAATTTTAGTTACTTGAAATGGTTACTGAATATGTAATAATGATAGAACTCACTAATAAACCATTAAGGAGAATTTAGTAACTAATGTATAACAAGTACTTTTTTATATCAGATGAGATATATGAGAGAGATGATGTAGATGGTATGATATGTGGTATTCATTGACATAATAATCCATTAATCATTTGTTTGTTACTTGTATGAATATATTTATTTTATTCTCTCATTGCAGAGGACATCAACGGAATCACTCTTGAGGTGCCCCCAATCAAGAAATCCTCCTCCTTAGGTGGAAGCTTGAAAAAACTATTCCGGAGAGGACGCAAGAGAACCAGAGATGTTGGGGAGACATCTCGTGAAAGCTCACTGTCTCGATCATCAATGCGCTATCCAGTATCATCACGAGAGGGTTCAATAGATTCAAGGCGCACACCACAGGCTCATTCACCTGTCTCATAAACAAAGAAAAAAAAAAAATTAAAGGCAGCATTTTTTTTTTTTCTTTTTGTTAGTGCCATGCTGTCTATCATCAATAATTCTCATTACTCCAGTGAGGCATTTTATATATATATATATATATATATATATATTTTTTCCTACTTTTTATTGGTCAGTATTTCTGCCAATCAGAATGCTACAACAATCATAATGCTGTTACTGCTCTTACTATTGCTATGAAAGCCATTAGATAGCTATTCAATGCAATGAAAACTGCTAACTGATGATAAGATTTGCTTAAGAGTAAGATATTGTTGTGGGTAGGGTTTATATGTGCATAAAACTGTAATGTGCTAATAGAGGTGGTAATAAGCAAATAATTTACCCTTTCCTTGATTTGTTTTATGCATATCTGTTAATAAATATTACAATTTTCTAGATCAGTTATTATAGTTACTTTAATTTTGTCAAGTCCTTTCCAACATGTTAATAATGCTGTTATCATTTCCTTCCAAAAAGTATCAGGTTAAAAAACTGCTACAATATTGTTAAATCCAAAACATGGTTTGGACTGAAAAAATTTAAAATACTCAGTTGAAATCTGAGAATTTAAAGGTAAAAAAAAAATGAGAAAATGTTGACATGCTGCATAGCAAAATAATGAAAAATAATCTGAATGAACAAATTATCAAAATGCCAAATGATGAAATTTTCAACAAAATAGATCTCACTCTTTCAAAAAAATTAAAACCAAAAGTGAACAAAAACTAAATTTAACAAAATGTTACTCTAAGCAAACTCATGTCTTTTCATTCTGAAAGCTTCTCTGCTTTGCAGAGACCCTCAGGAATGTCATGTATTGTAAAATTTATGAAATAATTTAAACTTCCCTTCAGAGGTCAATATCTACTTTTGTTTTCATTATTTCTCTTAAACTTTGTTTTTCTTTCTCCCCTATCATCATTTTAACTTCTGAATTTCCCAGGGTCAATTTACCAACTTTTGAATATGTGTCTCATTAATTCTTCAGGCAGCCCTACTAAAAAAAAGAAAAAAAAAAAAATGATATCGTATAAAAACGAAGAAAAAATACATAGAAATCAGCTGTCAAAGTCAGTGTAACAAGGGAGATAACTCTAAGCCTTTTTCTTGTTTAGTCAGTGTGATAGGGCCACTATATTTAGTAGGGGACAAAAATACTCTGTACAATTGACCATACAATAGTAGATAAAATAATAATTATTTGCATTTAATAATCTTTTATATTTTACTAATATATATATTTAGTAATATTTCAATTTTTTAATGTCTTACATCAACATTTTCATAAAAAATAAAACTACTGAAATTTTTTTGCTTATATTTTTAATTAGAATCATTTGGATTTAATTTTTTCTATTTACTTAAAAGCTTTTTAGTAACACATTTTCTATTAAAAATGATTTTGTCCCTCTTCTGAACCTGAAAAAAATAAAATCTAAAAGATACAATTGATAGGTTCTTGTGAAAAATTTGTGATATTGTTATTAACTTAAAGGTGCTGTATCATAAAAAAAATCTGTTATTTAGAAACAAAATATTTAATGTAAAGAAAAATATAACAAAGTTACCAAAACACTGGTTTATTTATGTATTTTATAATTGACTTTTTCCTTTCTCTCTTTCATTCATACATTTACACAACTGAGAAATCTTTTTAAATTCTAACAAGTGTTATTGTGTTGATAATGTATCAATTTACATATATAATGAATTATGAAGAACTTATTATAATCTGTAAACTTTCTTTTAGTATGTTTTAAAAATTCCTTAAGTAGTAGTACTCAGACCCATATGATTAGTCAAAATATAATAACTTGTTCACTTGGTCAATAAGTTTGTTCTAGTTGGTAAAATCAATTTAGGTTTGATCCCAAGACACTTTTAAAATCCCAGTTTCCATTGTGACAAATTTGGGGTGATACTCAAGTGGCATACATTTCCACTTTGTTAATATCACAAAGTTGTGGTGATGCAATAACACTTATAGTTCAGGGTGAATTGCAGATCTTCAAACCTTTCAATTAAAAAAATAAACCTTAAGTACACATATTTACAATAGTACAAATACAAAGAGGTATAAACATATCTGCAGTTTAAGACATGACTAATCAATAAAAATGATTTTCATCAGTTAACTCAAGTTTGGGCATTTTTTTTTAACTTGTTTTATTTATATTTTAATGACATTGGTTTATGTATAAACTCAAATGAAAATAATGAAATGAAAAATTAAATTTGGTATTTTATTGCCATTATTCTGTGATTACTTTTTTCTTGGTAGTATTTTATACATTATTAAAGCAAAGTAGAAGGAATTATTTATTTAAAGATTAAATGCTGTTGATGAATTTTAAAGGTGAAATGTTACCTAAATATTGTAATCTTAAGTAAATTGCTTAAGATTTTTTATAATTTTTTTTTCTATTAACAATAATAATTGATCAGTTTGCATCTATGCAACTGTTACTTTAAAAAAGAAGATAATCAGAATCATTATTTGAATTTTAAATAACAAACTCCACCACATCCTGCCCCACCCAAATATCTTGACATAATAATCTTCAAGTAATTTCTTTGTTGATCCTAAAATAGTAAAAAAAAAATATGCATCTATTTATTCAATGTTAAACGCTCATCTGATAATCTTCAATAACAATATATTATTTTGCTGTGTGAATTTGATGAATACTTAGTGCTTTAATAGGTAAACCTCTGCTTTTAATTATTAGTATAAAAAGCAAATTAAATGTGAGAATTTACTGTAGTAATTGCATGAAAATGTATTGAACAAGATGATTATTTTGACCATGCACTTTATGCTATAGAAGCTTATTTGCATATAGATTCAAGCAATGGCAGTTAATTGCCACAATCATTTTACATAAATGCATTTCATGGTTATGTTTAATTGAATAAGGGTCAAATGAATGACAAAAATAAAATGAATCTTCTTTTTACATTCTAATCTCTATCCTTCTTCCATCTGAAATGCTTAACAAAACATCTGCCAAAGAATTTCCATTTGTATTGTTTTTTTTCTCTCAATTCAAGAAACATAAAATCAACAACAATTAAAAACATCATTTATTAGAAATTATTTATGTCACAAACATACAGTTACAATTAAAAATCTTTCTTTATATTTAAGGTAATGCTTAACACATAATTTCCTAACCAGCTTGTGATATATAGATTATAAATTCATTGACTTTTCTGCCAATCCTTGGACCAAAACCTGAACATACAACAACAAAACATTACAGTCTATCTTCATTTCCTTTATATCTAAAATGGATAGTTTTTTTAAAGTTTTTTTAACATTAACATTTAAATTACAGCATATCAAAATATTTAATTTTCAAAATAATTGAACCATTTTAAAATTAATGTTAGCTAATGAATTCTGTTTAGCTATTTATTTTTCACAGAATTTTATCAATGAAAGAACTAGATGTTTCTTTCTTTTTTTTTTATAAACTAGGAACACAAAATAAATTTTGTTATTCATAAAACAAATATTTTATAACTTCATCTCTGTTATATTTTAATGTTTTTGCTTTGTCTTTGACTTATATATTTTATAGTGCATATTGTATAATAATGAACTTGCTTTATAGTTAAAAGGTTTTAAAAGACCAAATAAAAATAATTGCCATTTCCAGAAAAAATAAATCATGTCTTAAACTTAAAATGTTACTGTTTTTCACATGAATAAACAATGATTTTATCTGATTTCACAAGAACATTTTCAAACTTAGGATTTCTAAAAGTTTGTAGATATCGTATGATAAGCTTAAGGTCTGTACTTAAACAACCTCAGTTTCAAAAACATAAGAAACTAAGAATTGTTCTATAAATTTTATTCAATGTAAAATAAATAGCATATAGTATTTCAGAGATTATTAATTTAATCTTTATTATGCATTTATGTCTTCTTTGAGTAAAATGAATTAGCATGTTAAACAAAAGAAATTATTGCATGTCTACATTTATACTTGAGACTTGCCAGTATAAACTTGTGAATCAAATACAGCTAACTCTTAATGTCACAAATGAAATCTTAATTTGTTGTTTTTCTGAAAATAAAGTGACAAGTTTCCTACTTATAACATTTTGATTACAAAACAGTCACTAATCAACCATACTTCATTCTTATTTTTAAATGTGATGCATAAAGTGAATCAAATATGGTGGAAATTTTAAGTTTTAAAGGCAAATTATAAAAGACAGAAGAAAATTAAGGAAACAAAACAATATTTAATTAGTGAAAAATGAAAGGTTAACTGAAAAAAATCATGAATTTTTTTGTTTTACTTGATTATTCACTTTGTTACTCTGAAATCCTTCAAGATTTAACTTTTTATTTTTTTTAAATATAACTGTTTAGATATTTCTCTTGTTAATCTTAAAAACTAGTTATAGACTCAGTTAATATATTAGAAAAGATATTAATTTATTGTATCATTGGTTTTAAATTCTTAAGTTATTTAAATCATTGCTAAGAGAATAAATATATATATATATATATATATATATATATATATATATATACACTTGTTATTTTTTCTTTTTTCAAATTTTAATGAGAAAATCTCAGGTTATTGTTCAGTTTTAATTTTACTGCTTTCTGCAAGCTGGTGACAAAGTGGTGAGTTTAAAATGTTTTTGAACTATTGAAATTAAATTGTTAAAGATTTATTATGCATGTTTTTTTCACCCCTTATAAAAGTTGTATGATGTAAGAAGTAATCAGTGTTCAAAAGTTATTATATTACAAATTTGCTTTACTAAGAAAATCAGTAATATTACTATTAAATAATTATCAAATACCTATAATCCAAATTTACAATTAATAATTCAAGTTTGAAAATTTTGATATTTATGTACTACTTTTGAGTTGCTATTGACAAAAGTTTGAGAGGTTATCCACCTTCATTTAATTTATTCCCCTTTAAATTATTTAAATTGCATTTTCATTATATACTGTGATTTTAGCCCAAATTTTAATTTATCTATTTTTATCACACTAAAATGTCTCAGAATTTTTTCTTTTCCTTTATATTCAAAAGTCATTTTGCCATATAGTAACATTTGAACTCTTGTCAATGTTTTCTTTAACATTGTTATAAAAATTATGAAATTTATTTTGCAATATGATAGCGTTTAAAACATTTACAAGAAATCACCCTGTCATCAAACAGCTAAGCAGTAACATCTGGTTAAACATTTTGGTTGATATCATGATTGAATTTCCTTTTGGTATATTCTGATGAGTCATCTCCTTAAAATCCTTTTTAATGACCAGAGAAAGCATTATACTTGTCCTGCCTTTGAATGACATGAATCGAAAGCCCTTGTGAGACAAGTTGGGATATTTTAATGGATCCTGTTACAGCAGAGTGGAGTTTATCCTCAGATGAAATGTTCAACTTCCACTTCTCTTCATGTAAAGTGGGTCTGGAAAACACCTATTCACAAAGAATTGTATTTTGAGTGAATTGGCATCAGCTGATTAGAATAAAGAAGCTGATTCCAAATTACCTAAATTGAATTGATTTGATTGAGCTAAGTGTTGATCCAGTTTTACTTGATCTTCGAATGATAAGTTACTGGTCAGGTGATGGTTGAGCAAAGTAAATTGACATCGGCTTAGTTGATTGAGCTAAAAAGATCTTTGATCTTTTAATATCATTGCTCAAAACAGTATTAAGATGTATAAGTATTGAATTAGTGGAGAATAATATCAATTGAAGAAACCAAGAAAGTTGAAGTAGAATTAAAGGATTTTAACTGACGTTATACATATTTTCCTAATTCTACTTGTCAACTATTATGACCCAGTGATACAAACACCCAAGTTAGTATCAAATAACTGAGCAAAGTATTGATCCATCTGAACAGATCAATTATTAAGCATTATCATATCTCACTTTCCCTGATACTACCATATTATGGCACAATAGATAATCATCTTTGTATCAAGGTGGTTCAAACACTATCAGATTAGATTGGTATCAACTGACTGAATATAGAAGGTTGATCCCAGTTTCTACCATATCATGGCTCAATTTAAATCATCATCATAAGGCTTTTAACTTGTAAACCAGTGGTGTTTGTTTGGCATGACACAATGGGTAACTGACTCCAATGTAGTACTTAGTTTTTGAATGCTGCCAAGTTTATTCTCTGATACAAGAATTGTCTTCCTGTAAATTGACAGCATGCAATGCTTACTTCAAACTTGGTCAGGAGATGTGCCAGGTAAAGCTTTACTCAAGTAAGCTCAATTTGAGCTGGTCTTGATTTTTCCACCTGAACTTCAAAGATGAAATAACTGACCTTTTATATTTTTTCCCTTTTTGAATACATTCTTTCTTTCTCTGCAGGATGTCCTCATCCATTATTTTAATATAAGCATTTCAGATTATAAGAAAAAAAAAATTATTAAATGATTATTTATAATTATCACTTATAATTTGTAACTTATTTGGCACAGTAATTTTTATTAATCAGTTTTAATTATCATTATACCTCTATGGTGATTTCTTTAATTAGTTGCTTTTATAAATACAAAATTTAGCAACAATTATTGCTAAAGGGTGTCTATTGTTTTGCTATTGAAGTACGATTTCTTTATATTGGATAAGTTATATAGCTATGAGCTCTTTGATTACTGCTGCAGTTTCTATCTCAGATGATCACTACCTCAAATTAAATGCATCAATTGCATTTTCATATGGTTTATGCCTGATTAGATAAGTTGACAACAGCTATGGATAGTTAGATATTAAATGAATATTTTTCGTGAAAATATCCTAAAAATCATTGTTTTTTACTTTATTATAAAAAGCATCAGATCTAATTATTTTTTACTGTTTTTACCATACGCTTTTGGTTAATTAATTTGATAAGCATTTTTAATGAAGTTATTGCTTTCAAGAAACATATGCAATGTCATTTATCTAGAATGAACAAGTTTTAATCTTTTGCAATTGTTCTAAATTTTGCTGATATGGTGTTTTAACTCTTGCTAAAGTCTGACTTCTTGATTAATTAAATTTTTTTACCAACTTGAAAATCACAGAGATGAATTTTGCTAACTTATAAAATTTGTTGATTATTTTTTTTTTTTTTTTTTTTTTTTAATCTTTTATTAATTATTACTTAAAGTACTGCAATTTATAATTATTTATAATCCAAGTTGTTTTTTAATAAAGTAAAGAAAAAAATGTAATCAGTTACTAAACCAGCTTCTCAAATACATTGTCTTCCTGTAAATTTTATCTGGGACAACTGCAGAAAAAGAAATAAAATCATAAATTATTTATTTATTCTTTTCTTTTTTCTTTTTTTTTTTAATTTAGTTTTTACTTTCTTCCATGCTGGCATCATCAAATGTTTACAATTAGTGAAATTTCTTGTTGTTGCTCGTTGTAGCTAGTGAGAAAAAGAAACATACAAACCAAAAATGAATAAAATATTTTTATCAAAAATTATTCTTTGGATTTCATATTTTCATAATGTGTGTTTTTCTTTTATTTATTTTCCAGATATAAATTTTCTTGAAGATTTTGTCTGAATTACGTCATTCTTAATGCCTTCTTGTGATTATTTTCTAATGAAATTTATCCTTAAAATTTTGTAATTTAAATTCTAAAAAAAGTTAATATGTTAAAAAAACAAATTCAGTTGTTACTATCAACAAAGGTTATTGACAACATCATTTTAGTAAGAACCATCAGGAATTAATGCCAATTATTTATATATTAGAAATGATTGATATTTTCTAAATCTGACAATTGATAATCAAAAAGGAAAAACAATTTGAAAGAGAGTATGTACATCAATTTACAAAGTATTTATTAATTTGTTGCACTAAATCATAATAGATTTACAAGTCTAAAATTTCTGATAATTTCTTAACCACTGAAGATGACATATTTGACACACAATAAGTGTAATTGCTGGATTACGTAATTCACATGATAAACCAGAGTATATACCCTTTCATCATTACCAGATTCAGGGATTGAACTCACAACTATCAGGGAACTAGATATCAGTGGAAGAAATGAGCAAGCAACACAAAAGTGACTAAAACTGGCAAGTATAAACTGACATTAACTATTTTCTAAGCATAGAATATTCTATCTCTCTGGATTGAATAAATGGTGCAATTTGAAATTCCAAGAAGTACCAAGTACAAAGACAGACAGGTCAGAGGATACAACAGTAAAAACATTGTGAAGATAAAAACCAAGATAAGCATTTGATCCAAACATATAAGATATATATAACACAAAAGAGAGAGAGACAGAGAGATACTTTATTTATATTTTTAATATATATAAAAGGAAAATCTTACATTATTCATATGAAATTATTATGCAAATTGCACAAACTTCAATAACTCAAATTTTCTTTGAAATATTTTTGTCAAATGTGAAAAAATTTAGACATCAAAACAAAGCTTGAGTTAAATTTTTAGGTAGTTTCAACATATTTTATTATAAAAATAATGAAGTCTTTCAAGTGTTTGCATCTTAATATTGTGAACCTTGTTCTCGATAACAGGCAGTAATCTATTTTCCCTTGATTCTATTAAATTTTTCACTTTAGCAGGTTCAATTTCCAATATAGAGATTTTAATTGCTTTCCATAGGTCTTTTTTGTTGTCATATTGTTTGCCACCTTTATATAATTTCATCTTCACAATTGAACATAGATTTTAGAATGGATTCAGATCAGGACTTGATGGTGATCATTCCATTATTTTCTCCCTTGTAAACATTTTATACTCAAAAATTTCATGGGTAACATTAGATACATGAGGAGAATTGTCATGCATAAATACAAATTTAACTATGAGAAACTCTTGTCCATGAAATCACAATAGAACTGTTCAGTTTAACTCCTTGATTGAATTTGAATGATTCAATAATAGTTTGGTCAACAATTCTAGCTCATATCATCACACTGCCGCCTCCTTGCTGCCTTCTTTTAGCCACTTTTAGGCACATCTGCAGTGGAGAAAATTCATCCATCAAGTCCATTGGGCTGAAGACAATAAGACAAGTAGAAAATCACTTATTTGTAAATATAAGTATCCTTGCTTCAGGATTCAGATAATGTCGAAAATAAAAAAAAATTAAATTGCTAAATTTATTTAAATGTTTACTTTTGCTTGATTTTTTTAAATTTTTTTAAGAAATCTTCAAAACCTTAGATGTAAAATGAAGAATTTCAAGTACTTGTAGAAATTTGTTTAAACTATTTTATACCCCAAACTAGACAACTTGTTTTAAAATCAAATATACATTTAAATCATTGCAATTAGAAGATAAAGAATTTTGAAAATCAGTAAGTATACTTTATTAATTATTTTAAAATGTAAGCCTGAAAAATTTTCAGCCAGCTTCTCATGGAAATGTTATAAAAGAAGTCATTTTGGAACAAGAAATATCTACATTTTTCTTCACACCATTTGCGTAATTTCAGTACAAAACAATGAATCTTCCACTTGCATTCCTAAATTGTCTAAAACATAAAAGATTATTATAAATACATATACTTAATTTAAATCATGTAACACATACCTCCCCATAAAGAAATTTTACACATTAATGCAAGAGTAGTAACACTTAAAAAGAGATTAATTTAAAAATAGAGGAATATGTCCTTGTTTTTCTTGATCAAGTGATGAACTAAACAAAGATTCTATTTTTTCATTAAAGAATAAACATCATGTACTGAAAAATATCTTCAGTAAATACTTGTAAAATATTCTCAGGATAAACACCAAAAGAGATTTAAAACTAGGCTCACTAATTAAACAATTTTTTCATATTCTAAACAATTTAATATATTTCTATAATTGTAAAGTTTGTCATCCTTATTGGTGGAGGATTTATATCATCTAGGAATGAGCTTGTTTTTTCTTTTTTCTTTTTTTTTTTTATATAAGCATACTGAAAAAAAATGTTCAAATTTGAATCAATGGAAAATTACAAAATCATGAACATATCTTACATTTGAGGAAAATTTAAATCAGACACACACACACACACATATATATATATATAAAACCTGTTAGCCACCTAAAAATTCAAGAAGGATGCTGTTGAATATACAGAAATATTGAAATTCACAATAAAATCACAAAAACTTGATTGAATGATCTTAATGTTAAATCATACAGTTTTCATGAAGTAGAATCTGAATTTGGAACCATGGACTTACTGGCGTTTTTTGTGCCAAAAGAGTGTATGTCAATGCATAACCAGGGCACACTGGATGGCACCACTGCTGTGAAACTCAATAATTATTTAGTGTACCTAAAAGAAGCAGAGGCCATAAAAGCCATTCCTCCAACCTGAACAGTTCAGAAGTAATATGTGAAGCATGCTACCTAACAGGTGGGTTGTATCTGAAGTCAGTCAACAGTACATCAGCCAGACTCCTGGCAACTGGGTCCTGATCAAGAAAGGAGATCTGCAGCAGATCATTTGGACAGAGCTCCCACCCATTGCAGAGAGTTGCCAGCAGCTGACCAAGCGTGGATGCAAGTTGGAATGCTGCGGTCGATGCAAATGCTACTTCTTTGGTTTGACATGCAGGGCACTGTGCAGTTGCAGATGTGAGGTTTAGACATGTTGTAGTATACTCATCCAGACAGCAAAAAATTATATGGCAAACAAGTATAGGCCTCCTGCCTACATTTACATCCAATAATATATCGGACTGATGATGCCAATGATATGGGTACTTATTACCCTAAGTATGAAACCGGAAGATCATTCAAATAGGACAAGTCTTTGTGATTTTATTGCGAAATGGAATATTTCTGTATATCCGATGGTGCCCATCTTGAATTTTTAGGTGACTAATGGGTTTTATCAAAAGAAAAATCGCCAAGGAGTATGTGTGGCAATTTTGATGCTTGTTATAAAAAATTGTTACAATTATCAGCTCCACTTACACACACACACACACACATATATATATATATATATATATATATATATATATATATATATATATATATATATATATATACACACATAGTGCTATGCAAAAGTAAGTGAACCCCTAAGATAATACTTAAAATAAATGTTTCTTTTTTCCAAATATTCAACAAGTCTTAATTAAACTATATATTCATTAAGAAAAACCTTTATTAAATGAATTACGATCATGTTGAAACATTAATAAACGTTTTGTTTGCTCAATTCTGGGAATTTTACTAAACCTTTCTAATAATTTGGCACTCTCAAATCACCGTGCTGATAACAAATACAGTGCCAGTTTGTTAACATTGCACAGATTAGTACAAAAAGTGATTGCGCAGGTCTGTGTTGCCAACATTGTGTGAAAATTTTTTGTGAATTGATTGGAGGGTTTTTGAAATATTAGAAAAAGTTATCTTGATAATAATTTGGCACGCAGTGTATGTATATAAGATTTAAGATATACCAGATATTTTTATATATAGTGATCAATATTAAAAATAGTGTGTTAATATTATTTTATATGCTTTATTATAGGATATTACATTCAAACACATATAAGACATAAATGCATTCATGTTTTGATGCATATCATCGCATCTCATCAGGTAAATAAGGGTTATTACATTTTTTATTATTTACTTACAATCTCTTTTCCTACAAAAAAGAAAATAAGGAAAGAAAGAAAGATACAAGATATAGTCAAAAAACAAAAGAAAGACAAGAGATAGTCTCTTCTAAAAAAGAAGAAAGAAAATAAGAAGAGTGTGAAGAAAAGAAAGACAAGATATAATCTCTTCTCTAATGAAAAGGAAGAAGAGGGAAAAATAAACCTAAGGATGATATAGAAATGTAAAGAAGCAAGACATGTAATGCTGATAATCGGTTCAACCAATCAAAATAGTCTGTTAAGTAAGATGTCATGAAACATAGATTCAAAATTCAACAGATACATATGGAATATTTGTAACAAAATTTCGATACAATGTTGACGAACATTTTCGCTTCAGAGGCAGCGTAATTTAACAATAATCTATACATATATAAAAGTCAAAATGTGTGTGTGTTCGTTTATAAGTTTGATCAGATCTCCTACATTTTTTCAACCAATTTCAACCAAATTTGACACAGTTACTGCGAATGGTCCTGTGGAGGTTTTGACGGTGCCAAAAATGAATAAAGTCAATATTTAAATCAATATTATTCAATGTAATAATGTGCATTCACTGCACACAAGCAGATATGGGAACTTTTCATGTCAGAATTAATAGCGGTAACATAATTAGAAAAATGTCGGATTTAAGTGCTTATATGGGAATAAGAAAGGACAAGAATGGCCATATTTTGGTTTTGGATGCAAAAGTTATCACAATGAAGGGTTTCTGTCGCAGCCGAACTCTGCGCTCCAAAAGCCAATCGGACTAGTGTTATTAGTCACACATGGCTTGCACGATGCTTGCTGCTGATTGGTCCATTCCCACTCTGGGGTCATGCAAGATCATGTGTGAACAGGGGGTGTCACGCGTGCACGCATCAAGCATCCCAAATGGGGTAGAGATTTCAGGTAGCCAACTTTTATTTCAGGATTTAACCCTCATACCATGCTTTGTAAAAAGGATCTTTTAATGTTTCAATGCAGGTATGCATTACTTTCCATGTTTTCTACATTTGCACAGTAAATTAAACATCAAGGCCATTTTAAAAGGGATTTACAGAGCTACATGTCAAATTTTACCAGAAATATCAGTAAAAACAAGGTGAAACTGCTGCTTTTTAGGTGTTTGTAGCCCATTTAGCCCACTAAAGCATAAGATTGAATTCAGTGAGCAAAATCACTAAACATATTTCATGCCACTTCATGCCACCACTTAAGCCAATTTGTCCAATTTTTCACATCTGATTGCATTTTTTCATTCGAGGGGACACCAGGGGACTTTTATGTCTTTTCATGCCATTTACGTGTAGCAAAAGGCACCTACTCACTATAATTTTTACTACCTTGCATCGCTGCCCCAAAAAGTTCCTGCACGTTTTCATCTAAGTTCGTGCTACTTAAATGCCTTCATCATCCATAAGTAAACGAAATTAACATTGCTTCAAATTTTGTTCATAAGAAGTGTAAAAACGCTTGCATTTTCAACTTTTGATCAATAAAACTACCTCATATCTCCTGGCTGCTCAAAATTTTCAAAGAAAAATGAAGCTTGAAAATCCCATTTTCTGATTGGCTGACTTTGAGAGACTTGCGCTACATCGGTGGCGATGTAAATCAAAGGCAATGCTTATTTTGGGATAAGGAACTACATAGCTTTCATATTTATCGATAAAAAACCCGATACAATAAAGTTGCCAGATACTATTTTGAAACGTCATCTGCCACTGTGCACTGCTTTGACTAACCCAGATGGAGGTTAACCAATCGTATCAACTGTTCAAGGTTGCTTCGAGCTCATTGGCACGGTTGCAAGCGTTTAACCTTGGGCCCATCCAATCATACGTGTGAGCAGTTCTCTTACGCACACGTGTGCATGAGCGTACGTACGTAATCTTAGTATGTGCACTCAAGGTCAATTGGCCAACTGCCTCTTTATACCATAACTTGAACGCGTGTTCATACTTCAGGCGATTACTGTCCTGCACTTGGCTCACTTGATTTGCTTCTTATGGAAACCGCAAGTTGTTGATTATGTATCCAAACTGTTTTTTTTACTTCTTAGTTATAACTACATCCGTTTCCGTGTTTACCAAATTTACTTCCCAAATTACCTACTACTATTTTACCTTTAGATGAATTTTTTCAACTTCACTTTTTTTGTCTTTGATCCCCTTTTGATACATTTACATACATTTTTGGGATCCCTAACCTGCCTGTGTTTAGACTACACATATTTTTTTGCACTCAAAAAAACCTACACACGTGTGACGAAAGACATGACTTATCTCGAAGTTCAAAACAAGTGTGAACATGTCTTGCCTGCAAAGTAACGCGGAAAAGAAATATGGCCGCTATCGAAGACACAATTTATGCGTGCCAATCTCGTCCAAAACGAGACAATATTCGCACACATGCAAATTTCTGCCGTATCAGACAGGCATAAAAAGCAAGATGCCAGCAGCACGACTCAGAAGGTTTGGGTCATTCAGCGGACTTCGGGCAATAGAGTTGGACTTACGAATTGACTGACTGACGGACGGACAAAGAGGGAGTCGAAGTAGCTGCGGCTGAGTTGGTGTCTGCGTCATGACTGCTCGATGTAACAGCTGAGAAAGAGAGTCTTGTAATCCATTTCCTTGAGGTGACCGACGACGAAGGAAAAACAGCTGGTCTGACGGTGAACGGCGCACTGCACTTTCTGACCCTCCTTGCATCACTTTCTTCTTTTTGCTTACTACATTACGTTTGCCTTTTTAAAATTGGTTAAAATGCCACCTAAGAGAAGAAAACTTTTTGGACAGTGCACGGCTGCTGTCTCTGCTACAAGAGCAGCAAGGGTAAGTGAAACCACAGAGCAAACTTCGTTGCGCCTTTCTCAGATGGTCTCACACTCTGCTGCCCACATCTCCACGGAAAGTACCGCTGAACGGACTGAAAAGCTGGCATCAGTAGCATCAATTATGTCATCACGACGTGCTAGACTTTCAACTGAAGAGCGTTTAGTAGTACAGAATTCACTACGCAATATGCGTTTCTAGGGCCAGGGCTTCCGAGTCCCCAACACAAACAATCCTTCAGCATTTAAGGAATGCCAGCACTACAGCATGTTCTAGAGCTTTAGAAAGCCCTGAACAAACCACTTTACGTTGTCTTAGGAATACTAGGAATACAGCATCTTCCAGGGTTTTGGAACAACCTAAACAAACTAAGACATTACATTAAAGGTTGTGTTGCTCACCAGATGCTCCCTTATCACTTAAATCCCACCATAGCTACATTCGCACTTCCATGTCGACCACATAACCATATTCAGTTGCAACACAAAACCAATACGTGAGAGGGTGGATTCGTTTAATTGTCAGAGAAGTCGAGTGCGTCCACGCAATTCAGGCCTGAGCAAAAAGAAGTGGGATAATAAAAGAATAGCAGCATGCAGTGTTATAATATGCATTATCTGCTGTACACCGTTGGTGTGTTTCTCCCCTTACCATAAGGGCTGCTTTAGGTAACGCTACGTACGCTTCATACTCGCCTCAACTGGCTATCAAAAACTACAAAATAATTTGTGCCACTTACAAGTACTCGCCCCGGCACCTTCCCGTACTTCTGTTGTGTGGTTCTGTTTGCAGTAGTGGCATCGCCGTCTTTTAGGCAAAAGACGCGTCTACCTTTCACGTTATTGCATTTTACTACATTGCAACTAACACAGGGCTTCATGTAATGTCTTGCACTTAGGGATAATAAAAACCATCCCATCGGAATACAAAGCCATCTGCCACAACTCACCAAAAACTTCCTAAGGCCTGTGTTCGTATTGAATTTGACAACTTTAATTGGAGATGTCTTAGTAATGGCAAATGGCTGATGCTACCATGGTTGAACATTGTTTCCTTTTAAGCCTTACAATTTTTTCTTCCGTTTTGCTGATGAATACCACCAACTTGTGTACATTACGTTTTTTATGTGGGCAACCATCAGTTCTACTAGACTTCAGCTTTACATGCGTGTACAAAATGAGTATGGTGGTTATGATCTTCCATTCAGAGGAATCCCAGGCAACACCAAGCTTTACTGCTAGTTATTTAATAGTATGTAAGTAAAAAAAACTCTTTAACAAATAAAAGAATGAAAAAAACAGGAAAAAATTATTAAAATTACAAAACAGAAAATTAAATCAAAATAATAAATAAATGAAGTAAGTATAACTTTTAAGTACACAAATCATATAAATAATGAAATAATAAGATAATAAATTGTATACAATTATATTTACTGGAGTACAACAATTAAGTAGGGAGTTTTATATAGGGTATTAATAAAACAAAGTAAAAGAAAATGTTAAAACATCAGCCAAATCATACCTCTATATGAAATATTACCAGTACTGGGAGAGATATAGCTGTACTCTGATTTGAAGGAAGAGAATTACTATGCATGAGTATTGAGTAGTAACACGAAGGACTTAGGACTCATCATCAGCATCCTCTCTCCTTCATGCATATGTTTAGTTGGTTACATCAACATAAACCTCACTTTAGCCTGATGAACTCTTGTATCATGTCACACCAGAAAATTTTCCACTTTGTCATTAATTTTCCTTAAATATTGTAATTTGCCACATATGCAAACACAAAAAATTTGTCAGGAAGCTAACACTCAGGCAGACTTTGTAAGTAATATGTCCAGTATAAGCATTGGAATCAACACATCATGGTGACTGTCAATTTCATAATTCAATGCTAACTTCAGATCAAGTGCCATTATTCTTTTTGAAGCAGGTTGTGTGTTTGGATGTCGCGAGTCAGTTAAGGGAAATGTTGGAAACCAGCTATTTTTCAGTTTTTATTTTTATTTTAAGGCATTAGCCTTAAAATAAAAATTATCATTATTTCAATATAGATAATCATAAATTTAATTTTTGTAAAGTTCTTTTCCTTCTAATAAATCATCCATGAAGTTTCTTTTTTGATAGCATTGGGTTCATAATTGATCAAAATAAGGATATTGAATCATTAAATTTATAAACGACCCAAATTCACATTGATTTATGGAATTCAGTTGCTTATGGTTAATATTAAGTGACTGTTATAAACTCTGACAGAATTTCTTAAGCAAAGAGCTTCCTTCTTTCCAATTAAATGTTGTTGAGATTTCATTTTCCTAGGTTATTAATTAAAATGATTTTAAAAATAAATGTTTTCTATATAAAAAGAAAAAGTGCCCAGAATTGTAATGCTAAATTAATTCATGAACATATATATTATAAAAATAATAATAATAATAATTATCATAATCTTTGTTGAAGTATTTCAGTTTAGTCATTTGAATAAACATTTTGTTATAAGATTACATAAAGCATTTACTTACAGATGATAAAAAGAATAGAATTAATGAGAATGTTCATCGCTAAATGATATGGAAATAATTCTTATTAGGATATGCTCAATGTATTTTCTTTATGTATGCATTAATAAACTGTCAAATAAACTGGAAATTTAGGAAAAAACGTTTTATCATAAGCAAGAAAAAACTTGAGTGTAGAGATGCATTGTATGCAAGAAGTCCTCATTATGTATGATGTCAAGAAATGTATAAAAGACACATATATAAATCTATAATTGAAAGAAATATGTAGTAAATATGTGATAATGATTTTGTCCAAAGTGGCACCATAATTTCAAACTTCTTTGAATTTAATCCACTGTTCTAACAGGTGAGTTAATATGCTTTTTATAGTGAGCAGTATTTGTGAAAGAGTATTTCTTGTATTCTGAAACAGTCTATATCAATTATTTGTTGACTTTAATTCAATATGTACTTCAAGAACTGATATGACTGGAGAGCAAAAAAATATACAAAACAAATATATCTAAATATGTATGTTTTTGTCTGTTTTTAATTTTTCTAATTTTTATAGAGAAAGAAAATTCCTAACCAATTGAACCCAAGCAGTATACTAGCCGCAGTGTGAAAGTGCATTTATCCAAATGGTAGTATACTGACCAAAGTCATGGACAGCAAGGGCTTGGGGTGGGAGATCTGTACTCATCAGGGGGTCAAGGTTCAAAGGGTTAATTTATTATCAAAATCAATTTCTCTATTTCTTTTTTTTCTTTATTTGTTTTCTGTATTCCTGTTCCTTTTATTGCTCAATCTTAATTTGATAGATTGTTCATTTATTTAGTTTTACTTTTCATCTGTCTCATTTTCATTCTCTTCTTCATCATTCCTTGCTTCTATAAATTTAAATGTAAATCAATGCAACTGGTAGATGTTAAATCTTTTCTTTTTCCTAAAATTTTTCAAATATTCTTTTCTTGTTCTTTAGTTTTCGTTCTGATATATATTTTGAAGATTTATTGTAAGTGATGGTGAGATATTTTTTTTAATTATTTCATCCTGAGCAAGGCAATAAAGCAACAAAGACACAAGGGTTTACTGAGTGTTACAGAATATGAGAAAAAGAAAAGACTAGTAAGTAAAGAGAACAATTAAAAGACAGGAAGACAGAAGATAATTGGCATTGCATTTAAATTTTTGACTGGGAAGCAATAAGCTAATAGAGCATTCCACAAGTGAGAAGTGCACCAGGAGAAACTATTGGCATAGAATTTACGGTTACATCTAAACATTTCAACTGTAAAATGATGAAACCGTACTACACTTTAAATTCTAGGTAGCATAAAGGAAAGTTCATCAGAACAATTACCATGAAAATATTTATAAAAAAGGTACAGGGAAATGATAGTAAGAAACAGGCTGAAGCCAAGATGCCTGGTCAGGACAAATAACATTGCAGATTCTTTGGATTTTTTCAAGAATATCTAAATATATAGCAGGAGCACTAAATCGGATGTAGCAGCAATATTCAAAACAAGGATGAATTATAAATATATAAGATAGGTTCAGGTGAGAAAAATTGCCTACTATGACACTTTGCTAGTAGCAAACTTAGCAATTGATTCGATATAATCTTTCCACTTCATGTCAATGAAAAGCATTAGTCAAATAAGGTGTAATAAGTCACTCTCCTGAGGGTTAGCATCAGCCATACTGATGAAAGCAAAAAGGGTTCTCTCTGCCAAGAGCAGTTTCCTTTTGGAGGCATTAAAATTAACACGCCATTACTTGCCCTGGTTAGCAACAGACTATAGGTAATTTTTGAGGACAGCTGCTTATTTAGACAATATCAAACCAATTCGACTAATTATGAAGCAGAGTAAATAGTTGCATCATCAGCATAGATTCTGAGCTGAGAACTGATGACATCAGGAGATCTTGGGTTAAAATTAGGAACAATGTAGGTCCAAATATAGAGCCCTGGGGACACCTGCATTAATGCAAAAAGTCTTGAAGAGTGGCCATTTAAGTCAACTTTCATTTCTCAATTTGATAAAAAAGATTAAATCAGTTTAAAAATTAATCCATAAATAACATAACCTTTCAACTTGTGAAGAAAACCAAATATACCAAACGCAGTCAAATGCCTTTGAGATATCCAAAACCACAGCCCAAGATTCACCATTCTTATCTAAAGCTTAAACTCTTTCAGCAATAATCGTTAATACATCAGCAGTTATCCAAGAAAAGTGAAAGCCATATTGCTTATCTGAAAGAAGATCCTGCATTGGTGAGATGCTTAACTAGAGTTAATTAGAGCCTCAGTATTTTCTAAAAAGAGGTAGAAGGCTGGTAGCTATATTTGATATAACTTTTCTACTAAGCTGTTTATACATGAATAAATTACAAACACAACACAAAGCAGTTTTTTTTTATAATTTATTTTTTTTATTGGCTTTAAGTTTCAGGATCCTCACCAGCATTTTGATGTCTGTGATTGAATCTCATAAATGACAAGGTAAAAATGTTATGTGTACAAAATACCAGTTTTAATAAAGCCATGATATGATATTAAATAGTTCATTCATTTGAATAAAAATTATTTGTTTTCTTTTCAAACTCCAGACTATTAATAACATAAACACTTCACTAGCTACCTCATGACTTCTACCTTTCAACTATTGTTAACTATAACTGGTTTAGCCATGAACTGTTCCTATTAGCAGTAACAGCAGCAGGTGCATAGACTTGCATTCCCTTCTGCCCAGGGTGGATTGGCCCATTAAATACTATTTAAACTGCTGTGATTTCTCTTTTGGCACTTGAATGTTACTAGTTACATTGGAGTTGCCTTTCCTGACTTGTAGAAGACCGTTTTTTGTTCCTGTCTAAAATGAATTTTTGTTTTGGACATTTCTTCCAGAAAAGAAATTTGGATTTTTGAAACACTTTTTTATTAAGTTATTTTCATTAAATTCTCATTTATTTCATTTGTTTCTTTCAATCTTTTGATTTTTTTTAGACTTTTTATTTTCATATTTCTTTTTTACTTCAGTCGCCATTTGCATTTTTCTTTTCTGGTTTTTCTTACCAGTTTTTGTTTTACTCCATTTTTCATTTGTATTTTATTTCATTTCATTTCATTTATTTGAAGTAACTTTTTTAAAAAAAAAGAAATCATTTGACTTTTTGAATTATTTAGGAGGCAATCTTTTTTTTCTCATTTTATTTTCAGCTTTGTCAACCATTTGCATTTTTTGTCTTAACATGTTTTTGTTTTATCTTTTGTTTAGTGTATGGTTTATTTTATTTTCATATTTTCTGACATTTAAATTTGACCAGCTTTTAGTGTTTTTTATTTTGTTTAATATTTTTAGTCTGTAAGTGAACCTTTTTTATTGCCAGTTTTATTTATGGTGTTAGCATGCTTTTTGTATTTTTCATCATCTGGTCGGATGTAACTCTTACCAGACAACTTTTTCTGTTTATTTTATAGTCTATTTATTATTGGAACTGTGTGAACATAAATAGTATTTGTCTGACCCTTTTTTAATTTTTCTTGTCAGTCTTTAAATTTTATTTTTTTTCAGCTTTTTCGTTTCATTTATTGTCTCTTAATTTAGAAGTTTATTTCTTGTTTAAACAAATTTTTTCTAGCCTGTAGATGAATCTCGTTTTGTAAATTTTTTTTGCCTTTTGTTACTAATTATTTCTTTTTTCCTTTCACCTATCTCCTTCCCTTTTTCTTATATATTTACAAAAAAATTATTTTAGCTGTTCTTTTAAAACCCTAAATGGCTGACTCAATACAGTCAAGAAGCATTTGTTTTATTTAAAAAAATGACCTGCCTGACAAAGGTAGTATTAAGGAGTACCCAGTTTTAAAGGGCACTCCAAAGAATATGAAGGCCAATAATGGTCAAAATGTAAGAACTTTAAAAAGTACAGTGGTTAATAATGGCCAAAATATGAAGAACCTTGAATCAGACAAGAAGAGTGAAAATGCAGAGGCCAAGGAATCGCCCTGTTGATGAAAATCTCACCTCCAAATGCATTATCAATATAGCAGAGTTTTGGAGCGTGCCAAGAGTTATGCTCACCTTGTGGTTGAAGGTGGACTCTTGGAAGACTCCTGAGAACTAAAGAAGATTGAGAAATGAATAGTGTCAGTTTTCGTGGTGGACGAGCGCCAGTTCAAAATTTGTCATTCCATGAAAGACACTTTGATAAAATCACTGGAGTCCCTGGGGGTTAAGCTCCCAAAGAACTGTTAAGGGTGCAGGCTATTTGATGTGAAACATGTTGCTGTTCACACCTGAAGACTGCATTACTGTATCATGTCGAGATCTAATAATAAAAGATCTAATCCTTCAGACCAAATACGAAGACAGGCATACGACCATTGTGGCAATATTCGAGGTCCCACCGCAAGTTATCTGACTGCCTTCTTTTCGCTGTATGGCGACATACTGATGTGCCTCTTGCGATAGCCTGAATGGGGGATGGAGTTTTTAAATAATTTTGGATCGTAAAGCTTTCTACTTCATCCCCAACTGTTTGGAAGTAGGGGGCCTGAAATTGCTGGTCATTGTGATCGGCAGAAAACCAACATGTTGGAAGTGTGGAGAGGCTCGTCACTTTTTCTCTTCTTGCCCAAAGAAGAAGGCCTCTGGAAGTCAGCCTCAGTTAACCAAAATCTCCTTCTGACCATATCTTTAATTTCCGCTTCGCCTGTGATGGGCATGTCAGCTTTCAGGACCGATATGGTTAAATCCCTGGTTGGCCCACATTCTCTGAAGAGCC
Source organism: Acanthosepion lycidas (assembly GCA_963932145.1). Lineage (NCBI taxonomy): Eukaryota > Metazoa > Mollusca > Cephalopoda > Sepiida > Sepiidae > Acanthosepion > Acanthosepion lycidas. Next base: position 64,429,341 of record OZ010578.1, read on the forward strand.
TTCATCCGCTGCTAGTGCAGTTGTGGAGAAGGGAGAGGGGGAATGGTCGGTTGCTGGTAGGGTCAGAGTTCCAGACTGTGGGATCTCAATCCCCTCAAGCCCACGGAATGAAAGGCACAAACAGACCGACTCTCTCTACCAGAGCGATGCCTCGGCCACTGAAGTGAATACTTCTGTGGAGGAAATGAGAAAAAGTACAACCCTGAATTCCAGAAAACTGAAAAAATCAAAAAGCTCAAGGCAAAATTGGGCATCAACCAAAAATCAACATCTCCTAAAAAGTCAGCTCCCCTCTCGACCTCTATCCCATATCCCCATTTCAAAACCAGTTTCACAGCCATTATCCCCATGTAAAATTATCTCGATCAATGGAGATCCCAGCCCCTTCAGAAAAAATACACCACACACCCGATGTCCTAATCCCAGTCCTTTCCTGCAAAAAGAACATGCTGAAATGTCCCCACCTTTAAAACGCCAGAAAAGTCCATCAGCTCAGGACGAAAGAGCCAACAATTATGGTAATAGAATAAAAGAACTTAAGTACCTTTTGTTCGTAAGGCAATATGTCGACAAAGATGTCGAGGTTCCCAATAACTTTCAGCGTGTACTGACCGTCATTCGAACTGGGTCCATGATGCCATAAAACCATTTGATATGTCAATCGCTATTCTTTACAACAAAGACACACGGAAGTTAAAGCAGTTCTGTTCAGGGATGGTCCCAGTTTTGGTTCACCCCTCCCTATATAAAGCAGTAAAAATAACTTTTCCTTGGGATATCGGCAATCTCTTCCAGGACGGCATTATCAAGAATGAGATGAGCCAAGGGTGAGACTGTTGCTATCCTTTCTCCGACCATGTTCAATCCAGTTTCCCAACCCTAATCGGACTGATAATGGCTCTCTGGTTAGCAAGTCTGAATGCCCGGAGCCTGAGGTTGGAGTCTCTTAAGGGCGAGGCTCGAGGTAGATACAGGGTGGATGTATGCTGTTTGCAGGAGACCCGGTTTTCAACTCTCGATCATGAGAACATTCTGTCTAGGGGGTTTATTTTCTATTCAGCATGTTTTGATGGACGCTGGAAGAGGTGTTTCCTGGCTCCAAGTCTGTAGATGCAGCGTGTGCACTTGTCTTCGCAGATCCAGTGGACAGGCTTTGCATGCTGAATGTTACCATAAAGGATAAGGTTCTTCGTCTCATTGGGGGTTATACGCCCAATGACCATGCGGAGCGGCCTGATTTGTTTCGGCGGATCGAGCCGTTTTTGATGACATCACGTTCGGTAATTCTAGCGGGTGATTGGAATGCCGTCCTTGATCCCGATATAGATAGAATAGGGAAAAGATCGTGTACTAACAACCCGGATGTTAAGTTGTTTCGGGACTTTATCGACGGGTTTGATCTTATCGATAAGAATCGAAATGAGCACCTGCGGCAGGTAATATGGACTTGGATTAAGAGCGACAGCTCGGATTTAGTAGTGCGCTGTAGCTACATCAGCCGAGTCCGAGTTAAGAGTCGACGTAGCGCTTTTAGGATGTCCAAGTTTCCATGATATAGTTTACTCGGATCATAGGCTTGTCCAGGTTCGTGTAAACTTAGACTAAGGTTAAGATGGCTGTTTTTGGAAATTGAACGCATCATTATTTCGTGAGCAAGATTTCCGGGACCAGCTACTACTAATGTTACAGTGGGAATTGACGGGGACTGTGGTTGGGAATAAGTGGTAGGATCATTTAAAATCTAAAGTTAGGTCTTTTGCTGCTGATTTTTGTCGCTGACTCAATCTAGCATGATTAGCGGCGCAAAAGGCATGTGTAGAGAAAGTAGATCGGGCGATCAAATCCCATGATAGTGGGGATGTAGCCTTAGCTAAGGCGGAGTTGGCCTCCTTGCTTATCAGGAAGGATAAAGTTCTAGTAGTTAGGGCTAGGTTAAAAAGAATGACTCCCAAGGCAACGAACATAGCCGCTGAATTGCGTGCAGAGGAAGCTCGAAAGACATCTAGTTGACATATCACAAGCATCACATTGCCGGACAAGCGGACTGTGACTACAGACGCGGCATATGTGAGACTTTCCGAGATTACTTTCAGGAGCTGTTTACCAAGGAGCCCCGTCTGAGCACTGCTCAGTTCGACGCCTATTTAGCCGACGTTCCCCGCTTTAAGTCGGCTGAAGCGGCTAGGTGTGAAGGTCCTACAGTGTCTGAGATTTGGGATGGTCCGTAAGGCATTATATTAGGTGTTAGTGGGTGGGGAGGCGTTCATAATGATTTGATAGGCGAGGTCTAACGAAGCAGGAGTCTCGCTCCACCTCCCCACTGTGAGTATTAGGGCGTCTGAGTGTTTTTTTCCCAATTATTTAAGTTCTGCATTATTTTCGTCCAGTTAGCAGATGTCTCTGTCACATTTAGTGACTGTGTGTGGGGGGTGGGTATACTAATACTGTTTTGTTTGGTTTCTTCTTTCATTGCAGGGTCGTAGGTCCGTTGTGTAAGTTTGTTGAAGACCTCATACTTTGTACGCGTAGGCCAGTTCTATTTGTAGCAATATCGTACCGTCGTTGACTAAGGCTGAGCCTTATATGTTCTTTTGCTTACTGGGTATTATGCTAGTCATATGCACGACGTGACAGAAGGAATTCCATAGGGATCTGAAGTTTACCTCTTCCTTGCTGATCCAGTTCTTTAAGCACCAGCTTAAAGTCAATATCAGGACGGAAAGGAAACGACTCCATCCATCAGAATTTGGCAAAAGGTGGGTGAGTCTTGCGCGTTCACGCAAGTGAAAGGTGCTGATTTGGAGTGGCATTTTGATGCCGTTTAGGCATTAAGGATTTTGGCATTGCTGGATTGAACATTGGTAACCCCACCTGGAATAGGCTAGTTTAGGTTTGTGCCTTCTTTAGTTTTTTTTCTTCATCCAAATTAACTTAGCTAGGGTATGTATGCTCATTAACCCCTTTTAACCCCCCCCCCACTTTCTGTTTAATTTCCCTCTCCCATCCCCCGTTAGGTGACCAAAGATGTCAGTTATCTGGTGGATGCGGGATGCCTTTCGCTTTTTCGGTTGTGAGTTTTTGTATTTGTTGTGTTTGGGTGAGGGTGTCTTTCTGTGAGTATTAGGGCGTCTGAGTGTTTTTTTCCCAATTATTCAAGTTCTGCATTATTTTCGTCCAGTTAGCAGATGTCTCTGTCACATTTAGTGACTGTGTGTGGGGGGTGGGTATACTAATACTGTTTTGTTTGGTTTCTTGTAAATAAATTTTGTCTACTATTGTAAATATCCATTAGGGTTTATAAATTTTTAAAAGTTGTTTTTGTATTTCCCACCCCCACAGACAAAATTGTACATATGGGACTAGTTAGGACTTCATAGAGTCTCTGAGGTATTATAGTGGTTATAGTAAGAATGGTAAGTAAGAATGCAGCGTTTTAGTGTAAGGGTTATTGTAGCATGTTTGGGTCAGTGATTGTGGCTAGCTAAGTTTTTACTATGACAGATGATGATAAGCCTTCCTCTTTCCTCATTATTGGTCCTGTGCCCTATTTGTACTCATGTGAAATAAATATACTTGAATTTTACTTGCCTAGAGAAACTACTGGTATTTTAAACCAGACTTGGAATATCATTTGACATTTTCAAGGAAAGATCCTTAGAAATGATCAATAAAATGACTGCTGATATATATAAATATATATATATATATATATATATATATATATATATATATATATATATATTGAGACATGTTTCATTTACTAATTTAGACAAGTTTTGTCTACTTATTTTTAATTGGATCCTTTCATATTCATGGACAAGCTTTTTGGTATCATTATTGAAGGAACAGAGAAAATTGCTGTGTTGATTCATATTATTTTATTCTGAGTACTTTTGACATAGCATAATCTCATCATCAGGTTGTTTATTTCAAGACAAATATTGTAGTGTTCAAAGACAAATTTGCTGTGCTCATCTGAAAGCTAAATGCTGAGTCAGTGCATGATTGCTTGACACCACTTCAGGGGAGGTAACTAAGTATGAATTTTGAGAGTTTTTAAGAAAGTGGTAGTAAAAACTATTAGTGCAAACGTTCATATTTTAAACTATCTATTATACGCATTTTAAAACATTTGTGCTATATTCATAATTAATTTTGTTATGGTTTTGTTTCAGTTTTTTAATATAGATAGCTTTGAGAATTTTTAGTTTATTATTTTCATGAAAAAGCATAGAAGTATTTTCAACAAGAATTTTTCTGACTTGTCAATTTGGATAGGTATGATGTTTAGAAATGTTGGACATATCATTCAAATGAAAACTCAGCTGCTAAAACAACATTGTCATAGTGTGTTCAACATAAATATTATTTTTATAGTTGGAGATACAATCTCCCAGAGGACATTTAAATTTATAGATAATGTTGGTTTTCTGCAACATATAGAGGTAGTATAGTAGGTGGGGAAGTGTCATTATGATTGATTGATAGTATTTAATGAATTTTACTTTTTTTACTAGGATCTGTGGTAGATATGTTAGTATTTATTAATTTTTTAAGGATATTTTTGATGTGTTTATAATTAGAATGTATTTGGTTGCAATATAAAAGATTAATATGTTTGAGGTTATATGAAAAAGTATTATATTCTATTTGCTTAGTATTAAAATTTCTGATTGATAATCTTATTCATCTTAATCATCAACAATATAATTATCGAAGTTATTGTTAATAATAGTTTGATTTATATTTTTTTAGTTTGCTGCAGAAAATCTGTTTCATGGATGAACTAATTTTTGTATGGTTTATTGGGTTTTTTATAATTGCTATTTTATAATAAGTTGGACATTCACTGTTATAATTCAAGGTACAGGAATGGTCGGATTTTTTTTATATGGAGAGATAGTGAACTTGTTATCAGTGTTTATCAGTATATCCAGAAAAACAAATTTTGTTGCTATTATTAAGTTCATATGTAAACTTAAAGAGAGAATTATCCTGGAATTGTTTTTGGAATTTATGTATTTCTTCCATATTCTTGACTAAGGATATCATCAACATATCTTAGGTAGATGGATTATTTTTAAATTGTTAAATGTATTATTTTCAAGATTAGACATATAGAAATTGCTAAAAGTCAAACCCAGAACTGAACCCATGGAGATGCCATCCTGTATATTATTTTTGTGATCATAGAAAGGGCTTTAGTAGTACAGTTTAGCAGTCGTTTCTGTAATATACTAAGTCTAATTTTAAGTGGAGATAGAGATGGATTATTGTATATGTTTCTTATAATATTGATTTTAGGAAGATTAGATTGAAAATAAATTCAATTATAAAAAATATTTGTGTTCATTCTATAGAAACAGAGATTATTTCTAAAAAGTTGTTTACCTGTAAACAAAAATTGTCATATCTTGAATATTTAGGTTAATAATACATTGATATTACAAATCTACTAAAAAAAATAATTAGTAAATTTTAATAAGAATTTTTGACACTTATTTTATACAAGACAAACCTTTTAAAACATCAAATTTTGGATAAAAAACAATCAAGTTATACACACAAATAAAAAAAAAGAAAAAAACAGATGCTGATGATATGTAGAATGATGAGAATCTACAACAAAGTCTGCTAATATAGATTGTTGGCCCAAATCTTAAGTTCAATGAAAATAAAGGAAAAAATATTATCTTTTGCATTGTTAAACTCAACCATTTATTTGAGTAAAGCTTCAACAAACGAAAATAAGAAAAGGAAGAAAAAACTTTTTTAGCATTTAACAGGGAAAATTTGAATACTGGTAAATTCAGCTAAGTACTGGTTATACACACAAAACATGTAGTAACAAAAACCAAAGAGGGACTGATGATCTGTGAAATGATGAGAAGTCTGTAATATAATAATTGTATTTATGTGGATTTAGCATAGGTCTTGGCATGCAGCAAATTCTAGTTTTTTTTTTTAAAGATGTTTTTGTGGTTGGTTGAATCTTCAGATGTAAAACCTACAGATATGAAGGCCTAATTGATATATTTTACACACACACACACACACACACACACACACATCTGAGAGTGGATATTTTGGTCTGGAATTGTCACCATGTAATGTTCAGTCTATATCCTCTATACAGGCACATTGGTTTAAGTGCATTGAGAAGGAAGGATATTATGTTGAAAATAAATGCTTTTTCATCATTAGGCTTCGTACTTATTGACAAACCTACATATAAACTTCTAAATGTAAAAAAAACATACCCTTATATATATATATATATATATATATATATATATATATATAATTAGTTAGACATCAACCATAAAACTTGATTTAGCTATCCATCTTCATCCTTATAAAAATGAACACCATCTTCAGAAATATCTCATTTCTATGATGGCATTAAATTTTTTTCACTAACCAAATTTACTCTATTCCCTTGGATGATTATTGATTAATGACAATTCTGAGTTTTGTACTGACCTCATCTCCATCTTTCTGTATTCACCAACCCCAAACAAATAAATTGATCGAGCTATTCATTCTATCTTCTCATTCTATTTTCTAACCCTTCCTTCTTTCCTTCCTTCCTTGCTTGCCTTTCTTCTTCCTTCATTTATTTCTCTTGGTCTTTTCTCTTTTCTTTTTCTTTATTTCCTTTCCATCACCCCCCCCCCGGCACTTTTCTTTTCTTTCTTCCTTTCCTTCCATTTTTCATTACTTCTTTCATTGTTTCATGTTTTTTCATCTTTGTTTTCTTTCAAATCCTTCTACTTATCTTTCTTTTTCCATATTTTCCTTTCTACAAATTCAGCACTATCAATTTTGATGCACCATTTAACAAAGTCAGCATACAGTTCTCTATCCATCAATAGATACAAGCTATTTTTATCTCCAAAAATTAACAAGTTAAAACAAAATGAGAAACTTAAACTATCAAATCCTCAAACTCCAACAGAATCTCTGCCACCTACTCACCTGTTTAATTTCTTAAAGGTTAGGGTAGGGGGGTCTTTTATTATACAAAGACTACTCGAGCTCTAATTTTATCATTTTTACTTGCCAAATATTATTTTATGGAAGCTCTTAACAGCATGATAAACAAAGATTGACAGGAAAATTTCCAAATGCTCTGTTGGATTAATGCTTTTCAATTAATCTAACATTTGTACAAATAAAGATCTTTGGATAGTGGATTTTAATTATTATAATTTTTTAAAATTAAATTTGTAACCAACAAACAATTAATTGACAAATAATACAAGGAAATTTGAATTTTTAAATTTTAAAGAAAGCATATTCATAATTATAAAATTCCCATAATTTTTAAAATAATGAAATGTTATTTTTGTACTTTTTATCATTCATAAAACCAATAGAGATTTATATTTCCTAGAGTTGTTGAGTACAAGAATGACCAATTGGAGGAAAGGTTCTTTCTTCTCCTTTAAACATAAGTTTTTTTTTTTTTGAGAATATTTTCAGAAACTAAGTTACTCTTTCCTATTCACCTTTCATCATTTATTATACCACTTGAACTACACCTACACGTATTTACATGTGGACTATTGTCACCTTCTTTGTTGTTATCATGTTTTGGCAATTGTAACCTCCCATCTTCATTAGGTGATTGTCAAGTAACCTTCATAGAATTTCAAATTGAATTCTTTATTGTAGAGTAGATTATTCTCATTCTGCTGTTCCTGTCCAAGGATATCTCATCTTGTCTTTATTTAGTAATCCTCATTTACTTATTACCACATTTTCACTCAGTTACTATGTCATCCAAATTTACAAACCAACACTTTTATCCACTAGGCTTATAATCACATGGAGCAATTCTGAGTCAAACTTAGAGCTTTAAAACTCAACTGCCTGCTGATGAGTGCTGATGCTGCTGTCAGATTCTAGCTGAGAGAATGTTGTTTGTGCACAGAATGTCAAAATTTCCATCAGGTTATCTAATGGAATACTACAATGTTTTCCAAGGAATGGTTCTTATCCCAGTTGGTTTCTAGCTTCATCCATAGAAACTCTGGAGAGCAAGCTCACCATCTGATTTCTAGAGATAGGAGCCCTTGAATCAATTCTGAAAAGTGTTCTAAATTCCTAATATATGACAAGGACTTCCCTCCTAGTAGATTGACTATATCAACTAGGAAACTGCTCAGCAGGTGGCATGCCAAGCTGACTATAGGTCTCAATGGAATACGACTTTTGTGAATCTTGGGAAGGCCATACATATGTGGCAATTTTGTTTAACATTGTCAGCTGTGAAGTAGTCCTTGTTCTTATTTAGAATCTGTGACAGTTTCCTCTCAGTTTTCAAGGTTGGAGCCTTTTTCACCTTGCTACCACCTCCAATTAGGCTTGCCAATTTCTTGGAGTATTCCAGCTTGTCCATCACCATCATAGCATTGCCTTTATTAGTTGGTGGTATGATAATAATAGTTACTCTGTAAGGTTTTGATTGCCAACCTTTCTTCCTTTGTAATGTTTGATTTGGGTAGCTTGGCCTTTTCTAGTGTTTGTCTCACTTTCTATCTTAGCTCATTTGCTTAGGCCTTCAGGACCTTCAAGGCATGTCTGATGGTTGTGAAGTTTAGCACTGATTCCTCAAAGGCACTCACCATTTGACATTGACAACTGCTCTTACCCAACTGTGGTGGACCTTGTATGATTTATCCAGATCTTGTTGGATTCTGTATTTTTCCAAGTTCAGCACTTATTTTGTTAAGTATACTGGTCTTTTTGGAGTGTTAATGTTTCAGCTGATGTTTCCTTGAGCAGTTGTGGAGAATCATTTCTCGCAGGACATTTCCTCCTCTTTGTGCTTTCCTGAGACTGATCGAGGCCTTCATTGATAGGTTTCTACATCTGTATAGGAATGTAACATGGTTTAATATCTGAGACAATTTTTGATGGGTTTTTTTCTAACTGCCTCTATTGTTGCAACATATTTTGTCTGTACCAATTTGATAAATTCTATCTGAATTTTTGGGAGAAGATCATTATTTACATTATTTAGTTAAAAATTCCCTGAAGATTAACCAGATCAACAATCACCTTATAAAGGCTGGAGGCTCAATGAACAACACATTGTGATAACAACAACAAAGATGGGGACAATAGTCTGTGTGTAAATAATGATAACTTCTCACTCCCAAAATTCTACCTACTTCTTCATAGTAGACTTAAATCATTCATTTAATAACCTAAATTTATTTTTGATTAAACTCAAATGTAAAATTTAATCAAAAACACAGAAAATATTTTCTATAATTCAATATTTCTTAAATACTCAGTAAGAAATGAATTGACTCAGAGATTTTGATTGGCAAGTCAAATGTTGTAAGCTGTGAATCAGAGGGTAAGGGTAATTTTGTTTAACAGTGACAATTTCTATTTTTGGGATCAATGCTTTCATTATAGCAAAAGAGACTTCTTGCAGGATTATTCTCATTCTTTATTACATTCAACCAATTACTCTTTCTTCTTTTGGTAATTATGTAAGTTAGAACACAGTTTGGATTGAGTTCATGCCTTAGCAATAAATTAATATTAATTAAAATATTCACTAATCATGTTTAAATCAGTGTGAATTCAGCCAAATTAAATTTTTCTTTTACAGTGTAAATTTCACTACCAAATGCCTTAAAATAATAGCAGAAAAATATAAACAATACTAAGAAATAAGAAAAAGAACAAACTTCAAATGAAACATGGATTATAACATAATCAAAAGTTTTAATTTTCATGTGAAATTTAAAAAACTTAAGCCATTAAACAATTCATCTGAAAAGCAAATGATTTTAAAATAATTTTGATTTACTTTCAATCAAAATCATTTATAAATGATAAAGTTGATGCTTTATCAAAAGTTTTCAACAAAATATCAAGTTTTCTTATATTCCTCAAAGAGAGTCTAGGAACAAAAGAACAAAAGAAATGGTAGAGGAAATAGTTTCCTCTCTGGTGGCATAATGGTTATTGATATGAAAAATGGAATCAGTGAGCCAAGACCAAATTCCAACAAAAGTTATTTTAAATTTTGTTTTGATGATAAGATTACTTCTTTGTGTTCTTGGTATTGTTGCAACAACATTTTGATCAATCTATTCTCCATTCTTCATCAGTTTATACAACTGATGAAGAATGGAGAATCCATAGAAAACAAAGAAAAAAGTTTATTGTGACAGAAAAATAGTTGTTAATTCAAAAAGCATCTATGCAGCCTTGTTGATGGTGGATTACTTTCCACTCTCGAATCTTTTTCCCACAGATGAAACATTGCAAGCCTCTCGTTATTTCTATGGCAAATGTTCTGATGAGCTACATTAATTATTTCCCTCAGTTCAGACATTTACAGCTCTAATACTATTTTAATCAAGATCACTTTCTGATTCACAAATACATTTCTGGACATGTCAGCTGGATGTGAGCACTAAGAAAGCAAAACCCCAAATAAAAAAAGTTGTCTTCTGCACAGTGGCTCTGAGCATCACATCCAGTCCACAAAACAAATTCCTACAAAAATCTAAAACACAACAGACAATCATGAATGTTGTTGCAAAAAAAAAAGGATGAGCCTGGGAGCCTGTGCCTGTTAAACAACAGTTATAATAAATACACACTTCACTGACAACTCAACTTCATTAGGAGACTGCCAGCTCATCTCCACACCTCACCAGTGTTTATTCCAACCCTGAAATAGATAGATAAACCTTGCCAACAACACCCCACTCCCCCTACCATGTGGCTTCACTAATCCCCTACAGGCCACTTTCCTAACACCAAGCATCACCTCAGTCAAATGATCGACTACCGACACCTGGCCTTAATGACAACACCCTTACACCTGATCTTTCCCTAACCAACAGCAGCTAAAGAACAACATATCAATAATTTTGACACCTTTTCACCCATTCTTCTCATTCTACTTTCCATGTCTAAGGATATCTCATCTTGTTCTTTTTTTAGTACTGTTCACTTATTGCTTGCCCTGTTTTCACTGTGTCTGTCTGTACTACTCTGCCCAGGTAGTTTCATACATTCTGAAAATTGAATGTTGTTGAATACATGTTGTTGAAATGTGAATCCTTTTTTATTATTTCCTTTGCAACTATACACTAATTATAACACAGCTGAGATCTGCCATGACACTGGGATGAATCCTTGCCATTCCCATTATATTCCACTGGAAATAAGGAAGTTTCTTTAAAACAACTTCTTCCATAGAACTTCTACTTTGTGTAACAGATTCCTGATAGGATGCTTCTCTGACCACTACAATCTTAATCTCTTTAAGTCTAGGCTCAACCATTATCTTTCCTACATTTCATAATCTGTTCTTCTTATCTTCTTCACCAATATACATACAATAATCTCATTCATTTTGAATGGTTCTTTGGTCTTGTATTGAGTGAATCACTTGTAAAAAGAAAAAAAATTGAGAAATTATAGACAAAATTTGTTTATGTTCACTTTTGGAAAAGCATGAATCCACTTCTCTCTGGACTCTAGTCCATCATCTGTCATTATGGTTGATGAGCCCTCAGGAAAACGACTTTCCCATAAGTAGTTTAGCAGCATAGTCCACCCTGACAAGGGCTAGTCATATCTGATAGGAAGAAATTATTGCAAAACCTAACCATTTTGGTTATTAATCTTAAGTTCCTATTTTACTTCAGGGCAGTGTTTATTTATTTGTTGGTCTTTTAGTATTTTTGTTATTTTTTAGTAGTTTTAGTTTAGCCTAGTATGTAAATATTTATAAAGTTTGGCAGAGTTTGGTTCATAAAGGTTCACTATCAAGTAAAAAAAATGTTTCAAGCTGAATGGTTGAGTTGATTTTATCAGATTTATAAGAAAATATGGTACTGGGTTTTATCCTTTTAACACCCTGGAATGAATCTAAGCCTGCTGAGGTATATTTGCAAGTATTTAATTGCATACTCAATTGTAAGGTATTTTCTTTCACACAAAAAAAAAACAATAAAATAAAATATTCAACTGTATGCAATTTATTGGTAAAGAAGAACAGTCCTGAAGACCTTGAACAAGACATTGGTAAAAATCATCTGCAAAAATGTTTTCGATTGCCATTTTGATGCATAGCTTCTTCTAAAAGTAGGAAAATCAATGGAAGACAACTGATCAATAGCAATGTTGGAAACAACTGTACTTTCCCAATTACTATCTTAATTATAATATGCACTGCAGATTTTCAGTTCTTCTATATCCCTATGCACAATATATACAGATATAGGTTTTCAAATGAACAATGAATTGATGTCAAAAATAATTAATATAGTGGAGTGGAAGCTATTAAGTATATTTTAAATAATTAATTGAATGTTGCATAATAACATGAATGTGTGAACAGTAAACAGTAACATGCCATTTAGTCATTTGAATTTAATTGTAATTTTGATATAAATTCAAATGAATGTTTCACTTATAAGTTGAAAGTTGTAAATATTACAGAAAACATTAATAAAAAAAATGTAATATAGAGTTTTAAAAATTGTATTCAAGAAATCATACAATAATAATAATAGAAAATGCTTTTATGGCAGTAAACAGAAAATTGTTCTGTGCTTTGTATAAACATCTTAAGACAAAATTAAAATTACTGCAATTTTTTTATCCAGTCCATCTTCCTTGGGCTCAATGCTATTTAGTGTCAACAGCATTCTGGATACTCACTTTCCAGTGGGATTATACATAGTTGTTGAAGTTTTTGTTTTACAGAAATAGTATTTACACTGTTTGTCTAACCATTTTTATACTTCAGATGGCTGGGTTTTGAATTCAGAATTTTCCTTCTCCTAAACTGGTTGCTAATCACAGCTAGGAGGCTCAGTGTGCCCTGCTATTTAACCCAGATCTGAAAGTGGTGAAGAGATAGGTTTCTGAAAGTTAGTGTAATGAACTTGAATGGAATTCAAACTCAATTGAGCAATTTTTCTTGCAAGCTGTTAAGCTGCTCATCCAAGCAAGAAGTAATGGAATTAAAGCATTAAAACATATAAAGGTATAGTAATTTTGAGTTCAAACCTTGGGCTGGGTAATACAGACAGATGCAGAGAAAACAGGGCAAGAATTAACTGAACATTATTAAAAAGAACAAGATGAGATATCCCTAGACATGGAAAGTGGAATGAGAAGAATTTAAACCCAGAGATTAAATAAAAGGTTCAGTTTAAATTTGCATGAAGGTTACCCATACTGACAGACACCTGAAGAAGGCTTGAGAGCACAACAGCCAAAATATTCCGATAATGAAAAACAAAGATGAGAATATTAGTCGAAATGTAAAAAACTGATGTCTCCCCATTCCAGAAATTCAGATAGAATATTATAGGTTCATATCTGAATATTCAAAAAACATTTCTTTCACACTTTTAATTAAAGATTAAGTTAGAGAAAATACATCAGTGTACAAATTGTTGTGATTATTCTGGCTTAGATAAAACAACTGTATATGTTTAGACTTAACATGTTTATGCCTACTATTCATCACTATTGCTTTTTTTAATTTCCTGTTTTTCTGGAGCAAATTTGCTTTAAAATAATCATAGTAAGCTCCATATTTAATATGTTAAAATTTGTATTGGTCAGAATTAAACCAAATAAGAAAAATAGGAAAATCTATTTTGATTGAAGTCAGTTTTCTTTTCCTTTCTTTAATTTTGTTTAGAATTTGTTTTTAACTGTTGGCTTTGTTGTAATCATTTTTGTGGCTTGTGTCAATAAGTGCAGATGTTAGGAGAAGTAAAATATATTTTTTTAAAATTAAGACTATTATCATTGGTAAAAAGAGAAATCTTAAGAAAATATTAAAACTCATTAAAAACCACCAAAAAAGACAGAGAAAAAAAAATTGTTGTTGAAATCTTCACTAATCTTGCAGCAGAGGAAATGAAAAGAAAATGTCAATGTTTTAATGGTTTTAAAAAAAAAATTTAAATGGCAACCAGATGAAAATAGTGCTGACAGCAGCAGACATAGAAAGAAAACTGCAGAAGCTCTTACAGAAGAAGGTATTGAAGCAAAGTGAGAAGAAAGAAAGTGCAAGAAGACTGAATGCATGGTTGTTAGCAAAAGGATGAGCCCTAAAATGCAAACTACTAATCAGACATACCAAAATCAACCAAGTACAAAAATTTAAATATCTGGAGAGTGTTCTAACAGAAAATGGAAAATGCAACACTGCAAACCAAAGACATATTGAGATGGCCAAAGATGCATTCCAAAAGCTAAGCAAAGTATTACATTATTCGGACTATTTTCCTCATCTTTGTATTTATTACAACATTTCGGCTGTTGTATGCTCCGGCCTTCTTTAGGTGGTTAGAATGTCGAACTGAACCCTTTATTTCACTCACTGGGGTGGACTGTTCTAGTTCCACGTGCCATGTCTAATGGATGTCAGTTATCAGTTATCTCCTGCTTAATTCCCTCTCCAAGTTCTCTACTGCCCTAACCAGGTATTGAACATGCACTCTTTGGGTCTTGTCACTGGAGGAAACTTAAGACAACATAAACGTGTCTCTACAGAAGGATGCTGAGAATATCATGGACGGAACATGAAAGCAATAAGTTTTAAGGAAAATAGAAACAAAAAGTACACTTGTGATTAAAAGTTGAAATTTCTGGAAATTTATTGAGAAAAGAGGGCTTGGTGAATACAATGCTCTCAGGAAATATTGAAAGCAAAAGTGGCAGAGAGAAACAGTGACTAACCTACCTAATAGGCTTGTGTAAATGGATGGCATAACAGAAATAGGTATAGTAAAAAGACAAATATTACTAAGTGCTACAAAGGATAAGAAGTTGTGGAGAGTCATAATCTCCTATGTGCTGAAAGGACACAGCACATAAAAGACACATAAATTTTTCTTCTATTGTAATTAATTTCAGCTTTCACAGCAGATGAAAATTAAAAAAAAACTTATGATTACTGAGGAGACTGGTTTTGAAAGTGCATAAAAGCATATTTCCTTTATGTACTGGGGTGGGAAGGTTGATGAAAATTAACCTGTCTGAACACACACACACACACACACACACACACACACAAAATAAGAGAGAAAGTAGGTTAAGTAAATAATCTATATGTTTACAATCAAGACACACTGAGGTGGGCAAATAATTAATAGATACAAATTGCATATGCAAGAATGCTTGACATTGTTGAAATTGCAGTGGATATTCAGCCATTTTTGTTCATAACTAGCAGGTATACCTGGAACTAATCTCCAGATTAAAAGACATCTCAGGAACACTTTTGTTGCTTTATTCTGACATTTTCATTTTGAAAATATATTCCAAGAGTGTAAACTCATTCTTGTCTGCTGCAAAACAACCTCTTAGACGAGAAAAGTTGTAAGATAAATAAATTTTATATAAGTATGCAATAACTATATATGTCATTTATTGGTGATATCTAGAATTTAATGTGTAGAAGAAGGGAAAATTTGCAACAGGTTCAACATAAATAAATTTATAATCCCAAAGTATCAGGGATTTCACAATTACAAGACTTGTTTTATATGGATGAGCACAAATTTGAAATCAATAATGTCCTTGCAATGAATCTAATGAATATGGCATAGACTTAATACTATGGATTTGAAATCATGAGGGATTAATATTTGATGTACAGTTAAATCTATAAAAAAAAAAGAAAAGGTTTTACAACCAGTAAGTTTGAGTTTAAACCTCCCAAGGGATCAGGAAACAATTTGCAGCATGAAATTAATATGGATTTTACAAATACTATAAACAACTGCAAATCAGTTTTATATAAACTTAACTTTTGACAGTTATTAAATAAATGAAACAATAATGATCATAAAAATGATTGTTTAGCTCCCAACCAATCACAAAAGGCAAGACAACAAATCTAAAAATCCAAAAAAGTAACCACTCAATAAATTAAAAACATATACTTATTAAAGGCTTCATTGCATTCCCAAAAAGTTTTCAAAATTAAAAAGAAAAGGCTCAAGAATTAGTACAAAAAGAGAAATTGCCAAGATTTAAAATATAAATTAAATAATAAATCAAATGAACCAAATTAAAAAAGAAATGTTTCAAAATATTTTATGTTAGTGAAAGGATCTGAACCATTTTCAAACAGTTACTTTCTAATTTTAAATATGCTAACAAAAATGAAAGTAAAGAGTTGTTATGTTTTCACAGGAACAAATATTACTCAACATGGTGAACTTTCAAGGACAGTCAGAACCTTTATGTTAAACTACAATATAAAAATAGAAATTATAACTCTACCAACAGAATTCAGCCTATTATGATTTTTCTATAAGAAAGACTTTACTTGTTTCTCAAAAAGGAACTTTTCTCATTTTGAAGATGAATCTTTATGTACACTTTATCATTTTTATGTAAATACACCAAATCTGTTTATGGATTCATGTAGATCATCATAACTATTACATTCTTATTCCATATAATGTTTGATATGTTTATTCAGGTTATTTCAAACTTTCAATTCACCAGTACATTTTCATGTAAATTCTTTTCTGCAATCAAACTTTTTTGTCTTCTTTTTTTTAAATTTATTACTGAAATTGGCATACCTGAAAGCTTTATACTTTAAATTAGGAAATGGAAGACAAAAGTGAAAGTAAATCTGTCTCTTGTAACTATAAATTCTGGTTGTCACAATTTTTATACCAACACGCACATCCATGTAATGAAGGCATCACAAGTGAAATATTTTTATGAATTTCATAAAAATTAAATGAGTGTGGGGTAACAGATGTAAAAAAAAAAAATATTTTACCAAGATTTTCTAAAAAAAGAAATATTTAAAAATACTTTCATTCATTTCTAAATAAGTCCTGAAATTTCTATTAAAATCTGACAATTATTTGATTTTTGAATGAATTTACAAATCAATGTGTTTTTCATTGCAAAAAGATGCTAAAATTTCCCATATTAATTTATGCTCACCTGTTGATGTAAGAAAAACAAAATTTTTAACTAAAATTTTGAAGGTTCTAAAAAGGATTAAAAAATAAAATTTAATAAAAAAAAATCCTTTGGTGTTTCTTCTTAATAATGACAATAATTTTTATTCTGATTTTTGCAAGAATTTTCAAATCAGTGTGTTTATCACCACAAAAAGACACTCAAATTTCTTATCTAAAATTTCCAAGGTTCTAACACAAAAATTTTGATGATAACATTTTGTTTGAACAATTTTTAGGGCATTTTTTCATAATGTATCCTCCTTTTTTAGCAAAGTTTTGGAGATATCCACATCTACTTGTGCCACTTTTATGGAAACTGATAAGAACACTTAATGGTATAGGTAAGCACAGAGTTAGCCAAACTGTCCACTTGACACACTGTTTTGGCTGAGTCAGGACATTTCCCTTACCACCATGGCAATGTGAAACCTAACATCAAAGGTAGCCATTTTAAATCAAGGCTGATAATAATAATAGATTGGTGTCAAGGTCTCATCTTTATACAGTTGAAAATGGCCAGATGTAACTGTGAATTTTAAGTTAACAGTTTCTTCTCTCATATTTCGCACTTATGGAACTCTCTTCCGGATTCTTGCTTTCCAGTCAACTTTGCCTGTAAATTTTTTTCAATCGTTATCTTCTGTCTTAATTTCTGTTCTTTTATTGTTCCCTATTCATAATAATGTTTTCTTTTTCTCATAATCTCTCATATCTCAGTAACCCCCCTTGTGTCTTTATTACTTTGGTTGGAGAAAATAGTTAAAATAATTGTCTCTTATATATCAATTATTTAACTATGAGTTTACAAGGCACAATGGTAATCATATAATTAGCTGTTTCCATGCAGAAAACATTCACCATTCATTGACCAAACAGTTAATATTATTGTTGGTAGAAATTTATAAAATCTTTCTCTTTAAACAGTTTTTCAGGAAAATAAGTTTCTCAACTTCATTAACTGTTATTGCTCTTTCTGCTCTTTCTAATATTGATGGGAGTTTCCTTCCTAATATTTTGTTTATGAAAGTATAGAAAGTCAACATCATTATATCATTATCTTCTCTTCTATATACATGTGCTACTCATTTGAATTGTTTCCACTGTTGGAAGTTTTCAAATTTTTGTTATTTTCTAAAGTTCTTTCATTGTGATTTTGTAGCACCAGTCTATAAGATCTGGCTATTTCTTTTCTCAGCTATGGTTTAAATGGTAGTACATATCTTGAAAAAACATTGTTATTCTCAAAAAAATCTTAATGCAATATTCACTTGCAAAAAATAATTATTCTTACAATCCAATAAATAAATTATGACTTTAAATAACCCAGAAAGGAGATGATAAACAATAAAAAACAAACAAAAAAGAAATTAAATCAAATAAAACTATAAGACCTGATGAGGATTGTCTTCTTTAAGAGAATTCATTTGCTTGAAGCGTTTTTAATTATTAATCTGAAAAGGCATTGCATATAGTTGATAGTTTGGATATTTCTGGATGAATTGAATGATATGCATGACATCAATAATTGAGATTTAACAAAGCTATTTATTCTCTAAAATAGATCTAATTAAGATGTACTATTAAATGCTAATGGCTGAAAAAGACATCCCCAAAAACCTACTGTAACAATGTCATTCAAACATTTGTAATTCTCCAGAATGTTTTTTTGGCTTGTGTAATCATTTGCCCACTCATTTCAAAGGTTGATGGACAAAGTTTTAAAAAGGTTACTTTATATATATGCATAAATTTATGTGATACAAATAATAAAAAAATGAACATGAAACAAATTTGAAACAATTTTTCTAACATTGATCTTAGTATTGATTCAAAATCAGCAGTGACAAATACTTGGTGTATGTTTAAAAATGAGCACTTTAATCCACTTGGTTATGTGTTACTAAGATTAAGTGAATTAAAATGCTGCTTTTTAAACATATCTAGTTCCCTGGTAGTTGGAAGTTCAATCTCTAGGTCTGGTATTGCTAAAAACTCACATACTCTGGTTTAGTGAGACAAAAACAGAGAGTCTGGTGAGTTTTAACTGATATGAGTTAACTCCCCTAAGTATGGAAAGTGGAATGAGAACAATCTACTCCTGTGGAGTTTGATTCAAAATTGTGAAAATGTTACTGAGTACAAAGACAGCCAACTGAAGAAGGCTGAGGAAAAATAGCTGAAATATTGTGAGAAAAGACGAAAATGTTAGTCTGAATAGCAAAGCACTTAAGTTTCTATTTTTTCTTGTTTTCTTTATTAAAGGTGATAAAAGGTTTTGTGAATCAATTGACATGCTGTCAATTTCATTCATCACTGACCTTGTGATAGGACTGCAGTAGAAGCACAACCAACTAAACCTAACCCAACAGAGCTAGATGCTACTATTAGTATATCTTGGTCCCTCAAAGTGTTATAAGATAGTTTGAATTATTTCGACTTAAAATGCAGGTAGAAACCTTTGTAAAATGGGTTGAATAAAAAGCTTATTAAAAATATTGATGTTTTTTTTTTATATCATTTGCTATCTTGGCAGTTCAAATGTTAGTTCTTCAAAGATTCATAGGAAAATTCATTTACATCCATTGTTTCTACACAAACAGATATATAGACAAATAAATGTATCAACTAAGATGTGTGTTTGTAAGCGAGCACAAACACATTCATGTGTCTAACAGAAAACATGACATAAGTCAACAATTATGGTTATAATACTGACAGAGTTGATGTAAACAGATATTTATAGAATACTCTCTCTACTCACACATCTTGTCTTAACACATTATTTAATTCTTGTTGTGGCAAATTTGTGCCTTATACACTCATGGGAGAATCACAAAGTGCTTCATTAAGATGCTGAAAATCTATCTCCAGGCAATTCTGTCACGTTGCAATGTTGTTAATATGATGATGTCAGAAAAGTTTTAAGATGTATCTAGCTTAAAATGACATTGTGTTAAATCATAGGATATGGATAAGTATTCCTGCACACACATGCTTATTCATTTGTACTTCTGCACAAATAAACATTGTACAGGTAAATTCTCTCTTTTAATTCTTCTTTGTTTTAGGTGTTTGAGTTCTTGGCTATTTTCCCTCAAAGTATAAACATCATTGATTTATGAAATCCATTTCAATTCACAAATAGGACCTCACATCCACACACATCTTATTTCCGGTTAAATCAACATCATCAACTTTGATTGGTCAAAGAAAATTCTTTGTGCAAAAATGGAATCAAGTTCAATACAGAAAATAACACTCCTCCTCCTCCCCCACTTCATCTTCTGCATATGCTTTTCCTTTTTACTTTCAACCATTTTCATTTAATTCTTTGGATGAATGCAGTTATTAATAGCATTTACAGAACCAATTGTTAATCATTGTATCATTCAGTAAATCTAAAAAGCACAAGTAAAGAAACAAATTAATCTTCTTTTTTATCTTGACTCATATTAGAAGAAACAAACAAACATATTATAATATGTTTTATATGTTTCATATTTATATTTTCCAGAGAAAATGCATCTAATAAAATTAGTATATGATAAGCATGGTAATATAAAAAGGTACTTTTGTAATATTAAGATTTGTAGACTTATATAATAAAAATAAAGTAATGACTTTCAAGAATCTTTAATCAAATAACCAACCTACAGTACTTTTATATTACTTTCTTATAAAATTCTTATGAATTTTATAAGAACGTAATATAAAATAATTAAAAGGTGAATATAAAATAATTAAAATTAATAAAATACTCTACCTTTGTTTATTGCTCTTTCCCTTGAGGGGAGAATATAAAAATTGATATAAAAAAATGTAAATTAAATAAATGATTAATAAAAAGTGTAGATAAAATTAAAAGAAAATCAGACCCTTATAAAAAATGAAGTAATTTGATGTAAAACATTTGTTCGTTAAATTTTCTAAAAATAGAATGGCTTGAAAAAGAACTGCTGAAATAAGGCAGACAATTTAAGATTTTATTTTTTAAATTTTAAAAAAGATGTACACCTTTGTATTTTTTGATTAATCATAAGGGTGACTTCCACCCACAAAAATTTAAAAGGTGAGCTCCATTTGGAGCCTGTTTGGGGGCTATATAAAAAGATGAGTTAGTAAAAAATTTCAGAAGGAATAAAAATTTCAAAAGCATAAGAAAACAGAAGATGTAACGATTCAGAAGGAAAAGCAATTTTGGCAGTCACCAGTGGATGAGTTTGGCTGTTTCTTATGGAAGAAATAAATGAAGACAGAAACAGACAAAGAAGAACCAAAGTGATACAAACTGTGTTCAAGAAAAAGAACATAATTATTAAAGTCCCAGTGACTCTGGTGGACATTACCAAAGCCAACTCAGTTCTGACTTTCAATTAAGTACATCTTTTTGAAAGAATGTGTATCTTTCCATTGTTAAAAGTTTGTATATTTGAACCTCTTTTAAAAATGAATTTGGATTGGACCTTCAAGATTTTTTGATTATTGAAAGTTTGTTAAATAATTTATATTTTTCTTGTGAGCTATTTTTTGAATTTGTTATCTTGGCTTTTATAAGACACATAAAACAAATTTTTTATACAAGCTTATTTATAAACCTTGTAATCTGTTATATAATTTTTATGCTAATGTAATAAATCTTTATCTCTTACAAATTTCACATCAGAGTTTTGTGTCTTGCTTGTTTTCCTATATGCCTTATTCAATATTCAGGATAAGAGAGGTGATGTTCTCTCTTCTCTTGATCTCACCCCCCCCACCCATAAAAAGATCCTTTTTACAATTCATACTGAAGACAAGCAGAAAAATCATTTGATTTCAATGATTTTCAGATTAATATTTATTTTTTTAAAATGTTTTTATGATCAAGAAGATAATTAAACCATACAAGGTTTTCAATGAAATATTTTTAATGTTAAAAAAATAATTGAAAAATCTTAAAAATCTCAGTTTCTTATCTCTAAGTTTCATATATCTTCTGAGGATATGTCTTTATCTCTTTTTACATATGTTGGATTGTATCATATGTTTGTCTATAGTTATTTACTAAATTTAACTCGGTCTGGTACAAGGCCACAGTAATAAAGAACTAAACAAGGCTCAAACTTATTTCACTAGGAAAATGATTAGCAAGATAAACATTGCAATATGCCAAATGAAAGAATTTACCATATTTTATAAGAATATAAGACAAACCCTTACTTTGAAAGCAAAAG
The DNA here is from genome assembly GCA_963932145.1 of Acanthosepion lycidas. Classification (NCBI taxonomy): domain Eukaryota; kingdom Metazoa; phylum Mollusca; class Cephalopoda; order Sepiida; family Sepiidae; genus Acanthosepion; species Acanthosepion lycidas. The sequence continues at coordinate 64,451,557 of OZ010578.1, forward strand.
ATTTTTACTGAAAAAAATTAATTCTGCTATTTTAAAAATTAGTATTTACTGTCTGAAATACAAAAGAGCTCAAAATAGCAAAATACTGTAAAAAAAAAAATTACTGTTATTTGGTTTGGTTCAAAACCTACAAAATCTTCATTGTTTTCACTATCACTCTTGGAAAGGAATATTATGATCAAAGAAAATATAATCGATCACATTCAATTATGTTACTGATACCACATTTCTTAAATAACTTGATCACTTCTTTTTTTCCCCATGAATTTCTCACCCATATTCTCCACTTTTCCTTTGACCATTTTTAATTCTCATAACAAGGCTTTACATTTCATGAACCCATAATGGTAACATTTCCTAAATTTAATGCATGGAATCTTCTTTGCTTTAAAAATTATCATATTTATACAAATAAATAATCCTTGCCTTCTTTGATCTACAACCATTTTGTTAAGTTTATTTGTGAGATCTTGTTATGCTCATTTGGTAATTGTGCATATGACTTTTACGTATAAGACAAGCAATTTTTATTTGGGATAAAATAGCACACCTTATACACTGAAAAATACAGTATATAGGCACACACACAAGCATTTAAATATGAATATATACAGAATATATGAGGAAAATCTAGATAATCTTGTAGATTTGAAAATATCTGTAGTGAGTTCCAAAAATAAAATAAAATATAAGAATAAAAAAATAGAAATAAAAATAAGGCAATTGCGCTTTCCTTTAAAACCCCTTTCTTTTTCTTTCTCTCTCTTTCTCTTTTCTTTCTCTCTCTTTCTCTTTCTTTCTCTCTCTTTCTCTAAACTTCTCTTTTCATATTTCTCTCAACCTATGAGAAAGCATCTCTCAAATAAAAAGAGGAAGCTTCACACATAACTTCCATTATAAAAAAATGAAAAAGAAAGGAACACCAGAAAATAAAATAATTTAGCTAAACAAAAAAAAAAAATGAAACAAAGAGACTTTTTAGTGTTAACCAAAACCAAAGTTCCTGCCACAAACTCTGAGCCTATTCAAAAAGATATAAACTGACACCTCTAGGCCAGTGCTAGAGGGGACCAGAAGGATGGCAGAAGAGGATGGAGCAAAAAAACATTACCACATAGGAACCAGCAATGCACAACATGTGAAGAAACAATTAAGAGGTCATCTGCTACTGATATTTCCACCGTGTTCAAGAAAAACACAGTAGATTGACATTGACCTAATTTCTGAGATTATCCCAATCAGAGTCTTACTTCAAACTACCAAAACAGACATTTCTCCAGACTGCCATCAATATCTGCCTTATTAACAAACTTTTTGCAATACCAAAGGACTCATACATCAATCTAAAGAAAATAAATAAAAATATATTATTTATTTTAAACCCTTGGGTCAGTTCATTTTATTCCCAAAATTTCCAATAAAATAATTATACTACTACCTATCCACACTGGCAAGCTTCTGATATGGACACATTTGCCACACATCAAACATTTCTCTTGAAATTATTACTGAAAAATTATTAGCAAAACAATCACAGAACTTCTAACATGAAATATTGGAGAATCTGTATTTTGAAAAATGTTAAAAAAATAAATCAAACATTAAGTTATTTCTTATTACAATAACATTCATATTTGACTCAGTGGTGAATGCAGTAAACTTAATGTTCCTCTTCAAGTCTCAAGAATTGACTGATGTACCTTGAGATATATATTAGACCTTTACATTTCTCAGTGTGTAAGGGAAACAATTACACAATCAAGATTGCATTGCTTATGTCATTTGGTTGTTTAAGCATCTTTATTTTTGTGAAACAGAAAACAGCAATATTTTTGTTTCTGCTAAGCTGAATGCAACCTGGACGAATTATTATTAAATCATTAACAGTAAAGATACATAAATTGATTATTTATATCCTTTCAAATGAGAATTAGGATTTTGTTGGGAATCTGGATTTGGTAGATTTTACACCGTTATGAACTTGAATATAAAGTTTGGAGATATGAAGGCTGTAAATATTCATTCCAGTTCAAAACTGTGACGATCAATTTGACTTGAACCTTAAACAAAAATCAATTTATATGTATCAGATGTATAATATGTATCATCTAAAATGGCTGAATTTGCACTACACTCTGAAGCAACACAGCATCTAAAATGTTTAATTTCTCTGTTTAATTCCACTCTTGCATTTAAGAAGCAACTATCATTGTTTCCTTTACAATTCATTCTTGAAATTCAGAACAAAACTTTCAGAACCCTAAAATCCAACTAAAATATCTTTGGGCCTGAGATTGTGAATATACAACTTCTTACACCAATTTAATGCAAAATAGTTGATTATAACTTTTTAAATCATGTTTGTTGTAGACATCCATTATTGAGTTAACAAGCAAGAACTATAGGTAAATCATTAAATGAATATTGATTATGTACACACACAGTTTTAGGTCTTAAAATTTTCTCATCTCACTCTTTTTCTCAAGCATGCTTCTTGAATGATTCTTGACTTTAATTTATCTTTTTTTTTAATTGGTCCCCTTCTTCTCAGAACTGTAACCTATTAGACAAAATATCTGGCAGCACAGAAATGTTTGGTTCTTGTCAATCAAATCTGCTTTTTGGCAATTTGGATCACACTGTAATATCTGTTGATATTTATTTTGACTTGTCTATTATACATAAATCCCCCTATATTGCAAGACCTTTCTCTTACTTGGGGTTTATTTCATGATTTTCTTTGCACCACCACATAGAACAATTTTTGACCAGCCTATTGAGATTTGTGCTATCAAGGTTTCTTTGCTAAAAGTTGGATTCAATGTTTTTGTACTATCTTTGAAATATCAGGTGAAACCCCAAGCTTCTTGGTTCACATCTGCCTGTTCAGTCATTATAGCCCACAGGATCCACTTTTCCCAGCTGTAACAACATGATAGGATCACAACAGGCCTCTTTGTGCATGCTCATGATAATTGCAAACATGTCCTCAAGTCAGAAATGTGCCCACAAAAATATGATGTGTCAAAAAGTTATTACCTGGACACTGATTTTACTATAAACTCCCTTGGCAATGTTTATTGTTTTAAAAATTGATGGTTAGAATTTTAATAAATTCCAAACATAAAAGTGGATTTCTATGCAACCTTTACATTTTCTTTATTTTTGAGAATTGACAAAGATATTAAACACTATTTATATATTTTACACAATTTGCTTATTTACTTATATTTATGAGATGATTAATGAATGTCATATTGTACTTAGTTCACATATTTTTAAAATCTTGTAAATAAACATTTCCAAAGGAGTTAAAAGTGTTTGCAGTAATAGCATTGTCAAGGAAATAACCAACATTTCACACACCATTTTTTTTTTCATGGGCATTGTTAAAAAATTTGTGTTTGCAGCATATAGTCTTTAACAAGTTTGGTTCTCATGACAGCTGGTAGCTCTGTAATAGTGTGTTAAATAAGGTTTAGGCCTCTATCCCTCTTGTGGGGGATTACTTTGCTTGTAAGTTCACTAATTTTACTCTTGACTCATCTAGAATATTTCTTCTGTGATATGCATATGGCTTGGTGGTATCTCTGCAATAGTCTTAAATAAATGTGCTCCTGTTCACTCTAAACACTACAATAAATGCCTTGCTTTCTTGCTTGTTTGAAGTCCTCTTCTGTAGTACCTACTTAAACCATCTGATCCTTCTATTGATCTTCTATTAGTCTTCCTACCCAGAGGCACTAATCAACTGAATTGGTTAAACATCTCACTTGACAGTCTTCTTTCTGACAAACAATATGGCTTATGTATCTCTAGCTCAACTGCTGATGTGCTAACAGTTATTGTTGAAAGTATGTCAAGCTAAGAAGGGTAAAGATTGGACTGTTGCTTTGGATATCTCACAGAAGTTTGACATGCTAGTCTTTTTCACAAGTTAAAAGGTTACAGGATTTCTGGGCAAATCTGATCCAATTCAATTTTTATCAAATTGCAAAATGAATGTTTTCTTGAACAACCACTCTAGATATTTTTACCTTAATGTTGGGGTTTCTCAGGACCCTATTCTTGGACTTTTTTCATTAACAATCTTCCTGATGTTATCAATTCGACTTAGTATCTAGGCTGATGACAACTATTTGCATGTCTTAATGGTAAGTTTGATATGTTCAATAAGATCAAATTGGCAGGTGACCTCAAAAATGACCATTCTGGTAATTGGAACAATAAATGACTTTATTTTAATGCCTCCAAAATGAAACTGCTCTCTTTTAATAATGTTAGATAATCTTTTTGCCTTCCATCAGCATGGTTGATGCTACCCTCCAGGAGAATGACTTTCTTGGCCTAACATTTTCCACTGACATGAAGTAGGACAATTATATTGTATCAACTGCTTAGTCTGCTGCAACGAAAGTTGGTTTACTATATCATACTAGACAATTTTTCTTGACACTTACAATTTTATAAATCTACCATTTATCCATGAATTGATAAGACTAAGTTTTAGGGATTTTTCATGTATGCTTTTATTTCAAGCTAATCTTTGGGGGTATCTACATAATAGGTATTTTAAAATGTTTGCTAAATAGGTTACATAAAAAAGGGGGAGAAATCTTTTTCTTTTATTTATACTATTTACATTTGAACAATTTTATCAACATCTGCTTAGAAGAAACACAAATTTTTTTTTTCTTTTTCCTTTCAGAACCTAGAAAATTTTGGTTAAAATCTTGTTTCTTCTGACATCTAATGTGAAACCATAAATTTCTATAGGAAATTGGAGCATCTTTTTGCTATGAAAACATTGATTTGGAAATTCTGGCAAAAATCAGAATTGCTGGGTTTTAATTAAAATTTGAGATTCTATTCAGAAATGAGATTTTAAAACTTTAGAAAATGATTAATGTAAAATGATTTATTGGGAGAAAAGGAAAAGAGAAATCAAATTTCTTATCGTGAGTATTTTGAATGGGATAAAGGAAAAATACAAGGATTTTCGTGTTAAATTTGCAGAGAAATCAAACATGACAGTGAAAAATATCTTTCCTAATACACATGTTGTACAAGCTAAAATATAGGCTTTGCATATAGTGTTACTTGTGTTCCTTAAATTGTCAAGACAGGTTAACGTTTCTTTCAAATACAAATCAGTTTTCTCAAAACTACAGTTCGTGTAAAGCAAATGTTTTTCCTTAAAGGAATTTGAACTTTTTAGAACAATAGTTCATATGAATCAATTTCAAAATTTACTTCAAAAAGTTCAATTCAAAATTTCGTTGATTCAAAAGTTGAAATTCATAGATGAAAGGGAGTGAGAATAGGTAGACTTACTTTTCTGGAGTATATTTGACCAATATTCAGATTATTTTAACAGATGGACAGTGTGACAAGCAGATACAAGGGAAAAAATGGAAATTCGAAGTGGGACACACTAAGAGAAACTTTAGTGACATCAGCAAACTAAATCATCCCAAAGGAAAATAGACGGAGATGAATGGATGACTTGATTCTCGACTTGAAAAGGAGACAAAACAATGCAAATGCACGGAACAAAATATAGAACACTACACAAAGAAATAAGGAACAAATGCAGTCAGGCTCTAGAGGAATGACTCAACGAAAAATGTGCAGAAATAGAATGAATATCACAGATAAAGCAGATATGCATAAAAAAAATAATAAGAGAACAGGACAAAAGACAGCTCAGCAACAGGGTGCATAAAATCCAAGGACGGAACACAGTTATTAGAAAAAGAAAAATACTTCAGATATGGAATGAATATATTAGAGAAGTCTTCCATGACGAAAGAGAACAACCGGAAATACACAGAAATATGGAACGGTCGGAAATACTAAGTGGAAGCTGCACTAGCCGAATTGAACAGAAACAAAACGACAGGGTCAAACGGAATTTTAATAGAGATGTTGGCAGCCTTACATGATGACTCCATCGGACAATCAGAAAGAGCAATACAAATGCAGAAGGGAGCGCCTGTTTCATAGATTATGCCAAGGCGTTCGATAAAGTACGCCACAAAGATTTGTTAGAACTGCTCAGCAACCTTGATATATTTGGGAAGGATATTAGAATAATCAAGAACCTATACTGGAAGCAAACCGCCTACATACGGATAGAGAGTGAGTTCAGAAGATATACAAAACAAAGAGGTGTAAGACAAGGACGTGTCTTCTCACCGGACTTATTCAACTTATGCAGCAAGGCAGTTCTGAGAGAATTAGATATCCTACCAGGATTCATTATTGGCGATCACAATCTTATAAGATATGCAGATGACAAAACTACAAAAACTCCCACAGAAGGTAGTGAAGGAAAGTGAAAAGGACTAAAACTGCAAAAAAGCAGAAAGTATGGTTGTTAGCAAAAAAAAAAAAAAAAAAAAAAGATGAGCCCAAAATGCAAATTACAAATCGGAGATACCAAAATCAAACAAGTAAAAAAAAATTTAAATATCTGGGAATTGTTCTAACAGGGGACAGAAAATGTGAAATCTGGAGACGCATTGGGATAGCCGAACGTGCATTCTAGAAACTAAGCAGAGTACTATTAAGAGATAGAAAAACTTTGTTAGACACACAGAAAATAGTAGTGAACTGTTACATGATATCTGTTCTATATGGCAGTGAATGCTGGACAATCTTTTCAAAGATGAAGAGACTTGAAACACCGGAAATGTGATTCTAATGAAGGATACTGGGGATATCATGGACCGAACATGTGAGCAACGACGAGGTTTTAGAGAAAATGGAAACAAAAAGAAAACATAACATCAGAAAGAGACAGTTAATTTCTGGGACACATAATGAGGAAGGAGGACTTGGAAAATCTGATACTCACAAGACATATAGGTAGACAACTGCGCATAACATACTTGACGAGCTTCAGTAAATGGATGGCAGAATAGCGTTTAGAAAAAATAACAAAAAGAATTTAAGAGCTGCGAATGACAAGGAATTGTGAACAGCCATGATCGCCTTGTCCTATACGGGGACAAGGCACAAAATCCAAGTTTGAGAGACTCATTGGTTTATGAAAGTCATTTGTATTATTGAGAGAATTTAGATTTTTATCTTTGTCAACAGTGACAGTAGATGTAGTCTTTTCTCGGGTTACCGTGTGGTCAGCCGCAGCAGATTAAGTACAGTCTTTCTGATCTATTCTTTTTTGTCATTGCAGTCAGTTTTTATTGTATAGTAAACACGTGAATAAAAACTGATGCGTAAACCAATTCGTTAGGAGTCTATACGTTTTTATCTCCATTGGTTAAAAAAGAAACAAAAGACACCATCCAATTAAATTCTATTTAAATTTGGCTTCTTTTTTTTTTTTTTTCTTTTTTTTTTTTTTTTTGTAAAACATCAAAGTTGGATCCTTCCCTTAAATTTTCTCCATGGAATGTTTAAACTGCCTGATGCCATTTTGGCGACTTTTTATATAGCATCAATTTTCAGACTTTTTTTTTTCCATAATCTTTACATCAATTTTCATTCATAAACCGTTTGGTTTCATTTAAGTTTTTTGAAATTACCATATTAGTAAATTTCCAATTTTACTTAGTTTAACAGTTCAATATTAACTTTTTATTAAAATAGTTAAATGTTAATTTTTAAACAATCCCAATTCGAAAATGGTAGTATTAAACTATTAGACGAATAGCAAAGAGATGAATTTCTAAATAGCACTGAAATATTACAAGTAATTTTTTTTAAAATATTAAGTGTAGATTTTTTCTGTCTAATCGGGAAGAAAGCGTTTTTAAGTACCGCCAAAAATTGGCTAAAAATGAGTGCACATAATAATCAAAATTTAAGATTTATTGTCACAATAGGAAAGAGGAAACACTTAAAACAATTAATACTTTTTAGAATTTTCGAAATTTTGGTTAAAAATCTCTTCTGGCATCAAAAGTGGACCGTAAACTAATATGGGAAATTTGAGCATTTTTTGCGGTGAAAAACATTAATTTGGAAATTCTTGCAAACATCAAATGTCTGAATTTAATGAAACTTTCAGGACTTATTCACAAATGAAGTTATTTTTTTTAAAGTTTTAGAAAATATTAGTCAATTTTTTACATTTTTTATCTCATACTAATTTTATGAAATTTTGAGAAATTCTTTTAGCTTTTATATTAGTTATAAGGAGAAGTTCTCCGAGAATTTAGATTATTTTTTTGTCAAACAGGAGCCCAGTTAGAGAAAATCTGCTCTGAATCATAGTTTTTTAGTTCATCAATAATCTACACCATGTAAAAACTACCAGAATCCTTCACACAAAAGGTTTAAACTTGTTTATCTTCTGAAATACTTGTTTATACTGAAATTAAAAATACATTTATTGGAAGTGCTTAAACTTTCTGGATAGTTGGAATGGTTCTCCTGTATTTCCACTTCTAATGGTGATTTGCAGTCTGAATTTGTAAGCCTCTGCTATAGCCAATATTCCTGGCAAACTTCACATCCTATCATGTCTCTTGAAAGTGGTATTATATCAATGTTCGCGTTACTTGTGCAATATCCAATAAAAATATTTCTACCTTTGGTTGGAACTAAAATTTTTGCAGCACTGTATGGGTTGACTTGATCAATGTAAAGGTTGAAGTAATAGTATCCTACAACCCATTGGCCTTGGCGCTTGTAACTGAAGGTTATCAAAGTGGTTACATAAACTAAATAATATTAGCTGAGAGTGGTTTGAATACTCAGATTCACCGAGTGCCTTTTCTTCATTTGTTTTTAGGAGGGACAGATGAACTTACCTTTAAATTATAGTGAAATACGTATTCACTTTACAATTTTTAATTTAATCAGCAAACATTTCAAGGAATTCACGGACTTCGAGCTGGTGCTTCCACTTAGAATGCTTCTGAGGCTATTGAGTTCATCCACTGGCCAGAATATTAATGTAAATTTCATTAATTACACGATTAGATGTCTCTGTCGTGGAAAGCACGAATACTTAAAGAAAACATACCAGTTTAAAAAACGATGTTATACTTATCTTCTATAACGCGGTTATAACGGTTTAATGAAAAAGAATTACAAAAAGAGAAAGTTGAATTATAAAAATGTACCCATTTAAGAAAAAAAATTCCTTTTAACCTCCGAAATAGGACCTAATTCTAGTTAGTATTAGTAAACAAATAAATTACCTGATAATAGCATTTACATTACATTTCAGTTTTTTTTATAGAAAAATTGCTAGAAAAAAGGCATACAGATGAAAAAATGCCCCAAGGTTTTATCGTCAAAATCATTAATAGGGAAAACCAAATTATTCTTGATTATATTTTTTAATCCTTTAGATCATTCGAAATTTTAGTTAATTTCAGTTATTTCTTTGAAATAATTTACCTGGAAGTCAAACTTGGGATTGTTTGTTTTTTGTTTTTTTTTTCCCAGTAACCCTGACGGACACGCTTCTCTTCTCGATCTCATTTTTACCTTTATCCCTGACTTTTGTCGTACTACGCAGCTCTGCACTCTTAGAAATCGTGTGGTAGTGTCTGTAAACGTCTTCCGCTCCGCACCAGCCAAGAATCTCCTACTAACAGAATATCTTTGTTATCAACGAGTCGATTGGGACTCATCCCGTGATTTCCTTAGTGATGTTCCTTGGATTGAAGTTTTTAATCATCCTGTTCAAAAATGCACTTCTAAGGTCTCCTTCTAAGTGAAAGCCGGCATCGATGCTTTTATTCCAGTAAGGGACTACCAAGTTTAACCGTGTTCCTTTCCTTGGTTCTCACCTGCATGCCCAGCCGCTATAGCCCACAGTAATCACTTCTTCCGACTGTACCAGAGCGACACGTCTGATTGCAACAGACGTCTTCATGACTGCTCGTAACGAGGGTAAACGTGTCCTCAATGAAGCGAAGTTACTGTTTTCTGATAGAATGAAACAATGTATAGCATCTCGCAAGTTCGGTGCGAGAGATTATTGGCGGCTCTGCAAGAGTGTGCTGAATAACAGCAAATCCTCAATCCCTCCTCTATTCAATCAATTCAAAGTCCTAACATCTATAGCAGATAAGGTTGAATACTTTAGTCGGAAATTCTCTTTCAACTCAACACTCGACTCATTTGGAGTACCGACATCTGATTTCCCCACTAGAACTGAGGCTATACTGAGTGATATGCGCATCACCCCGTCACTGGTCATGATTTCTAAATTAGACTCCCATAATGCAAGTGGAGGTGGCGGATACCAGTCGTCGTCCTAAAGGAATGTACTCTTGTGCTCGGTCCATCTCTTTCCAAACTCTACATCTATTGCCTCACTTCTTCCTGCTTTCCAGCTTGTTGGAAGTCCGCCTCTGTAGCCCCTGGATAACCTTCTGACCACATCTAACTATCGCCCTATTAGTCTCCTACCGCTTTTCTACAAAGTATTCGAGCCTTTAACGAAAACCGAAGTAGTTAAGTATCTTACCTCTCTCTGACAAACAATATAGCTTCCGTTTTGTCCGGTCTACGGCTAACGTGCTTACAGCCATCACTGAATATCTATATCAAGCTCTTGATAATAACAGCGAAGCTCGAGCTGTGTCTCTAGATATCTCAAAGGCGTTTGACAGGGTTTGGGCATGCTGGTCTTCTACATAAGCTTCAGTGCTATCTTATTACAGGACGATTGTTTGATTTAATCCAGTCATTCCTATCAAATCGTGAAATGAATGTTGTTCTGAACGGGCTTGCTTCCAGAACGCGGATGTCCCCCAAGGTTCTATCATGGGTTCTATACTGTTTCTGATCTTCATCAATGATCTTCCTGATGTCATCAGTTTCCAAGTAGGCATTTATACAGATAACACTACCATTTAACACATGTCTCAATAGCAAATCCGTTAGAGCTGACAAAGTTAACCTGGCCACTGTTCTTGGAAAGAACCTCCAATCAGTGGTTAATTGAGACAAGAAATAGTCTCCAAAACTAAACTGCTCTCGTTTAACCACCATAAAGAAAAATCTCTGCCCACCATCAGTATAGATGATACTCGACTCCAGGACAGTCTCACTGACTTGAAGTGGAATAAGTGTATCGAATCAATAGCTGCATCTACTTACAAAGAAAGTTGGTTCATTGTGTCGTGCCAGAAGCTTTTTGCATATTTACAAATCGACCATTCATCCGTGCATTGAGAACTGCTTCCATATCTGCCCCTGCTGTAATTCTCGAAGTTCTTCAAGGATCTGCAATGTAATCGATCCTGACTTCAGTCACTTTCTCACAGACGTGATGTGGCTCCTCTATCATTTCTACACATATTTTCATGTCCCATCCCATGAAATAGTTAAATGAAATGTAACCGCCAATTCTACTCGAACAGTTTCTTTTCTCGCACTTACCGACATTGGAACTCCCTTCCATTTACTTGCTTCCCTGATAACTACAATCTTCAAAAATTTAAATGCAAGGTCAACCACCATCTTCTGTTGACTTGAACTCCGTTCATCTTTTACCTTTTCCTCAATTCACCCATATACTCAGTCTTTTTTCTCACTTTCACTCTTTGTATTCCCCTGCGTGCTGGTTGCACTGCCGCCTTGTTTGGGGGTAAAATGTTTAAAAAAAATTGTTAGTTACCATAGCTCTAATCCTAGGCAAAAAACTATAGTACTTAATATCTAACTGCAACTGTAATACTCGGTTTGAAATATGCGTAATAGCTAATCCTATCTCTAACCGTAAGTTTGTATGTTTATTTGTAGTAAAATTTTTCGTTCTCCTTGTTACAGTAATATATATTTTATTAGTAATATACAGTGGAAAATAAGAATAGAAAAGTAAAGAAAATGAATGTATTGCATAGATGGAAGTAGCAATTACTTCCATCCTTTTTATTTTATCACTTCGCTGTTATTTAGCTTTCATTATTCAACCACGTTTTTTTCTAGTTGTAGATGTTTTTATAGATGTTTATAGAGACATACAAAATATCCCATTAACTCAGAGATAATAAAACTACTAAGTCACTAGATAGCCATAATCGCCTACGTTGTGAAGGAACATTTTTTTTAAAGTGTTGATAGCATACTCAGAAAAGAATTGCAGGAAGTCTAACATATGTATGTATGTATGTTATGGTTACGTTACGTTATATTTCCTGTTTTGTATTCTGTAGAGCCGGGTCCAAACTATGGTCCTTAGGCTCTATAGGAGAATTGTTATTTAATTGATAGCACTTTTCTTAGTATATGCCATGGGATGTTCCCAGTAGGGCGATCTTCTGGGCAACATGTATGTTGATGTTACCCGGGACACTGTTAGTGTTAATAAAACTGTCTATTCCTTTTCTCACAAGGTCCAGAGCTCCGATTACTATTGGTACAGTCTCAGTCTTCTTCATTCTCCACTTCCTGTTAATCTCGATCTCCAGGTCATTGTATTTTTGGACAATTTCTCGATAATTTATGGAGGTGTTTCTCTCCGTTTAGTCCACATCTGCTTCTTTTGTTCTTTTTAGGTATTTTCCGTGCATCGCCTTGTCCCCTCCCATTTTAAAAAAATTTTTTTTTTTACTTTTTGTAATTTCATTTGGCCAAGTTGTTTTGCTTTCTGTTTTACTCGTTTTGGCGTCGATGGGATTTGCTTCGTTTTTTGTTTGGTAGGGTTTCAGGTATATTAATCTGTTTCTTGAAGAGGGAAATTTCTTTATTGATGGAGCGGATTTAGTGTTTTACTATTTGCAGGAGAGGGTCAGTGGGTTTTTTGTGAGGTAGGCTTCCAATCCGATTGTTAAATTTGTTTAGTTCAAGTTGGATTAAACTTCGGCCTCCTGAAGCTCTTGTTACGTACAGCCTATCAACATCTGATTCCGGGTAGTGCATCCTCATTTGGCTAAGCATTTTTTCTGGTCTTGGCGTCCATTTTTTTAATATCATTTAACTTCCATTTAATAATGTTGAAGCTATATGTTACTACGAGTATAGCTAAGAGGCTGATAGTCTTCATTTTATTGGTCTCATTAAGTCGCACTCTCCGATAATATTCTTTTCGGATCTTTTTCTTCATAATTGAATGTTATATTCCGTCTTCTTCATTAATTCCTAAGTATTTTCAGGTAACATCTTCGTGTAGCTTCTTAATCTTGTTGTTGATTTTCAATTTATAAATTTGAAGTTTTCGTTAGTTTACCACCTTTGAAGGTGGCTTTGGCACATTTGTCAGTTCCGAACTCCATGTCTTCGCTGAAAGTTTTGACAATTATCATTATTATTATTATTATTATTATTATTATATAATTAACTCTTTGTCGGAGGAAATTTTGGCAGTTGTAACAATCTAGCTATACTAACCTAACAGTAAGATTACCAGCAAAAGAAACAGCCCAAGATACAAACCAATATCAATTATGTAGAAAAATTTAAATTTCTCTGAAGTGTTTAAACAGGATGGAAAATGTTAGTCTGAAAATCAAAGGCGTATTGGAAAAGCGAAAGATGCCTTCTAAAAGTTCAGTAAGAAAACTTATTAGAAATAAAATTCTGAACTGCTATGTAATGTCGGACATATATGGAACTGAAAAAAACTCTCCAGGAAGAGACTTTAGGCAATAGAAACATAGTTTTACAGAAGGAAGGAGAAAACCATGGACTAAACATGTAACTAGCAAAGTTTAATGAAAATGAGAAAGATGTTTAGATTTGGTCAAAGTTGAAATTTCCAGAACACATTGAGGGAAGAGCTTGGAGAATTTTATTCTCAAAGGACATTTTGAAGTCAAAGACAGGAAAGTGACGAGTAAACTAACTTGATGAGCCTGTGAATGCCAAAACAGTAATTGCGGGGATGGGCAATGAAATGCCCAAATTAAATTACAAAGGATCGCCTACGTCCTGAAGGAACACTATACATTCTTAAACTCCAATTAAATATGAAATTTCAAATTCTTTACTTGGACTTGGGATAAACATGAATCTACAGGCGTTTACTGTTAAATCATTTTGAAACCTTTTGCATACAGTTTTGGAAAATTGTAATCTAATGTGAAAATGTTCATAGAGGAAAAAAATGAAAATCTTATACAGTGGCAAGGAATGATCCTTGATAGGATATTTGCTTGAGAAAGACTTGAGTAGCCTCTCCGTTGCATACGTAGCTTTGAATTCCTAGACTACCTTCTACGCCCAAGTTAGAAAGCTCGGTCTATATGACCGTTAGGCAGGGTATATTCACGTCTTTTTCAAGGCAATTATGCACTGTTATTAACATGCATAGAAAGATCTTCCACTTGGAAAACACTCAAACCGAAAGACAACTCTAAATGCAAACTACATTTGGGGAGTTAGCAACTGCTAAAAAAAAAAAAAAAAAAAAAAATACAAAAAAACAAAAAACAAAAACAAAAAGAAAACTACAAATTCTGACAGGTAAATATCTCCAGCCTGTTCAGCGGACCAAGGGGGAAATTTTTTGACTAAGTCCCGTGAATGTTTTTAATTTATTTATTTTTTTTTTTTTCTAAGTGAATCCACGAGATCTTGTTTTCAAAGATAAGAATTAGCTTTGAAGTTATAATTTTATAAATTATAACCATAGGAAGTGTTTGGAAATTTATATTTTCATTCATAACTAGGTACCTCTAGAAATTCGTTAAAATGAAGGAAAAATGCACAAAATCTAACAAAAGTTTATCGGCAAAAGGTTTAAGAGGAAGGATCAAAGAATTTTTCTTCATCTTAAAAATTCTCATTCTTTAGAAATATTTTTTTTACCTCAACGCGGTATCTTAAATTTTTACGTAATTTTTTTTCCCGTGAAACAGATTTTTAAATTCTTGCAAAAATCAGAAAATTGTCTGCTTTCATTGATTCATCCAGGATTTAAGAAATTCGGCTTTGAAATATTTTTAAAGCTTCGTAATTTTACCTGTTACCACATAGTTTTGTAATGGTTTTTATACATATTATTTACATATATATATATATATATATATATATATATATATATATATATATATATATATATATATATATATATATATGTGTGTGTGTGTGTGGTGTGTGTAATTTATATATGTATGTTATAAGTATGCATGTATATATTATATCATATAATGTATATTATGTATATATTATGTATATTATATGCATATTATATATATAATATAATATATATATGTATATTATACATATTATATATATCATATATATTATACATATATATATATATATATATATATATATATTATATTTATTATATATGCATAATATATTTTATATATATACTTTATATATTTTTATATATTTTATATATATTGTATTTATATATATTATATATTTATAAATATATATTTATATATGTATATATATATCATATATTGATATATATTTGAAATTTATGTCTTATATATATGTATATATTTGTATATTTTATAAATTTATATATATATATATATATATATATATATATATTCGAGAACCTAGGTTGCTCTGCATTGTAGAATCAGATTTTTTTTTAAATCTCAAATTTTGTGCAAGTTAGACACATAGAGGCTCCCAATCAAGTATAACAACTGATGCATTCTGATTGGTTGAAAAATATTATTAGGTGTCGTCAACTACGTCCGAAGATACCGACCCAAATTTTGACCTCTAGTTGACGCCACAGAATGTACACATGTTCACGACCCCCCCACCACACACACACACACGTGACCAAGAGAAGTAATAAAAACGAAACTTCGACGCGACTTGGTCAGTGGGCCCTTAAAATATTCAACTTGATTCTTCCAAGACAGCGATTGTGGTGGTGGCAACTTACAGGATTTCATAGCCTTTTCGGACATACCCCATAACTTCCGTACCCCCGACTCAGTACGGATGACAGTTGGAACCCGTTTTGCATTGGGGAAGTTTTGGGAACTTCAATGTCCTTGTCTCTGTGCTTATTGAAAGGCGATAATATTTTAAGTTCTTTTATTGTTTTCGTAATTTCTAGCCCTTTCTTCATTGGCTGGGGAAATACGGCATACGTCCTCCCCTACATTATATGGCAGTCTAGACTGGCTTTTTCTTTTTCTTCAGCAGGAGGGCTTCGGAGTCTTTTTGATGGTGGGAGAATTTGTTGTTGTTTTTGAAGGGAAGGACTGGGAATAGGAACGGGTTTGAGAAATTTTTTTTGGGGGGGGAATTAATTACAATTTCTACTGAACGGGTATAGTTTGCCAGTGAATGAATGCGTTGATGATGTTCTCTTGGATTTCTTATCAGGGGAAGACGGAGGAGAGGTCGAAGGGCGTGTTGCCTTTCGAGTTGGTGATTATTTTAATTTTTCTTACAGTTGGTTTATTTTTTCAGCATTTCTTTGAAAGAGGCTGCAGTGTCGCCCTTAACGCTAATAAAGGGAGTGGGACTTTTAGTGCATTTCGTCCCGGGAGCTTCAAGGGACTGAGGTCCCGCAGTCTGGCGCTTCCCACTGGTCCTATCAGCAACTAGCCATTTCTCCTTCTCCTTCTCCACAACTGCACAAGCAACGAGCAAAGCTTTTCGGGGAATGTGGGCTCT
Source organism: Acanthosepion lycidas (assembly GCA_963932145.1). Lineage (NCBI taxonomy): Eukaryota > Metazoa > Mollusca > Cephalopoda > Sepiida > Sepiidae > Acanthosepion > Acanthosepion lycidas. Next base: position 64,468,087 of record OZ010578.1, read on the forward strand.
GATCTGACTTCCAAAAACCTTCTTCTCTGCATAGGAAGAAATGACCAGCCTCTCCACTCTTCCAGCATGCAGGTTTGCAGTCGGTCACAACGACCGGCAATTTCGGGCCCCAACATGCAGGCAGTTGGGGATGTAAAGGATGGCTTCACGGTTTGGTTGTGCCTAGCGTTGACACTCGTCGACATGCGCTTCGCATATTTTTCCTAGATCGGATGTGTTTGCAATTGGATGAGAAATGTGAATTATGGAAGGAAGACGCCCGTAAGAACTTTCCATCCCTCAGAAGGGTGCATTCATCCGAGGAGGAGGCCTGCCATTCACCCTGAGGTGAGTGCTCCTTTTATCGTGAATGTCAACTTGCTCTCAAGTTCCTCTTACGGACGACGAGTGACCTCTCCGATGTCCAGGAGTTGTCTTGTAAGGCATTATATAAAGTGCTAGTTAGGGGTCCGCCCGGGATGATCTGATAGGCGAGCTCAGTCTGACGAAGCAGGAGGCTCGCTCTATATGGCCGTGGGCGCCTGAGTTGAATGCCTCATTAATGATGAGGCATCACTCACCTGGTTGGTGATTCGAAGGTCCTCTGGGTCAGTAAGAGACTTTGTTCGGCGGGCTTGGAAAAGTCTCCAAACTGCGTTCGCTGCGGTGAGTCGGTGGAGACCCTAGATCACGCCTTCTTCCACTGCAAGATCGTAGGCCATTTGTACAAATTTGTTAAGGATATCATGGCTCACATGCTGCAAGGAAAGTTCCTTGTCTTCGAGGCCAATTCTATTTATAGTAATGTTGTACCACCGTTGTCTAAGGCTGAGCACTATGTGTTCTTTTGCATACTAGGGGTTATGCGAGTCGTGATATGGACGACACGACAGAAGGAATTCTAGGAGGACGAGAAGTTTACCTCTTCCCAGCTAATCCTGTTATTTAGACATCAGCTTAAAGTCAAGATTAAGACGGAAAGGAAACAACTCAATCTAGTAGAATTTTGGCGAAAAGTGAGTGAGTCGTGTGTGTCTGTGTTGAGTAAAGGGTGTTATTTTGGTGCCGGTTAGGAATTTAAGAATATTGGAAATTCTGGTTTGAACATTGGCAATCCTGCCAAAAATAGGCTAGTTTAGGTTTATTTTATTTTTCTGCCAAGTTAACTTAGCTAGGGGGTGGATGTGCTCACTGGCCCTTCTTTATTTTCCCCTCTTTCTTTAGTTTAAATTCCCCTGCCTTCCCCTGTTAGGTGATCAGAGATGTCAGTTTTCTAGTGGATGCGGGACATCTTTCGTCTTTCGGGTGTGAGTTTTCGTTTTTGTTGTTGTCTTTAGATGAGTCAGTGTTTGTCTTAGCGGTTGGTTGAATTTTGTCCCTGTCTCTAAGTAACATGTACGTATTTAAAATTCATTCTTGTACACCTTCTTGGTTTTCCTACAATTTTTTTTTTCTTTTCTTTGTTTTTTGTTTTTAGCAGCTGTAACTCTAAGAACTTAAAAGTGTTTTTCTGGTGCCAACAGATTACCATCTCTTTTATTCCCTGGACAAAACCCCTTTCATGGCAAATCCTTGCAAATGAGGTAGATTTGTGTTAGGCACTCACAAATTTATTTGAATCAAAGACATCTGCTTTTTTACTTCAGGGAAATTGCCCATCTGGAGGAACATTGTCAAAAGTTACTGGGTGCCAATGGCAATTACTTTGAGGACCGACGGTATGTCAAATTTGTTGTGTATATATATATATATATATATATATATATATATATATATATATATATATATATATATATATATATATTCTAATAATATCAAAAACAGCAAAGTATTTGGTTACTTTGTGCTTTTGCAGCTCACTATTCACTCATGTCAAGATAAGAGATATTTTTTTTCCAAAGAAACTTTGTCAGATAGTTGGCACCGGCACTCCATTTCATTTTGTCTGGTGCGAGGAGGGGAGTTAGCTAACCCCTTAGGATGAAAAGGCCTATCCAAGAGTGGAAGGACTCTCAATGAGTCAATGCCTAACTAACTAGTGTTGATGTCTGAATAAAAAAGCTAGAGAAAGCAACAACAAAAAAACAATCTAGTATCTCAAGAATAATCATGGCAATAATTATTTGAGATAACAACATGAAGGGAATAAATTCCCCTGCAGATAACTCCTTGTCCGGTAAAGGAAGACATGAATAACAGTTGTTACCAGACCATTATGCAGTGATTGTTCACAACCAACAATAGTCATAGGGTCTTGGAATGTAAGAATCCTACAATGCAGCCAGCTTGGAAATATCAAGAATATAAGAAATTAATCGATTGTTAATATTCTTGGCATATATGAAACTAGATGAGTACATAAGAGATTTCAGCAGCAGACAGGATAATATATACAGGTGGAGAGAAAAATGAAAGGAGTAGTGTTAATACTAGATTAGGTACCTCCATAATTTGGGATACCTAAGATTTAAAATGAATTGTTAAAAATGAAAAATCTTTCAAGCTTTTATTTTAGTATTAATTTCAAGTTAAAAGATTAAATTTTAATACTTCCAATAAATTCTTTGCTGTATTTCAAAACTAATTTAAATTGACTAAAACTTTGACTTCAATTTTTGTGAAAATTCTCTAAATATTAAATTTAATGAAATTTTACTGCATCTCATTAATGTTATTGAAACCAGTAGAAACTCAGTACTCTACACAACTTTTTTTCTAAAAAATAAAATTAAAAACATCTGGGAGTTTAAAAGATTTCTAAATCTGTCTTTAATTAATTTAATAATTTTCTTAGTTTAAAATTTTTTTCATTAGTCATAAAGACCATTTGTTTTTTTATTGCAGATGAATCAGTTGGATGAGAAAGTGACTGATTAAAGTTGTATTCAATTAGTTGGATGATGGTTCTTTCCAGTGTATCTCCTGCTTGCCAATGGAGAATAAGATTAATATCAGTCAACAATCTCTCTTTAATCTTAAGAGAGACATTCAGAGGTGCCATATATCAAAGCTTCCTGAATATGAGAAAGCCTTAGCCAAAGGAAGGATGCAGTCTTCAGTTGATGAGAATCCTGGTGCACCTTGGCAGGCCAAAATCAATAATGTCCACTTTATGTAGGAAGATTACTCAGATGGGAATAAATGGCAGGATCTATGAATTGATCATGAACTCTGAACTCCATTTCTATCTTGGTTCAAGATAAGAATTTTATTGAACTTCAGTAAGTACAACCTTCTATAAAACCTCTCTTATCCTATATTTTGGCATGACAGCCCACTATTTAGATAAAAGTTTGAACAGGAAGTCAGTGGCCTGAGTGACAGTCATACATATGTTCTGGACAAAATCATTGAAAATAAACTAAAGGAGCATGTGTGTGAGTATAGTAATGGACCATGTCAACAGTTTTGTGAAGGCTTTCAAGGAATCTGTTGCTATTGAGGTTTCTGAAGAAGACCTTGAAGACTATGAGCCAATCACTGAAAAGTGCAGGGGAAATGTTTAGATGAAAGATTTGACTCTTCAGAGATTTATCATCTTTCTCACACACACTTAAATTTCCACAAAATATGCAGAAGTGGTTTTTGGAAATGTGTACAAAACTCTATTGGTCTACAAATGAAGTAAGGAAACAATGCAGTGGATTTCTCTTCAAGGTCCCAACTAGATGCAGGTGGCACAATTATTTACTCCTGTCTTAAAAGTAAGATCAATAGGTTTGACAAAGTAAAACTGGCAGCTGCTCTCAAAACTGACCACCAGTCAGTTGCTAACTGGGGCTTGTAAATTTAACACCGCCAAAAAGAAACTGCTATCCTTTAATCAACATAGAGTATCATTTTGTCCTCCATCAGAATGGCTGATGCTAATCCCCAGGAGAGCAAGTCATTATCCCTTCTTGGTCTTGTTTTCTACTGACAGGAATTGGAACAATTATATAGAATCAGTTGTAAGATCTGCAGCTAAGAAGGTTTGTTCGCTGTGTTGTGTCAGACAATTTTTCTTGCTAGAATCCATCTTGCCCATTTATAAATCTACCATTCGTCCATGCATTGGATATTGCTGCCATATTTGGTTTGGTACTCCTGATATATATCTCAATTCTTGACCAAATCCAAAGAAGAGTCTGTAATGTTATCAGTCCTGACCTGACATCTCAACTTCAGTCACTTTCCCACTACTTTAACCACATGAGTATAAGAATACTATTTGGTTAGCTATTTGGCCTCATCATTGTACTTTTATAATATCCAGATGTAATTATAAATTCTATTCTAATTGTTCCTTTTCTTGCCTGTAGAACTCTCTTCCAGTTTATTGCTTCCTTGCTACCTACAATCTTCAAAAATTTCAATGTACCGTCAACTGCCATCTTTTGTCTTTCTGATACCAGTTCTTTTATTGTACTTTCTCTTCACTAAAGTCTTCTCATTCTCTTCCACTCCCAGTAACCCTTTGCATATTAGTGGCATTATCAGCCTGCTTGGGGTGAAATGAGATATATAGGAATAATATAAATAAAATTTGTCATTTAGCTGATTGATGTTTTATTCAGCACCGCAACTTCAGAGTTTTGTGTATGAACCATTTTGTAATCATTCAGTCCACTTGTCAGGAGGTTTTAGCAACTGAATATTGTTTTTTATCTCTTTTTCAATATCTTTTAAGCTAAGTTTGTAATTAATTTATGTGGTAGCTATTATGCTGATTTTTTGCCCTCTTTATGTGTTTGTGTGCATGTGCATGTGTGTCAGATGGTATGGTTATTTCTCCTTTATTTTGTATTCTTATACTCTCACCCTATTACTTTTCCTTCTTTTGTTGAGTGTCAAAGATTCTTTCTCTCTCTCTCTCTACACACACACACATATATATATATATATATATATATATATATATATATATATATATATAGTATAGTGGCTGTCAACTCACAAAGCGAGTATGACCATCACTGACATGTCCAGTCCATCAGTTAACACCCCCTCCAACACTGCATTCATCAGTTGTGTGAATGACAGTGTCTCATAAAGCCAGCCATCGATCTGCATTTCTTGTCAGATATATGGCATGCCAAATCGTCTCCAGTTGGTGGAAGTTGACTTTGAACATTCCAATGTGTCTTTTTATATGGCTTGTCAGGCCCAACATGGACTTGCACACTCTAGTGCAGGTCAGGCATTCAAAGCATGCCAATATGAAATCATTATATTCTGGTGTTGGTGTGAACTCTTGTGACTGAGTAGACCTGCCTTGGACAAACTTATTCGATTGCATTGGGCACATGGCCAGGTTGGCACCTCATGGCAATTCAGGGATCCCGTCTGAACTCTTCTCTTCAGTTCTGTATATTTTTGTGATACCTCATGGAAGATCTTGACACTATCAGCAATAACAGCTCTCCAAGAAACCCAGTCTTCAGCTAGAGTCTCCTAGTTATTCAGACCAATATGGCACTTGTATAGGCAACCTTTAAGGCAATCTGTATAATGAAGTTTTGGCTTGTGTTGTGGTCTTTTTTCCATTTCCAGTTCTCCATACATTAATTGTTTTGGCATTCTGTCATCTGCCATATGAATAACATGGCCTGTTCATCGCAATCTGTATTTGTGTATAATTGCTCCCACAGAGTGTGAATTGGCCCTTTATAGAACAACAGTATCAGGTGTGTGAGACATCCAGTGGATTTTAAGCACAGACCAAAGGCATCCTTGCTGAAAATGTTCCAGTATCTTCAGATGTCTGCAAGAGACTACCCATGTCTCACATGGATATAGCATAGATGACATAATGCAGGCATTATATATTTTAATTTTTGACTGATTTATTATATCCTTCTGACTCCAGACATAGAACTTGAGTGCTGCAAATGCATCAGAGGCCTTCTTAATCCATAACACTATCTCATCATCAAAGGAGCAGTGGCAGTTGAAGGTGCCATTAAGGTATACAAATTTGTCTACTACCCCAAGTCAACTACCATCAACAAAAATAATTTATGGTTCTATATACTGAATTCCTCAGGCAGGTTGATACATCACTACTGTCTTGTCAAGGCTGATGGACAGTCCAAAAACTTTACTCATAGTCAATCCATGAACTGTGCATGCTGAATTGTGTATGCGACGAGGTCATAGTCATCGATATAGAGAAGGTTGCACACTAAACTAAAAAAGACTTTTGTCTTTGCTGCAAACCTACATATGTTGGAAAAGTTTGCCAGTTGACCTGTATCTTATCATAATACCATCATGGCAGTCCTGAACATATCAAGTAGTACAATTGAAAAGTAGATAGAAAACAGTGTGTGTGTGTGTGTATATATATATATATATATATATATATATATATATATTATAGCAAGGAATAAGCGGAATGGAAAGGACATAATTATGAAAACTAAAAACTAAAACAAACAACCGGTTTCGTCCCAGTACTCCTCAGGTTTGATACACTGGGATTATTTATTCATAAACTTAAAAACAAAAAACTATTCAATGAGGGGGGAGGGCAAGAAAAAAAATATATGATAGAAAGAACTATATAACAGAACTTATAAAATTCAAATATGCATTTCAATAATTTAAATATCTTCTTTAATTTTGTCTTTAATTGCAAAATAGAAAAATATTTTCTGTATCCTTAGCAGCAGTTTTAGATTGTTTTTAATGTTTTTTTTATCATCCAAAATTAACTTTGATTAACCATAACTGATAGTGACCAGATTTAAACTCTGTAAGTATGTTCCAAAATAAAGTATTTTTTCTAGAAAATTCAATGAAAATTAATTAATTTAATTACTTTTGAAAAATATTGCTTATTAATTAAAATACAATGGGTTATGTATGTTTACAATGTGTATATCTTACTTGATAATTTGGTATCAAGTCATATTACTAATATAATAAAAGCATGTTTAAATATACAACTATCTTCAAGGGACAGTGGAGTATGGAAGAGCAAATGACAAAAGTCTATTTCTAGCATTAAAACTGTCATATAAGTAACAATATACATATAAACAGCTTCAAAACTGGTTTAATTAAACTATTTATCATTTGCCATTTACTCTCTCTCAATTGATTTAAGATCCAGAAACATGCATTATTTTCTGCACAATTAAATGTTTTCTTTCTTTCCTCTAAAGATGAAACCAACTTGCAACCATTTGACCTTAACACTTTTAAGGTTGTAAAAACTAACAAAAAACAAACTAAAAATGGAGAAGGCACTCTATGAAGGCAATAGACTGACTTGGTTGTAGTTTTCTTACATTGGCAACAAATCAATAAAATGAGATTACAGGAAAAATCCTTTCAGACAGGGTTCTCTGATTTGTTTCTGGAACTTTCCCAATAATCATTATCCAGCAGGTATTTGCCAATTTACTTTCTCAAACCTCCCTAAATACCACTGGCAATTTTTCATCCTTCTTTTTAATTTCCTTTTTTCTTTTTCTTTTTTTTTAAATTTTTTTCACTCTTCATTATGCCATTAAAACAAGCAATGATTAACTATGAATCTCTAGTACAGTGTTTCTCAACCATTTTAAGCAACAGCACACCTAGCAACAAATGAAAATATCATGACACCCTTAGCAAAATTTTTAAAGAGTATATGTACATTTAAATGTTATAAAATAAAACCATATATTTTTAAAAATACACACTTTCAATGTTTGTATTCCACTATTTGTGCAGCTTATTTAGTGTGAAACTTGTGCCTGGTGTTTTTTGCAATTTCAATTTTTTGTTGAATGTGCAATAAACAGACCCTCATTTCTTCTTCAGTTGAGTATTCTTGTTTTTAATGTTATTTAGATTTGAGAAGCCTAATTCACATAATTAGAAAATTGCAATAAAGCTTTTTTAGCTAATGTGGGATATTCCTTTAGTATTGAAATTCAAAATATATCAATAAGTACCATTGAATGTTTCATTTTCAGCCCACAATCACTAGAAATGGTGACCAATTCTTCTTCACATAACTGAAGTCCAGTATTAGAAGGAACATTTATGAATGGATTTTGAATCCAATCATACTTTTCTGTGACAATATTTCACAGCACATTAGTGTGTTGCAGCACAGCAGTTGAGAATCACTGCCCTAGTATCATAATATGTGGGAAAACTTTGTAAGCAAACTGAAGATTTTTTTTCCAAAAATATATTTTAAAATTATATTTTTGGATGATATCAATATATGAGTTCAATATAGAAATCAAAATAGTACATGGGTTGAAGTTTAAATACTTCATTTTAGCCCAGATTTAAAATTAACCAAAAATTAACTAGTAAGAGCATGGCAGGATTTAGATGAAGGGAGGCCCTAGGCTATTCCACTTGTAAGGCCCCTTAAAATCCCACATTCTCATAAATATCCTCTACTTATGAGAATGGAAGAGTGTTAAATTAAATCATTTCAGTAAAGCCAAAGATGATGATATATGTTTAAAATTACTGAAGGGTTGTTTTAGTTTACAACACATTATGACAGCATGTGTAAAAAAGGCCTATGACAGTATCCAAAATATTATACAATTTGGCTGAAGGCCCCCTAGATTTTAAGGCCCTGGGCTTCAGCATATAGTTAAATCCAACACCGAGTAAGAGCCTGTATTAGAAAACACAAGAACTGATTCTTGGAATCCTGTCAAGTTGATTGATGGCTCTGAACCAAATTGCATGCCATTTGTAGTGTGCTAGATAATTGTTTTTTTTTTATGTTGAAATCAAAAAAAGTCAATTTAAGAAAAATGCTTTTTTAAATTAGGACAGGTTAAACAAACAGTTTAAAGTTCAGAAAGCCTCAGGTAGAGTTGTACAAAGTCGGCCTGTAGTAAAACATTTCCCAGATAGAATTATGTATAAGTCACGGATGCCATGACATTATTTATCCTTGCAGAAATGTGGATAGTCAAGGATCTGATGTTTTATGGTCTGTAAGATAAAGTTGAGTTTTGTTCCATTCATCAATTCATTATTTGATGAATGTTTTAGATTGAGGAAACTCCATGTTTTTTTTAGGCATGAGCAAATGATTACTTTGATTAATTAGAGATATTTAGGCTCATCCTTTGAAATAGGTCTCTGGTGAACTTACAATGTTCTCATTCATTCTTACCCACAGATAAGATTTATATTCTATTTGCAGTATAATGCCCAATTCTGTCTTCATTGAAGTTCTGATTGAATGATTTCATAATGAACCAATGTTGACTTGGATTTAGATATACTGTTATACAATTGCTGATATGGGATATGGTAAGATACAACACTTAACTTGACAGTCAATTATGATAGTAGCATTCAATACTCATTTAGACAAGTCACTGCAATTGTATTATCTTCTTCCTCCTAGACAATTACCTAGGACTATTTATCATGAAAGGATCAATCCATTCTTGATAGTAAAGAGGATAACTGGCTCTTACCACAATAATAATATAACTTAGGAATTCTATATTAATACAGTTCCATTCCTGGTTTCTGCTGTCATTAAAAGTTTAAACACCATTTTGCCATATTATTTGAATTTCAAAGTATAGATCATGTATGATATATTTTGATGTTTTGTACAATCAGTTACATTTTTTATCTAATAAGTCCTATTTTTAAAAACAATTTTTACAAAATACATTTTTTTGTAGTATTTAAAAAGATTCTGAAGAATCTAATTTTGTCCAGATAATTATGTAAAATTATTTTTTCTTGCATCAAGTCAAATTTAAATATTGTCTAGCAGGTACATCAATCTTTTTTTATTCTTCTTTTAACTTCTAAGTTATAGTTAGAAGCAGAACCTGGACATAGCTTTTATACTGTTGCCATTCAAGTAACCAGTTGGTTAAAGTCCCTGTTTAGAAACTTATGCTGTATACCTTAAATAGATTTCACTGCCATTGCCTAATAAATGCTCTAAGCACAACACGCTACTACAGATCAAAGGCATAATTGTACTTTTCCAATATGGTGCCAATTTGTTTTAAAGCGTCTGCTGAGAAAATAATGTATGAGTCACTTGTACATTGCTTGATCTGTTCTATTTTTGTATTAGAAGATAAAAGGAAAAGCTGCATTACTGGACAAGATTATTTCTTAGGCTTATTATTGTTTTTGTGGAAGAGAGAGAAAGAGAGAGGCTAGGCTTTTATTGATACTAGTAAAATGAATTTGACTGCTTAAAAGCAACAAGTGTCTAGGGGTGAGGAAGCAAGTTAAGAAAAGCAAAATAATGTACCTTTCATTGTACTGGGCCATTTCCAGGGTTGTAATTTTTAGAAACATTCTTTTTGATTGATATGATTTTTTAATATTTAGGAATTTATACAACATGGAGAGGATTCTTTTAGAAAATTAGAGGATTCTATTAGAAAATTCATATTAAAAGAAAAAGGTATGAAGTCTACAGAAATAAAGATAAAAATTGCATACATGTGTTGAAATATTACAAAAAGAAAATGAGCTTGAATAAAGTTCTAAAATTAAAATTTATTCTTGTGCAAATATTATCATAATAATAATAATAATAATAATAATAATAATAATAATAATGGTGGAGTGGAATTTTTTTCTCTTCTCTTTAGTACAATTCCTTACAAAGTCATTACCTAAAACCTGGGATAAACTGACAATAAACTACATCTGGCAGCAAGACCTCTGATTGGGAGGTTTTGGGGAGTATAGAACAACCTCTTAATATCGGTTATTCCCAGGTCCACCTGACCTGGGGTGATAGCACCTTTTAGGGTCCTGTCTATGGGCAAATAGTTAACCCTTCCCAAACTGGTATCAAAACACTATGGAAGTATAAAACTAAATGCTTATAGTAAAAATACTAGCAATACATTTTTGAAGAAAAATACTACTAGCAATATATTTTTGAAAAAATATATCAGAAATACATTTGACTCTTGACAAAACCCTGTTTACAAAATTACATTAATGAAACCTGATCTACCAAGTGATTTCTTACAAGAATACATATTCCATTCATACGAACCTATCCTAAAAATCTTGTTGGCATTAAATAACCCATTGATATTGATATGCTATAAAACAAAATAAACCAAACCAAACTAAACCTGGAATAAAGTAAAGTAATAAATATATGCATTCCATTTGCACAAATCTTGATGTTGTGTGATACTTAATAAGAACAGTTTATATTTTCTTCATATTGATAACTCTCCTGAGTTGATGAGCAGTGCCACACAGGGCAATTATTTTAATCTCTAATAAACAGGGCCTACCAGAGATTTTTTTATTGTTCATGTCTGTACCATTTTTATGACATACAGGGCTCAAACTATTATAGACAGTAGTTTTTAAGATGCCACATATTTTCAATTTCAAGATCCTAATATTTACTTATTTTGTCACATTCTTTGAGATATATTTTTATTTGATGGCACTACCATATCTATTTTTGTTTACAGTCTATTATTTTTTAACATTGCAGAGGCCAAAAATAGATTTTATACCAATAAATTACTTTAAGAAGTTTATAATGGCTATACTACTGATTCATTAGCAGTTTTGAGAAATTCTCTCCGGGAGTGGGAGAGAAGAGTATAAAAAGTTGTGTAAGCAGAAATGAATAAATACCAGTCTGAAAACATTTATGTCATTTTTTTTTTAATATTAGGTTCTGAAATTAATGTTTGATTTTAGAATCAATTTTTATTCTTGAATTAATGGATTTAATGTGTTTAATAGCAACCCTGAATAACCATATATTTTTACCATCAAGTTACAAGGTTATTTATGCTTTTACAATAACTTTAAAGGTTTGGATGCCAAGAAATTTTGAACTTAGTTTCTGCATGTTTTTTGCAACAGAATGTTTTGGGGCTTAAAAAATTGTCAAATGGTAGTCAGTGGGTGAGAGATCAGGAAAATATGGTAGATATGGTAATGTCTCAAATCCCAAGTCAGTGAGCTTCTTCAGTGTCATCCTGGCAACATGTGGCCAAGCATTGTCATGAAGCAGATTTGGACCTTGTTGATTAAACCAGTGCTGGTTACATTTTGCTTAACTGAATGTGCATTTCATCTAGTTGCTTGCAGTAGTTAGATTCCAGAAAGCAATGGTGGACCACCAGACAGTCACCATAATCTTCTATTTGTGCAATTTCAGTTTTGGAAAGTGTTTGGATCCTTGAGTCATGATCAAACCATTAATTCAATCATTTATGATTGTCATTTCTCATCACAGGTCACTACAGAAAAGGGTTATTTGAATTTCACAGATGCAGCATCGAATACACTTCAAAACATGTTCTTTTGGAACCCATTTATCAAATTTCTATACCATACTAATTTTCTTGAGATGGTCTGATATTGTTGAAATATTGACATCCATTATCTGAGAGTTGATTGTCAATTGCAGTTGTATGTCCCTCTACCACCTGTACCTGTCATCACAAGTGGATCCTTCATTCCAGGCTTTGTTAATGTTGACAGCAGTTTGAGAAGCATTATGACCAGACTTAAACTCATGTAAAAATAGTAGCTGCATCTCTTTTTAACTGTTCAAGATGATGTGTATATAATGTTTTAAATTAAATACTGAAATAGATTTGAGTTTAGTCTAGTGACATCTGTTGCTCATGTCTTTCCTTACCCAGTAAAGGATCAATTCCAAGGCATCTGAGATTCTTTACACTGTTGTTCGTTATAGTTTTGCTAAGTCACTAGATGATGGTCAGGTGATTGCTGTTGCACATATCCCTCCTCACCAGGTGAGGAGTTAATACTAATGGCCTTAACCCCCTTCATACCATTATCTTTTATATTATGATTTTGGTTAAAAATAGGATATTTTTCTTTTGGAGTTGCTGATAATAAACACTTAGATTAAAGGGAGGAAAAAGGATAGACAAGAAAACTATTTGTTTCAGTTTGGTAATGTACAATTCTTTCTCATTCTTGTCTGAGATTAAGGTATGAGAAAGAATTAGCTTTGGAATCCATCCCAAACTTGAACCAATGATCTTAATTTTTCAACAGACCAGAGACAACGGCATGATAGGGAAATCATATGTTTTTCATGTTTTTTTTTGTTTTTTTTTTTGTAAATTAAGATGATTTTCAATTTTAGCTTTGGTACACAAAAATAGAAATGATAACATGTTGATTGGATTATTCCATTCTAGGCATATTTATTATTAAAATGTCAACATTGATTTTAAAGAGCAATGAATAAACAACTTGGCCTTTCTTAAGTAATTATATAAATTCCAATACAAAAAATGTGTAAGAAATTTTCAAATAATCATACAATAATGATGATAATGCTGTCTTAAATTGAAAAAAATCGAATGTTATAAACTAACAACAAATCAAGAGAATTTGAAAGTAATATCCAGTATAAAAAAGAAAAAAAACAAACAAAAGAATCCATATAGAATGGCTTAACATGGTGTCAACATCTAAATGGGAACTGATTTAATTTAATGGCTAAAAAACTAAAATGCTAATATTTATCTGAAATAACTTACATAATTTCTGAACTCCATTGTGTTTTATGTTTCCATTGTTTAAAAGAATACAATTAGATAAATTCACCATGGTAACTGGTGACAAAGCTGACAATGGTAGAAGGTTTGAAGTTTTTTCCCCTCCATCATTGTGCAGGTTTTGTTTAGCTGAAAACTATCTAGTTTTTAATTTGGCATTTCCGTGGTAACTGACCATTCAATATACCTTGGATAAATTTATGAAAATTTGTGTCCATTGATTTTTGAGTATGATGAATTGAAATGATATCATGCCTAAATAAATACTAATCCAATTGTAAATAATAAAAATTTATTTTTATAAATTACAGAAAAATTGTAAAATTTTCTGTGTGAGCAGCAGTGGTTATAGGTAATAGTCACAAAGCTTTCAAGTTTTTGCAGCTAGGTATAATAAATTTCCAATGCTTCAAAATTGCAATTTATTTACATTTTACAAATCATGTATGTAAAAATGTAAGTTGATATTTGTGAGTGTATATTTTCATAATAAACACTTTTACAATTTGAAATGCTTTTATAGACAAACATGTGTGATAGAAAATTCATACATTTAGTAAATGTCACAGTTTATAGGAAAAGAAGAAGAATAAGCATATTGACTTAAACAATTTAAATATTAAAGTATCTAGGAAGTGTTTTAAGAGGATAGAAAGTGTGACACTGAAATCCAAAGGCACATTGAGATTCAAAAGTAAGCAAAGTATTAAGAAACAAGAAAATTTCATTAGAAACAAAAGAGTACTGAACTGTAATGTTGGTACTCCTAGATGGCAGTGAATGCTAGACTTGAGGCAACTGATATGTGATTCTACAGAAGGATTCTGAGAATGCCATGGATTGAACATGTAAGCAACAATGAAGTTTTAGAGAAAATGGAAAGAAAAGACATTGTATGTAGCATCAGAAAAAAATAGTTTAAATTTTTAGGGCACATGAGAGACAGGGGAAAGTGGTGCATAATGTACCTAACATAAATGGTTGGCAGAACAGGTATTAGAAGATATAACAAAAAGAAAAACTATACTGAAAACTCCAAAAGACAGGAAGTTGTGGAGAGCCATGATCATCTACATCCTGAAGGGACATGGCACACTTAGAAGACTTTGAGGAATTACCATGTAGCTTCAGATGATGAGTCTTGATTATATACTATTTACATTGTTTGAACTGTTGTTCTCATCTGCTTTGCCATATTTTTGGCTGTTGTACATTCCAGCCTTCTTCAAGTGATTGGAATTTCAAACTGAATCCTTTATTTCATACATCAGAATAGCTTGTTCTAGTTACATGCACCATATCTCTTCCAGATATCTCAGAATCAGTTATTTTCCTTTGACTTAAGTTTTCAAGTTTTTGTAGCTAGGTATTAAATTCACAACTTTTTGAGCCAAGTCACTGGATTCAACCAACGCTCTTATCCACTGGGTCATTAGTGTATGAATTTTTGGGGATTTATAAACCTAATGTCTCAGTAATATTTTTTTTACCAGAGCTCATATTACAATTTTGCTGTTAGTATTGTTTTTCTCTAGCACTCCGTACTGTATTCATTTCTATGCTTGCCCGGCATAGGAGATTTTTGTTGCCTAGCATATGCACTGATTCCTTAAGTTTCCATATTTTTCATGGTGATCTCCCTTTTTCCTTCATATGTAGTCAGCTATACCTGATTTTTCTATTTCCCTTGTGTTATGGCTTTATGGTGTTCCTGATTCTCCTTTATATTTTTTACCAAAGCTGCATGGGATGTCGTACACACAGTCCTTAATCAAGCTCTTCTCTATAGGAGGTCTTACTCGGAAGAAGTGTCTGTGAAATGTTGAACCACTTTTGAGATGCAGTATTGTAATTATTTATAACATTTATATATTATAAATAATTAAAATACTGCATCTCAGAAATATAGACAGATATTGAATCTTGATCATTAGCCCCTTCGCTTATCTCTGGGAAGAGGATGTTGTTTGGCATAGATTTATGGAGAGGAGTTGATATTTTTTAGATGACTGACTATAACCTGTTGCAAAGTTTCTATACGATTTCCAAATATATAAACTCAAACTAACATTAATTCGATGAAACTTGTCTTTTTATACCTTATGATCTGTGTTCTGTGTCCACAAATTTTAATCTTCTTTTAAATTTTATTTTTAGCTGTTTTTTCTGTAACTGGTCACACACACACACACACACACACACACACACACACACACACACACATACATATATTAATGTCTGTGTTGTTTTTTATATGACATTCTGACATACCTTTGAAATCTTTGCATGCTAAAATTATTAAATTTTCACTATTACTTTAATAAATTTCCACACAAATTGATTTCTGCATGGTTTCTAATAGTAAAAAAAATTATTTTTTTTAAATTATTTTCATCGTAAGATGTATTTCTTTGGATAATCTGAAATTTGTGATCATTTATATTCCAATTATTGTAACTAGTAATATTCAACTTCTCATTTAAGTTAGAACTGTATTATCGCCTGTTTGTCTTTGAACAATGGCATCATCATTATCTATTTTAATTAATTTTCTATTTTAACCATTGTTTGAGATATCTACAGAATTTTACTTTTATTCTTAAAAATACTTTTATTTATGAATGTTTCATTTTGTCCGCTGATACTTGTTTATGTAAGTATCATTCTTCTCAATGAGAAAATATTTTGGCGAACAATGTAGAACTTTGTAAATGTCAAAGTATGGTTTAGAGTGTAATATATTAAAAATATATTACGCTCTAAACCATACTTTATTACAAAATATATGTTCACTTGGAATGCAAGACTTATTAAATGCATGGGAATCAATTTCCTTTAGAATAGTCATTGAGATCAAATTGTAGCATGGTGTTGCATTGATTGAGTAAATTACTCCTTAATGAAGCATCTTCTATTTTATCAGACAAATTAATCAACAGTTGAGTAATTAATATTGAGAAACTAATTACAGCAAAAAAATGTGTGAAAACTGATTCATTAGGTATACTGCATATACTGATGAGTACAAACTGCAATTCTGAAAGCCATGATTATTTAGGAGCTAAAATTATTGTTTTGTATTCTCTCTCAAACTATTACAATATAGATAAAAAGTTATTTTCAATCTATGAAAACTAACAAATTTTCATAGTTCTAAAAATAATTTCCACTTTGCCATGACAGGTTAATTCAATTTTTTTTTTAATTTATGTATTTACAAAAGCTTCAGCTATTAATTGTGTATTAATTCCTGTTAATAGCTGAACTTCAGTCTGAGTTGAACATGTATTAATGTTAAAAGATATTTATTGAGGTTTAACTATTGCTTAGAAACATTATAAGAGTGGTTAAATAATATCTATATTGACAATTTTAAAATATGGTAAAAGTAATTAAAAAATTTGAATGGGAGATCTTGTATGTTTATTATTTTTTTAATATTTACAATATATATTATCTATACAAAAATCTTTATTAGATTTATCCATTTTTGACAAATAATATCTGGGTTGAACAAACTCTGTAGATGGGCTAATAGCAAGATGAAACCATAAATTAAACCTATCAAAAATAGATTTATGCAAAGTTTTCAGTATAAAAAGTTAAGTGCAAGAAATGGATACATCAGACAATATATCTGTTTATATATCTGAGATGAGGTGTTATAATTATTTACACAATTTACATTGTTTGGACTGTTGTCCTCATTTTTGTTGTCATATTCACAATGTTTCAGCCATTGTACACTCCAGTCTTCTTCAGGTGATTGGAATTTAGAACTGAACCCTTTATTTCGTCCACTGGGGTAGACTGTTCTAGTTCCCCGTGCCATGCCTCTTCCAGATATCTCAGTTTCAGTTATTTCCCTTTAATTCAATACTCCAAGGTTTTGTTCATCTCTGCTATGGCCTGGTATTGAACTCATAACTCTTTGGGTCAAGTCACTGGATTGCTTCAACCAATGCTTTTATTCACTGGGCCATGTGTCCTTGAGGACATGGCAAAACATGGCACATAGAACTAGAACAATCTACCCTGGTGGACGAAATAAAGGTTTCGTTTCGAAATTCCAATCAACTGAAAAAGGCTGGGGGGCATACAATGGCGAAAATGTCGTGAATATAATAACAAAGATGAGGAGAACAATTCACAACAATATAAATGGTGTAAATCATGCAATATCTTGTAAAGATAGTAAAATGGACGTAGCGAGTAAACATCAAGAATGTCTTAAAGAAAATAGCAACAGAAAGAACAGTTCCACTTAGAATCAGAAAAAGACAGCTGAAATTCCTTGCAGGGAAATAAAGGGTTCATAAGGAAGGAGGCTTGGAAAACTTAACCCACACGGGACATATTGAAGGCAAGAAAGATAGGAGAAGCAAGCCAGCCACTTACCTGATGAGCTTATCTGAATGAATGATGGAACAGAGACGAGAATATTAGCAAAGGAAGAAAGCAGATAAGAGTCACTAGTGATAGGAAGTTATGGAGAGCCATGATTACCTATGTCTTGAAGGGATGCGGCATATAGAATTTTTGTTGTTGTTGTTAATCGGTATCACCCCATTCAAGGCAATGAATCCAATATGGCACAAGGGTTACAAGGCATGAAGGAATTATAATCAGAAACATTAATAATGAGCAAGAAGAGGAAATAGTAATCAGGAGGGTAGTAGATATCGATTGACATTGCATTTAGGTTATAAACTTTCCCAGTTGTATTTCCATGAAACACTTATTTAATTTACTCACAAATATAAGAAGCCTAACGTTGTAAACAATTACATTTATAGATACATTTAAAATTCTTTTCTTTTCTATACTATTGTCTAGTATAACTTCATTTGGATCTTGTCAAGATTAGCGAACCCAAAATTTCCATGTCAAGACCAGCAAACTCAATTATCCCCATGTAAAAATAGCGAACCCATGACAAAATATGTTCTATTTATTAAAAGCAATATTGGAAATATAAATGTCCTCCTTTATTGATAAATGAATAATTAAAATAACATATTATTCACTTTCCATGAAAAATCAGTTAAAATAACTTAGTTATTGAAAGTATATTGTATGGCGATTTTTTATAGGAAACCAATAACTTGTTAACCTTATTTAATTCTATCCACATGAACTGATTTAAATAACCTGGTAGAAAATTGCAATGTTTCATTTGTCACTTCCATAGATAACCGTTTAGAGAAGCACTGTACTTTTGTCCAATTCATAAATGTATTACGATACACATTTCAATTTCTATTGAATAAGTGATTTGTTCTTCATCCAGTCAATCACGGCTATGCTATCCTCCCCAAGTAATGGCTTCGCAACCACCGTGAACGTAGATCTATCCATCTTGAGGGTTCCTGGATATCTGAATTAATAAATTAAAACCAGTATATGAAAACAGCTATTAAACCTTAAAGTTACTTGTACCAAAATGTTCATGTCCAGAACAGCGAACTCGATTCATAAAGAATAACGAAGCCGATCATCTTTAAAGAATAGTAAACCTTGCTGTAAGAGGGTTTAGCTAATCTTGACAAGATCCCTTCATTTTTACCCAGATTTTGGTTAAACCAAAGTGGCCCTAATAATCAATGCTCAGTAAAGGATTTTAGTGACAACACCGATCACGAAAGTCCACCGGAAAATCTTTTTGAACAAGGAATTTCAATCTCCTGATTCGCTTGTCCTTGGCATTTTATTTTATTACCACTGGCGGACGAGATTGATATAAGAGTTGAGTCCAAGACACTTATAAGGTATTGATAATAATGCAGAAATACTAGCACCAGTATCAAAAACAAATTTTATTTTGGTAGTTATTCGTCACGCAACGTCTTCCAGAAGTGGCAATTCATTCGGAGCTAATGCAGCCCGCCTAGTTGATTTTCTTTCCACTTCACTATGAAGAGAGATTGGTATTCAGAAATTTTGACATTTGAAGGTTACTTTGCTTCTTGGGTCGTTTGCTCCAAGGTTGTAACATTTTCAGAATAAAAAAATTATCTCTGTAATATTTTAGTTAGGTCCTTGTTCTCTTCATCTGAGTACTTTTTATTGTATTGCGAATCGAGTACATTTTTAATATATATATTTTTTTTTCCCAGGTGATAGAGGTCGAAAAAGAGAGGAACTAAATGTTGACTAAATTTTTTTTTTTTTTTTTTATGTAGCTATAACCAGATTAATAAATGATATAATTTATAGACCAGGTTATAAAAGCCTGATTGTTCCAGTTTTTGAGATTTTTTCTGCTCGTAAAACTATAATTTATTGTATTTCCCTTCGTTAGTACCAGAAGTAATCTTTTATCATTCCAGGTCACCTGCAATGATAAAAGACTACTTTTGCTTAGTCTATTTCTTTTTTCTGTTGCAAGAAACTTTACCCGCCGAGACGGTTAACCCTTTCTGCCTGACGACAGCCATTTGACAGAGACAGTCAAACCCTTTATATTTTCTGTTCAGCTGTATTTAAACTCATCTGGTTTATCCTTTTCTGCCTTTCCCTTCTATATAGCAAACATGTGAATGAAAATAGATTCATAAAAAAAATTCCTTAGTGAGATATATGTTTTATCCTCATTGGTTAAAAATCGAGAATCACCATCTAATACTGCTCTCGCTTTCAATTCAAATTTGGCTGCTTTTTTAAAGCATGAAAGCCGGGCCCATTCTGTAAATTTTTTCCATTTTTTTACTTTTACACACCACTTTTATTTTATTAACCATTTGGCTTCATTTAAGTGGTTCCTTTTTCAAAGAAATCATGCTAGTAAATTTCTAATTCTGTTAATTAGTTTTTAATACAATTTAATGTTATTTTTTATTTACTGAAGTAGTTTCTATATTAATTTTCAAGCAGTTCCAACATTTTAATTATTTTTTTCTCATACAATTTTAATATTATATTATTTTATCAAGGAAAAACTATGACAAAGTGGGAAAAGTTTTCGTGTGACGCCTTTCGTCATTTAGGATTTTATCGGACTAAAGTAATGCGATTACACATGCGCACTATTGAAATGGGACGTTGAAAATTATAAATTTACATTTCATTTTTAAAAAATATATTTTGGGTAAGTATACACGGATTCGCTAAATAATTAGCATACCATGATGGAAAATGCCCCAAACTTAATAAAAATAAAGTTTTATTGTCAAAATCTTTAAGAGGAAAGACCAAAGGATTTTTTGCTTATTAAATCATAATTTTTAATCCTTTTTAGAACGTTCAAATTTTATTTCGTCAACCGGGGAACCAAAGATTAGTATAGGAAATTTTAGCGTTTTTATTTTTCAGTTGAAAAACCCACTGAATTGGAATTTTTTGCAAAAATCAAATAATTGTTGTATTTTAATGAAACTTTCAGGACTTATTCACAAATGAATGAAATTATTTTAGAAATGTTTCATTTAGAAAATTTTAGTAAAAATATATTTTTTTTTTACATCTGTTACCCAACACTTATTTAATTTTATGAAATTTCGAGAAATTAAATTTAGACCCGTAATGTTTATATTAGTTAAAACAGAACTACTTGAAGCATTTAAATCATTAATTTCTTTTTGTGAAAAAGACCCTTAGTTACCGAAAATCTGCTCTGAATCGTAAAATAAAAATTATGTAATCAAAAAGGCTTTTAATTACTTTTATGAATAAGATATATTATGAACACTATCGTATTAAGAAAAAATCTTTTCGATGAATAATGAATATTTACAAGAATTATTTTCATTTTTTTAATTTTAATTATAATAATTTATAAAATTTTAAATTTTAAAATTCTGTCTTAATTTGTCCCGGTTAGGTGATATTGTTATTAAGTAAAAACTATATTTACTAATCATAAATGGAAAAGATTATTACAATTTAGCGGCAACCAATATTTTAAAAAGAATGTTGAAGTATTTTGTATGCCTGTAAACTTACCGATTTTTTGTAAATACGGAAGTCCATATATGACATTATCAGAAAATAAGAGTGATAGCTAAAGTAAATTTAAAGCCAAAGTACCTAAAATTCAATAAAACTTTAAATTATAGAGAAAATTTTCCTAAATTTGTAAGATTACTGCGTAATTAAAAACCACATAAAAAGGCATTCACGTTATATTCCTCAAGTAACTTTTACAGATGTCTTCCACCGTGGAACCAAATTAGATAAACATTCGTCTGTCACTCAAGCTGTCAACACCTTAAATAAACGGTTACCAACGTGTTAAAAATGCATTTCTCCGATATTATAAACTTAAGTAATTGTTATAGTGTTGACCATAAAAGATAACTCGGACTCGGACATAAGGTTTAATAATATATTCTGGGTAAAGGAAGTACAACAGTAAACATGGACAGGATAATACTTTCTCTCACTGGTGCTCTTGCTCCTCCAACTCATTGTTGGTAGCAACATTATATAAGTGTGGAATAGTCCATTTGTAGGTAGGTTAGGTTCACACAATAGTAATATTTGTTTCAAATCAGATTAAACTTTAAATCGGCTAATATTCCTCAAATAAAGTTTCAGAAAAGTATATTTTATTTTGAAAGATTTTTTTTAATAAAGAGAATTACATCGTGAGGACAGATGGCTAAAAATGGCGCTAAAATTAGCCATGTTATCAATTTCAAAGCAAAAACTTCTTCCATTCAATTTAAATTAGTTTTGAAATAGATAAAAGTATTTTGCTTCTTGGTAATATTAAATTTATTCTTAGCCTGACATAAACAAAAGCTTAAAAAAACAAACTTTTCATTTTTTTAAATTAATTTTAAACATTAGACATCACGTTTAGGTATCTAATTTTGGGTATATCGTCTAGCCGATTTTTTATTTTTTTCATGTTTCCATCACTTTTGTTATTAAATATATCCAACATTGTGATAAGAGATCTTCTAAGAAAGATGTGGACGTAAATTTACCGTGGATTATTTAGCGATTAAAGCACTTTCTAAACATTTTTCGTCTTAGCATTGCTCTCTTTTAATTAAAGTTAGTATTTATTAAATCAAAATTATGGTAAAATTCATTACGACGAGAAACTAATGCATTTAAGTATGTTTTGTAAAAGATTCCTGTTGTGTTCATTTAAATATCTTATTTAAATTCCTCGAGGTTTCTACTATGTATCTTTGTCAAAACAGGTCATAGAGGAAATTCGTAGAGCCTATCATTTTGTTTGTATTAATTATTTTATTGTTTTAGAGGTAGTTGTAACAAATTTTATGTTGAGCTTAGATAAATTATTTTTCAGTTGTAGTTGTGATAGAGTTGGTGGATAGAAAAATATCTTTTGATTCGTTGGGTTTATCAGAAGGGTCCACTTTTCTGTTTTGAAGTATTTTTCTTGATATATAAAAAAATGTACATCGTTTTCCCATACGATATCTAAAAGTCTGAAAAAAAGAATTTCTCTAAATTCCGGGATAAGCTCTTGAGATTGGCAGAAAAAATCATTTTCGTGCATTTAACTTTCTTGGATTTTAGTTGATAAGGAACTTTTTCCATAACAAATTATTTTACTGGGCTTATAAAATAGGGTAGCACAATATTACAAAATTCTACTAATGTAATTCAGTTGAAGTTTTGTCAGCAGAAGCATGTTGCATTTTTATAGAGTATAGACACTAATTTTCAAATTGTCAATTAACTTAGGATTGATTTTTTATAGTGTTCAATAATTTGCTGACCAGAATTTGAAAGAGCAGATGAAAACTATCTAACTTTTATCCGATAAACGCCAAATATTTTCGTTCGTTTAATCAGTAAATTTTAACTCCTCGATGAATGTTTACATTTATTTGAATCGGAATAAAACATTTACATTTAACTTTCGATTTGTTGGGTTTAAAACTGTGATAATTTGCAGACCAAACAGTCATATATTCATGAATTTGTGGACTTTGATATCTGTCACTAACTGGTGTTAAGCATTGTAGACGAATGTCATAAAAATATCAGACATTCTATGTAAGCAGAAAATCGTAATTGACTCCACGTTTTTTTTAAGGTTATTTGTCCTGTTAAAGCAGCATGATAACAGTGCAGATAGTTTCAGGCACGAGCTAGCTACCAGTCCACATGGCCTTATTCAAAGAAGACGTGATACGTCAAATAAGTAATCTCTTGAGACAAATGAAGAGAATGACACAAGACTGGAGAGTTTTCTTGAGTTTGGTGGTGAGTTTCCAGGCAATTCATCAAACCAATAACACTCTTCAATTCCCAAGGACGTTGAAACAAGTATTCAAGCAGTTGATGGTGGATATCACCTTCGAAGATTTGTCTGGAATCATTTTGAAACGTACCATGAGAATGCAGCTGTATTGGAAATATGTTGCTGCCAATTATCATACAATCCTGCGGTTATTATTGTCTTTGATTGATAAAGTACTGATCTGAGGAAATCAATATATTTTAAGGACTCACTCGATTTGGTAGTAAAGGACGACATAAATTCAAATGATTCAAACAAGCAATAATTGATTGACTTGTTGTCCATAGCATTTGAGGAAGCTGACCACACTGTTCATAGGAGCCTGTGTGACACTTTGATAGTGTCTACAGTCTTAGATATAGCCTGTGAAAGAAAAGGTATTGCCCTCCATGGTATAGATACTGACCTATTTATTATGCTTTTATACTTCTAGAATGAAAAAATGCGACTCATCATACTGAAATTAGCTTTTTAAAAAAAAGCTCCATATGAGCATAAAATTGCAGAATAGTAAGATCCTGTGAAAATGTACGAGAATATATCCTGTTAGTAAACTGTATAGGAGACTGTGACACCACATTGGCCATATTTGAGTTTAAGAAACCATCCATTGATTCAGTATTGAGAAAAATCGAGATAACAGAAATCGTCTGATAGACAAATGCTGATAATATTAGAGCTGTCGGTATCCAGCTTTTTATCCTTGCTGTGCAAAAGAGAAATCATCAGATGATCTAAGTGATCTAGGGTATATATAAAAATAAGAAAATAGTTTCAACTTATTCGAAGGTCAAATCGAAACTCCCTCCTACAGAACCTGCATTTTGATTTCACATTACTTGTGTAAGACATTTCGTCGCCGTCTACACCCAATGGTGTAACCACGCTTAGTGGCCCGGTCCTCGGGGTTTTAGGACGACGTTTTAACCACGGTTTAACTCTGTGCTGGTCAATGCTGACGTTGGTCCAAGCTGGTTGTTTGTCGGTGGCCGCTTTGATCCACACCGTCTCTCCTACGTTGTATTCTTGATCTCAGAGCAGTGGAAGAGCGAATGTAGTCGTAATGGCCGCCGCTTCAAGCCTTGGCGGGTGCTACCTTAAGGAAGAACTATATCTTCACGACGAAAAATAAAACGAGAAAATCGTGGGGTTAATCTTCAACTGGTTTATATAGACCTTGGTACAACAAAAATAAATCAATCGCCACAGTGAAACTAGACCTTGTCTAAACTTCTGGAAGGCTGGGTTCCAGAGGTACTCGATGAGGTTTCTCAGCTCATCCCTGAGCTCCCCCAAGTCATCTGCTTATATGCACTTCGGCTCCAAACGAGCGAGAGATAAAATTATTTTAATTGTTATGACCGATCGATTTTAATAATCTTAATCTTCGCATCAGGTTCATTCTGTTTTCATTTCTCAATTCGTTTTCGCCAACTAAAATTCTCGTCTGCTTTTTTGTTTGTCAGTGACATGTGTTTTCCTAATTTCTCAAGAAAGGGATACAATTGTTCGCCTAATCTGTTTTCGTTCGCATGCCAGACACTCGACAAATAAGAAAAATAAACTTTAGGAGATAAGAAATCCAGACGGTCCCATTTTTACCAAAGAAAATATCTCCTCTCTCTCTCTCTCTCTCTCTCTCTCTCTCTCTCTCTCTCTCTCTCAGTCTATATTTCATTTTGGGCTTAACCCTTTTCTGCTCAGAATCAATGTTTAACCACTTCACAGCCTCAGTGCCACACTCGTGCCAAAGTGGAAGACATATGGAGACTTGAGAGGAGTAAACTTATTCCAATGATGACAGATGAACCAACTGCCCTTGAACAGCTTCTCGATATCGTGCATTATTAACTGTAAACTTTCAACAAAGAATCCATGTGGTGGTTATCAGTACTTGTGAAGAAACCATGGTTTAAAGTGCATGCTGGCCCGTGGTAATTGTTGTGTATTTGACTGAATAAATTGAGAGGATAACTTAGATAATGATGAAGAAGAATATGATATGAATCCGGAGGATAAACACAGCAACCCATTTGAAAATATTTTCAACACGGAAAACTAACATTTTATGAACATATACTTTTAAAAATTTTGCATCGAATTTCAATGTATTTTATACAGGGATATTCATTATGCAGTATTCTACAGATCAGAATATTACCATTGAAAATATCATCATACAATGTCTTCATCAAATGAGTTAAGCAACGTCGACTTACCTAGATGAATGACCACTTGGGAATAACAGACGTAAATTTGGTTGTGCGGTTTGGGTAATAGATAACGGCTCGGAATTGGAAATCGGACAGCCGAGTTCGAATTCCAATCAGGTTCATTATATTCACTTATGCCCAAATACTTTTGGACGGTGGAGTAGTTGATATCGGTTCGGATTGAGGAATTGGTAGAGCCGAATTCAAATTCCAGTCGAATCCATTACATTCACATGCTAATAATACCCTTGGAAAGTTATGAATCCTCTTCTTCTCCCTCGGGCTATGGGTAGAAAGCAGGACAGACCAGGTTCTATAGCCTTGGATGGTAACTGGTCTACCACAGAAAGAAATGGCAACCTACTGCGGGAAAAAAATCTGCCCCGTCAATCATGTATCGAAAGATACATGATCGCCTAAGCGTGTATCACGCATGGCACATAACTAATGAATCCTCCAGCTATGGAATAATTAGTATGACTTGTATCAGTAAATCATTATTATCTCCCAAAAATTCTTATAATCTAAAAATATTTCTGGGTTTAAGTTTAAGTTTGTGCCGTGTCCCCCGCTGGATATAAACGATCACGGCTCTACACAACTTCCTTTCTCTTGTAGCTGTTAATCAATTTTGTCTTTCTGCTATTTCTCCTAAACCCTCTTCCGCCATCTATTTACTCAAACTCACTAAGTTGTTTTCCTCTGCCCCTCTTGCCTTCAATCTGTCCTGAGTATCAGATTTTTTCAAGTCATCTTTACTCATTATGTATCATTATGTATAAACCACAACTGTCTCTTCATTATGTCAAATATAAGTTTCCTTTTTGCTTCAATTTCCTCTAAAACTTCCTTGTTGCGCACATATTCGGACCAAGGTATCCTCAGCATCCTTCTGTGGAAACACTTTCTCTTACTTCAAATCTCTTCATCTTTGAGGAGATTGTCCGGCACTCACTGCCATACAAGTGGAGAGATATCCCGTAACAGTCTAGTACTCTTTTCTTTGTTTCTAGCGAAGTTTTTTCTATTTCTTAGTACTCTTCTTAGCTTTGGAAGGCATCTTTAGCTATTCCAATACGCCTTCCGATTTCAGTGTCACACTTTCCGTCCTCTGTTAAAACACTTCCCAGATATTTAAGTTTCTGAACTTGTTTTATTTTGGTATCTTCGATTTGCAATTCACACTTTGGACTTATCCTTTTGCTAACACCCATGCATTCTGTCTTCTTGCAATTGGTGTTGAATCATTTCTTCTCGTTTTCCTTCACTACCTTCTGTAGGGGTTTCTGTAGCTTTCTTTCTGTGTCTGCTATCAACACTATATCATCTGCATATCTTCTGTTGTTAAGATTGTGTCCACCAATAATGAATCCTAGTAGGACTTCTAGTTCTTTCAGAATTGCCTCGCTGCATAGGTTGAATAAATCCGGTAAAAAGTCACATCCTTGTCTTATACTGCTTTCTATTTTTGTATATCTGCTGAACTTAGTTTCTATCCGTATGCAGGCGGTTTGCTGTCAATACAGGTTCTTGGTTATTCTAATACTCTTCGCAAATATATCAAGTTTGCTGAGCAGTTGCAATAGATCTTTGTGGTGTACTTTATCGAAGGCTTTTGCGAAAACCTATACATGGAGTCCATTAGAAATGGTCAAGTGTATATGCAAAACACTCAATATATCAATTGAAATGAAATACTTGATCAAAATATTTACATGCAAAATCATATACAGAGGTGAAACCGACTACATTTTCTTTTGCAAAATTTGTTGAAACAAAATGCCTTTGACTAGAAAGTCTGCAGATTTTTTTTTATGCGGACAACTTTCTATCGCAGTGTTGGTAATTACTTATAAATACAATTAAACGTTCAATAATTATGGTAAAATTAAAAACTGCAATTTATTTACATTTTTACAAGGTTTTTGCATGTTGTAATTTGCTTTTGTGATGTATCTTTTCATAATAAAGTATTATTTGAAATGTTCATAGATATGCGCATGATACTGGGAAAGTTTATAAACATAAAATGTAATTATTCATAATTTACAGGAGAAAAGTATAACAGAATTACTTCGAGAAGATCTCATGTAGTTTCATTTGTCGGTGAGTCATTAGCCGCTTCGCTTTGTGGAAAGAGAAGGTCGACGTAGATTTGTATAGATGATCTCTAGCATTTTTGATATCATTTGCAATCTGTTGCAAAATCTCGTATTCATCTGTTTTAAGGCAATACAAAGTCGAATTTTTTTTTTTTAACTGATTCGAACTCACAGCGTTTGGTTGAAAATTCTTTTTTTATATCTCATGATCTGTTTTCTACTACGTTCGTAAATTTCTAAGCTTATTTTTAGCAGCTTTTTTCTTGGAACCTGTTGTACGTATGTATGCTTATTACATTTTGGATATTACTACAAATAGACGCGCGTTTAAAACATCTATTGAAATTCAAGTAAAGAAAGTTAAAGTTTCAGTATTCCTTGATAATTTGTGAAAAAGATTACTTTGTGAAAATAAATACTGAATATTCCTTTGGGATTGAAAATATATAAAAGTTAAAAACAAAAATTTATGGAGAATCTCAAGCTCAATCAATTTTTTCCCCAAAATAAGTTACTATAGAACTGGCACCAGGTCAATATAAGAGAGAACTCGATGGGAATTTAACAGCGAATAATCTGCCAGATTACAATTATTAACCGTCCTTCCACGGTCAGTGTCATAGAAAAATTAATGCATTGTATAACAACAAAATCAGTAATGCAATGGTCGTTCCCATCACCGCCCCTTTCTGGCTGGAATCAGCTTTCTCTGTCAAAGAGCACACAATTCAGACGTGTTGGTCCCAATTCAGAGGCAGCAGCTTCGCAATGAAGTCGTCTATCACTTTGACACCTTTGTAGCAGAGATCACATTGAGTGTAAGTTTTATCCCTATCCAGATGCCTACGTGTAGGGCTCCATATTAAACTTGACCCTGTGTAATATTTATGAGAAAAGCGAATAAATACCAACGTGGGTTCCAAACTTATCTTGCAACCATTAAGCTGTCACTCTGGCTTTCACTGCATGCCACGTGCTATTGTTATGTATTCATCAGCATGCTTTGACAGTATTGTTAATCGAGAACGGATAAAACAACACGAAAGCGATGCCTGCTACTGTCGATAGGCTTTTAAAAAGTCTTTTTCTTTTAAATGCTTCTTCGCTTACAAATGCTGTTAAGGATATATAGCAATAAAATTCCGGAAAAAATAAAATCGACAAATTAGCCAAGTTAACCGTTAGTTGTTGAATAATTTTATCAGTTATGTTTTTAAAACTCCTAACGATAGACAATGAAAGTGGAAAAAGAATCGCACTGGTTTTTCAAGTTGATACGTATTTTGTTTCGAGTATTGACAGTGCATGTTATTTTTTTAATTGTGTGGTGCTGTTTCGTTAACAAACAATTGGGTTTCTTAGTTGACTAGTGAGGTCTATACATAAGGAAAGGTATAATGGAATCCTCCATATTTGCTACTTATCCCTGCGGAAAAATGCACTCTTCCTCCAAATCAACTTTAACCAATCATCATTTTACTTTTTCAAACTTGACTTCTCATTGGTTAAAAGGACCCCAAAAATGTAGCAAGTTGCGACAAATCTGTTTTCCCGCTCACCTATCTGGAGCCGGTTTGAAACCCAAAATATCAATAAATAGGATCGCTTCACTTGATTCAGTCAGTCAGGAACTGAGTCAGTCGCTCAAGTTTTGACTTGAACAACTGTTCGGTTGTACTCTCTTTCTACGGACGGGAGGAACCCGAAGGAGGCTACGCCGAAGGGCGGAGTCTCCTTCGGAGAGGTAGACCGGCCCTGAACCCGTTTATGCGGGTTCAATGGGCTATTTTTTGGCCGAGCCTATGGGCTCGGAATGCCCACGTTAAAAAGGTCTTGTGCCACATGACGCCCTCGTGGGGGGGGGTGACTGAATATCGTCAGGAACTGAGTCTTTGAGAGATGCCGACAAACTCCACGCGCGCCAGCACACTGACTCAACAAGCGCCACTCTCTCTCAGCAACTCAACACAACTCAAAAAGTCTTGCCACGCGAATTGACCCAACTTACAATTTACTAGAAAAAGTGACATTATCATTACCGAAGTAGTAATTGTATATTTAATCAACTTACATCATATCAGTCAAAGGCACATAACTCTTTATGACTTTAAACAATATTTACAATTGTCGCACACATAAACAATATTATTTGAACTTACACAAGTGACATTTCACCTTTCACATTTCATCAAACTGTTTTAATTTCATAGACAAACCTTAACTACAAGCTTTCATACACCAAATCACTGCATGGTAATTCCTTACAATTTTATCTCACTTATCACATTGAACAGGCAATTTGTGTATATCAAACGTATATAAATGGATGTTATTTGTTGAAATCTATAACTACGTTGTTTTTCTTTGTTTTCTTCCAATTGAATTGCCTTCAAATGTTTGTTTATTTTATTTGTTGTGGATGAATGTTTAACGAACACGCACATTTTTAAGTCTTCACACAATCTCACCTTCTGATACATCCAATTAGTTCAAATTCCGCAACAGGTATGATGTATATTCCCAACGAGTGTATATATAGGTCTTAAGACTTGTGTAGCTGGTAATTTCCTTCTGTTCTGGGCTTTGCTTCAACGATGGAAGTTGCTTAATAGATCTTCTTGTGTCTCAACAGAAGAAGAGGGTATTTTGTAAAGAGTTATCGTGTCTCTTCAGTAGGATCCCAGTTCTCAGTCTGTCAGATACTAGTTTCCCAAACAGGAAAGTTTGGGGAATACGATCCTGTACTTTTTTTGTATACCTTTGAACGTTTATGATATTGGCTCATTTGAAAACCACATTGTTAATGATGAAATCGTTTCAATGCAAAGGAAAATAGTATAGAGGCAACATTGGTAGAAATAGCTAGTGCTGTTATATAACCCAGGATTCGGCACCCTATAGAAAAGTGGACAGCATAATAACTTTATAGACATTCTTTTTTGTGCGTCCGTTTCATGAGGGTTTTGTTCTCCAGACACATTTGTCTAGTCGGCTAAAAGCTTGATTACCCTTAGACTATTTTGCCTTTTTTCTCTCCAGAGTAGCATGCCTAGATAGGTGAAGTTCTGAATCATTTCCACTTTTGTTAGGTTGGAGGTGATGGAATCTATGTGATATTTAGGATGTAGTACGGGTTGATAGAGGATGACCATCTTGTTAAAGTTGACCTCAGTGCCTAAGAACTTTGTGGCCTTTGAAAAGCGTAATGTTACCTGCCGCAGGGCCACTTCTAAGTTAGCAATCAGGGTCATGTTATCTGTTAACAGGAGAACACTGAGCGATTTTATTGATATCTTAATGGACCTAATTTAGGGTGAACAGGTTGCTGTTTTTGCACATTTAAATATACGCGGCCTTGTCATCTATATTAATAGAAGTAAAAGATTTAGAAGTGAGAAATACATGGCTCTGGTCCGCTTAGTGGATAAAGAAGTGCTACCTGATGAGCAAATTTGTGCATTTTTCATAGATTATTTTAATATTATTTTACCTTATTCATCCTTATCATTATTTCTAGCCATTAAGTGGTAAATGGTGGCTGGCTTACACTAGAGAATAAGTGTAAGCAAATCTCTACAATGATCTAGTGCACCATCTACTATCAGTATTACTGTCACTTTTACTTACCACAGTTTCTTCAGTTTTCTGGTGAGGACCAGATACTTAGCCAACTTGTTATTATTGGATTTACTGGAACAATGATATCCACTAACTGCCTCATTTTTTCTCATTGGTCATTATAACTTGATCTGTTTTTTTAGGGTGGGGAGCTGAACTTGGTGATCCTTTTGAATCACAAACTAATTTGTGTCTTTCATTTTCTAAAACAGAATTTAGTTTGAGTATATACACTGATTGGTATGGTCAAATCATTATTACTTGCATTGTTCCAGTTGATCACCTTTCCCATTCAGTGATTTTTACTCTTATTGTTACAGATAAACTTTCACAATGAAAGTAGTAAAAATAGTAAATTATGTCGGTATTAATTGTTAATGAGTTTGGATTTCTTGTAAATTTAGCTTTTTTCTTGGCTACTCTGCCAGTATTTGTTCATTATGACAATGGAACTGATATTAACGTCACTAATCAGGCTTGAATATGAAGCAAGTTAAAAGTTATCATATCTTCCAAGTGTTGTTTGGACTACTGAACTCATATAAAATATAAAAGAATTGATTATTTTTAATATAAACAATAATATTAAAATTGTATGAGAAAAAATAATTAAAATATTGGAAGTTTTTAAAAATTAATATAGAATTTATTTTGATTTAAAATGTATTAAGAACTAATTTAGAAAAATAAGAAAACTCTACTGCAGCTGAAAAGAAAAATAGACGACACAGTGACCTGGGATGATAAAAGACTACTTCTAGTACTAATGAAGAAGAAGAATCTTCTAAATTTTTATAATACAAATAGCATTTATAGACTTGCGAAAGTTTATCTCAAATTTGAGGACGTCTGTTCCTAAAATCTGAGCATTCATCAAAAGGATTCTGAAAAGTAGCTTCGCTGAGGTAGGTTAACGATTTTTCACCTCACTTCGAACTTCAGCTTTTACCCCACTTTCAACATCAACGTGAACCAGCGACATTTTGATTTGTGATCTTTTCGAACTAAATTTCTTTTGTTTCTAAGAAATTGATTTATATGAAAGTTGTTAAATGTTCTTTAAAAGTAAGTTGTTAAAATCCCGTTATTGTTAAAGAAAACGTTTGCTTTACACGAATTGTAGTTTTCTAAGAGAAAACTGATTTGTATTTGAATGAACTGTTAACTTGCCTTGATAATTTGAGGTACATAAGGGAAAATTTTGTGCAGGATAAATATTGTAATTTGTATATTGTGAAGGATATTTTTATCATTGTAATAAATGTCTGATTCTCTGCAAATTGCACCCGATTAAGAGACTTGTGTGTTTTTGGTTTGCGTCATTTAAAATACTCAGGATAAAAGATTTTATGGTCTTTTTTCTCCTTTTCTCCCAACAAATCTTTTTTATCAGGTTTTTAAACTTCAACACGTTTGATCAATTTTCTCTTTCAAATATATTTTTTATTAATTAATAGAAAAAATTCTATTCATCTATCCATCCCTTCAATTAACATTATGGTTGGAGAATATAATCGTAAAGTTGGGAGTAAAACATCATTCCACTTTAATTTATCTTTAATATTCAAATATTTTCACCAAATGTTTACGCTTTTTTGAGTTAAAAGCAATCAATAAGCAATGTTAATTCCTTAATACGTAAACATTGGCCAAAATATTTTCGTTATGCCGTTATTTGAGATACAAGGTTAATAATTGTGATAATTAAGAATAATCATAATTAAAAAAAAATTGTAGAAATTTTGACAATGTTTTAAAATTTTATTGTTAATCTGAATTTCAGACTATCTAGTTCTCATATTTGGTGACTGAACAAAAAGCACTCTGATGGTAATTATGCAGTGAAAACCAGTGTATAGCTGCACCATCTTGGTGGCATTTTAAGTATTGAATGACTATGATTGGAAATGTGAATGTTAAATCCTTTTTCAGATATAAACAGCTACAGTAGATTTCAAATGTAATGCAACCAGGATAAATGTAAAACTAAAACATATTTCAAATGTGTAATACTTTTTTTGCTCTTATTATTGTTTGCTCTTGATTGCCTTTTTGTCGTGATGAGACTGAAACAATTGTAACTACCGTAATTCTTGTTCAAATCCCCTGAAAAAGACGACTTTTGAAGAAAAGCTTCAGTTTTACGAGGTAAACCTCACACTTTATCTACATCACGCAATTGTGTGCGTACAAGCAGTACACATCTTTACTTTGTGCATCATACCACAAGACAGACACTATCGATTTGTACACTCTGCCAAAATTCAGCACAAACAGACGCCGCTGCCTATTTATTCTCTTTTTTATTAATCTAAAGAGACTATCACTACTAAAAACATGTGTATATGTCGTTACTTACACTTATTATTCAGAAATCTGTTGAATCAGTTGCATTACGTTTTCTTTTACTTTTGGCTTCTTGTACCAAAACATGCTTCATTACACAATGGATTTTTCATTTGTTTTTCACTTTTTTCAGTCAATGAAATTCTTTAAAATTTTGTCGAGTGTTTCGAAAATTAAAACAGTCATTTTTATTCATTAAGTAATTAAAGCCGTTTACAAAAGAAACACATTCTGGTTGTAAAAATGGTTCGAATTCAATTGGGGACAAAATTTTTTAACCAAATTCTTTTTTTCTCCATATTTTGTGAGTACACATACATGAGGAAATCGTTTAAGCAGAAACAAATTTAAAAATCTTAAATATTCGATCCTAATTTCAAAGTAACGACAAGCCATTTTAAGCCACAAAATCAGCAGAGCGGTTCATATTTTCGGTGAGACAAAAAAACCAAAAGAAAAAGGAAAATATTTTCTTCTTTACTTCATCATTTTCAAAAATATAATTAATAAATATTTCTTTCAAAGACTACGAAAATAATTACATTTTTTTCCTCAGTAAACAAGATATTTTCAAAATGAAAAAAAAGTTGAAACTGATTTTTTAGAAAAATGACGTTATTTTTTACAAAAAAAAAACTTTTTTGAAAGTTTATTATTTCATTAAAAAAAAAAACGAACTATTTTACGATTAAGAAAACGTGACAAATAAAAATGCCTGCTGCCATTAATGACCAGGTAAAAATTTATCGAACAAATTTTTATAAACGACAAACATTTTTTTCATAAACAAATTAATTCACTGACTGTGAAGAACGAGAGGGTTATAAAATTCGGATTCACTTTTTTCTTAGATTCCTTTTGAAACCGAGAAAAGAAATACCAAATCAGCTGGAGTTTTAGTTTGGCACAAGACCGCAAGTATTGGGTACCCAGTGAGAATCGAACTCATTACTCAGGTGCAGGTTTTAGCTTGTTTAATCACCGATGTCAGCTGGAGTTTTAGCTAGTTCTCACAAACAGACTGAATATATATTTTTTGACAAAATGTTCTCTCCCTATCGATAAAATAAAAATAAAATCTAACGAACATTTTTTTCAGCCTGTACTCTATCCTTTCTCAAACTAAGAAAAACTAAGATTTTTGCAATTCCATATTAAAATATGGAATTGCAAAAATCTGTCTGAAAAATTCTAAGTGCCATTCTGTGCATTAATGGCGATACCCAAGGTACTGGTTTTTAATTTCAGAATTTGTAAATTAATTTGCAAATGTTTAACTTTAACACCCTATTTATTTTTTTCAAGTTGAATGAAAACAGTAAAAGTTAAAACTCAACATTTTCTAGTGTAGTAACAATCCAAAACAATTGTTGCATTTCTGATTTATTTCGGTGATTAAAAAGACCTGAAGTTCCATCTCAAGTCTCTATGCTGCAATGCTTTGGTAAAAAAAAGTGTGTGCAGGGAGGGGAGAGATTTTAAGTGTCTGGTTTTTAAATACATGCTTTAGCTGACAGGTAGACAGTCTGAGATTCCATTGACAGAAGATATAAAACATAAAATATTCCTTAGGCCTTACTCCTCAGC
The DNA here is from genome assembly GCA_963932145.1 of Acanthosepion lycidas. NCBI lineage: Eukaryota > Metazoa > Mollusca > Cephalopoda > Sepiida > Sepiidae > Acanthosepion > Acanthosepion lycidas. Next base: position 64,503,677 of record OZ010578.1, read on the forward strand.
GTTCACATCTACGCGTCTTTGTGCAACTAAAAATACTGGCTGACTGATTGCTATAACTTTGGAATGAAGTACTGTCGTAATCAGTGTCTACTAAAATCACCAATTTGATATTATCATTTAAAAGACAGTGTGTTTTTTTAAGGGAATAAAAAACTGAAGTGAAGAACAATTATTGCTATCAAATTTATTCATGATAATAAAAATTTCCTTACGCACAAACAAGAAAACCCGTAAAAAAAGCCACATTGAATTCGAATTTTTACTGTGAACCGGTGAACGTTTATAATCGTGAAAAAGAAATAGTGTGGATTCATGAAGCTAGTGATAATTTAACAACACTCAGTGTTGTTTAAAAAAATAAAATGAAAAAGTCTTAAAGCACAATGCGAATACAAATAAATTAAAATATCAATCAACCTGAAGTTGCAATTAAAGAGAGAGAAAGAAAGTAGAAAAAACAATCGCACTGGCGTAGAATTCAGAATCAAATTTTGGCTGTTCATTTTTGTAAATTATCCGGAGGAAAATGTGCGCCAAAAACTAATTCAAAGAAATATATGGCAGCATCAGTCTATTTGATAAAAATTCCATTTATAATTTATATTTATATTTTTAACTGATGACAACCAGAGAGTAAGAAAATAAGGGGATGGAAGACTACTACCGTGATTGTATCGCTAGTAATAAAAACAAAACAAATAAAAACTCCTCACTTATTTATTGACACACCAACACGTAATATTTTTTCGCGTACTGATTCTGACACAAATAATTGATTGTTGCCGTGAACAAAAAAAAAATAATTGTATTTTTGTAACTCTGGGGGTAGTAAACTTTTTCTTTAATAATAAAAAAATCAAGCAGTAATTGCTTTTAGTTTTTTACTTTTCAATGTTTATGTTTTCATTCTGCTTAGTCCGGAGAAAAAGATAAAATGGGAAAAAATTTGAAGAAAATTATGAGTTTTGGGGGTAGTCTAGTGACCAACGTGTCACACTAGTGTCACAGTGACAAGCGTGTTGTACAGTGTACACAGAATGACAATGTCCATTTTAAAATTAAATGATTTTTCAGTCAGAGTTGGACATTTCTGACTATCAGTTTATTATTATTAATATCATTATTAACTTAAGTTACTTTTTCCACTTTTTTGCTTTACAATACAATCATAGTGTTTACCGTACGTAAAAATAAAATCATGTTCATTGTTTATTAATATTTCACAATGATTTAAATGAAAATGAACCTGTCAGTATCTTGGTGGAATCTCAACTGTGTATGTTTTTAAAATTGTTAATATACTTTAACTTTACTAAAAAGAGTCCCAAAGATTTAATTCGACTTTCATAAAATAAAATAAAAATCTTTCCTTTTTAAAATGAAATTCCTCAACGAAAATACCTTGCAGCTGAATTTTTAAAGTAAACTAATTTTTGGTCATAAAGTTGTCATCAAAAGGAAATCACGATAGTTTTTTTTTTTTTTAATATTGAAAAGTAAAACTTGTAAAACTTTATTTGTAATTTTTCTATTTCGAAAATGCTGTCTACTGTTTTTTTTTTCATTTTTGTTCTTGAACAAGTCGTACAACTTTTTTGCCAAGCAAGCATGGTGAAATTCTTAAAGATCTGTTCTAAGTTTACTTACTTTTTTTTTACAACATTGGTTGTTTGTGTGTGATCGAAAGTTGAATTTAAATCTTTGTTTACTTCTTACTGTAAAAACGAATAATATTTTTTTTTTAAGGCGCTTGTTTTGGAACCTCACCTCATGAATCATACTCCATGAAATTCATACTGTATGTACTTTGTTGTTGTTTTGAGGCCATGTTGACTGTTCTTAAATATTTTTTTGTGTACATGTAAAAATAAAACTGATTGAACTCTTCTAGTTTCAAAATCGAAGTTTTCCTTCGCCTTGGTGTGTTTGTGTTGTTTGTTGCAACGACGATCACTAAATGAAGGTTAAAAACTTCTTGGACTTCAGACTGTGATTTTTGCCCATAAACAGCATTTTCATGTGTTCAAGTTTTGAAATGAAAATCAGGAACTGAGGAATTCCTTTTTTTTTAGTAGTCCAATATCGACATGGAGATAGCAGACGTGTTACAGATTAACAAATTGACTTAAACAAGAAACCTTTCCTTCGATGGAAGTTTTCTAAGTTGGGATGATGAAAAATGTTTTGTTGTCTACAGACAATTGTCACAATTATTCTGCAACCTGCAGTGCAGATACTTGTAAAAATACTGAGGGTGGCATTGCTTAACTTACAGTGAGTATACACTGTCTGTTGTTGCTATCACAGCAATAATTGTCCAGTGTCCAGCTACTAGTCTCAATCTGCACAATAAAATATTTACCAATAACAGCAATCTAGAGTCAATAAATCCATTTTTCTTTCTTTATGTTCCTTTCTCTCTCTACTCTTCCTCTCTTTTTCTCTTTCTTCATTCACAAAGTTTAAAAAATACTTTCTCATTAATTTTATTTCCTTATTGCAAATACAAATTTTAAAAAAATAGCTTAATTTTTAAACATTTAATTTGCATTACAAACATTGAGAAAAAATACGAAAAAAATTAAAATAAATCATTTATGTCCCGCCAAAACTTGGTATTAATTTTAAAATTCATTCATCGGCAAGGAAAAAAGAAGTGTGTTTGATCACGTGATTATCACAAACAGAATTTTAAAAAAATCAGTTTCTGTGGCTCATCAAAAATCACCCCTTCAAGTGGTTATCTCTATGCTGTGTAGTATTTAATTTTGTTATTTTTTGATTTATTCGCGATATGAAGCTGGATAAAAATGTTACCTTTTTCTATCTCCCTTCACTTGTTTTCCCGTCTCAAACTCTCTTCCTTTCAGTATTTGCCTCCTCGTCACCATCTATTTATCTCTCTCCTTTTCTATTGATGTTGTTCTTTCTCTCTCTTCTATCACTCACGTACTCTCTCACTCAGGGTTTTCTCATATAAAAGCAACCCAACGAGGCATCTGTATTAGTCTTGCCGCTGAGCGAAGAGAGAAATGTATCCAATGTAGCGCATTTTTAAATAATAGTTGGTTGTTAGCACCACCAGCTTAGAGAGGAGAGGGTACATATATTTATATCGTAAGCTTATGGGTGGGGGAAATATACAATTTAATTTTACAAACCTTCTTTTTTCACTAATATTAAAAACAATTAACATATTTTTGTTTTATTTGCCGCGTACTGTAATTTTTTGTAGGCAAATACAGAGAGAAACATCACGCTTCTTACTACACTGTTACACAGAGCTTCGTTTAAAAGAGGGCTTTTAACATCAGAATAATTGCTCGTCACCTTTCAAAGGAAGAGAAACAAAGAAATTAATTACAGTACATCATACACACACACACTCACACACACACGCACACACTTTCTCCCTCTCTCACAGAAAAAAAAAAACCCACGCAACATTTTAACAACTTCACTTACTGTCACTTCTTTCTAAACAACCGAAGATGTATCGTGCAATAAAAAGATTACATAGTGACCAGGGTCGCTTGTCTTTTGAGGTAGGTGACCTCATGACCCTTATCCAAAAGGATACTGGATATGATGGAGTTTGGTTAGTCCAAGATGGTAAGGGACACCTGGATTATGCACCTGTGTCCTATCTTACTCCAGAACCCAAAGTAAGTTTGTCTACCTACATGCAACCGTTAGTCTGTATATTTCTCACACCTGTGTTAAAAATGATTATTATTAGTTCTTCATCCATTCCTTTTGTTGTTTTGTAGCAAAGATTTCTGCTTTTGCATACTTGCACCTTTTTTTTAATTTATTCCTTTTTATTAAGTTTTTATTTTGTTTAGTTTTTTTCTTCGTCAGATGAAATTATTACTGAGGTTATGCTCTTTCTGATTCACTGACAAAAAAGAAGAAAAAATTCATGACTTTTTTTTTGCCTGCATTGTTATAACTTATAAATAAAATAAAACAAACACAATTGCATGTCAGTCAATATCGCCGCGTATATGTTCATTCATTCATTCATTCATTAAAAAAAAGGAAAAGCAACGATGAAAAATTAAAAAAAAAATGATAATCCTTGAAAAATGAAAAGTAAAAAAAAAGGATTTTTACTTTTTGAAGCATTTTTATTTCAATTTTTAATTCACTGATTGTTAGTTTATGTTATTTTAAGTTTACAATTTTTTCTTCAAAAATCCAACATTTCTTTTTGCCTTATTCCTGTTATTTTGTTTGTAATTTGTTAAAATTTCAAATTGAAGTCTTGCTTACTTTTAAAACTTTTTTAAAGCATGTATCTTGATTTTTTCTCAGTCACTAAAAAAAACCAAAAAAAAAATTAAGCGTTTAAAATAAATAACTCTTAGTCTTTAACGCGTTTTGTGTTGGTTTGACTTTGTGATGTGTGTGTTTACCTGTGCGTATGTGGGGAAGAGTGTGTGTGCATGAAACATCATAGACATTTAGCGTTATAATTTGGTTATGAAATTCTTTGTCTTTCAACCCTGACCTCAAGCAGATGTCTGTCCTCTAATTGATTATTTATTAATCAATTAAAAAAAAAAGGCTAATGATGATTTTATTTTTTTTACTCGTGTTCTTCATTCATTCAGTCAGTCAGTTCAGTCAGTGTGTCTGTGTAGGCAGAGAGAGAAAAACATTAGAGGATGAATATGGAAAGTCCTTTTTCCAATATGGGAATTTTTTATTAATACTTTTTCGAACTATGGCTATTTACAATGAATTGCATACAGCCATACAATTATTTTTTCTTTTTACTGCTTTGAGCTTTGCGTGTGTTTTACTTTTAGAAGTTAGCATTGTATTGAAACTGTGTTTTCTTTTGAGTTTGCGTATGGTAATTTGTGATGAATTTGCATATTGCATATGATATTGGTATGTATGCTCTGTGTTGCATACAATATACATTACAATCATATCGTAAGTTTGAACAGACTACGAGCTACGGCCAGGGTTTATGACAATGCCTACTATTTTTTTCAAGTTCTATTGCTTTAAGTTAAAGAAAGATAAAGAAGAGCTTAAGTTCTTAGTCAATATTGTGCTGTTTACTTGCATACGCATGGTTTACAAGTGGCTACCATCGCATAGTATTAAAATGAAAGTGTCCTTCAAGACATTTTCACTCGCAGAATTTTGCCACTGACGATATACCAGTGCTGATTTTTTTTTCTAACTAAAAAAACAAGAAATGATGAGACTGGTCGGGTGCTGGAAAATAATAGGTCACGGAAAAATTCAGCAATATCCTGGTCTTAATATTTTCACTTAAATTTATTTTCTCACTGATTGCGAGATGAGGGTGACAACAAAATTATTAAGTGTGGAAAGGACTGGACGTACTTCCATTTACATCAAAATAAATAAATAACAACATAAATTGAAAAGAACAATAAATACACACAAATTAGTCGGGACAAATTAAGAAACTTAAGAAATAAAATTAATTATTAAAATAAATGTGTGGATTTAAGCTTGTGGTTCGATAAGTACGGAAATTACTTAGTTGTTAAATTAAATATTATTGACGATGGATGACGGTGTATTTGATTAAAAAATCATTGTGTTTAATGTTCAGTGCATAACATGTGAGTGAGTTAATTAAACTTATTTATTATTGTGATATAAATTTATACGGGCTTTATTTTATTTTTTATCAAAATTTTTAAATATACGTATGCTAAGTATTTTTATTTTAATTGTAAAATTTTTAAATTTAATAAGTGTACGGATTAATCATGCGAAACGATCTGAAAATAAAATGTAAACACTAACAGGAATAAAAAATTAAAAAAAGAAGAATGTCTAAGCCTGCCTGCTTATGAGGTGAGATGGGTAGGAGTGGTAAAAAGTGAAAATATTGAAAAAGTACACGAAAAATTCTAGGTTCAACAAAGTTGTTATCACATAGCTGACACTTCTCTTATTAAATAAAGTATAATCGACTGACTTGAGTTGAGTAGATTGTCTGTATACTTTTTTTTTTACTTCATCTTTTTTAGTTGTTTCAGATGATTCTGGAATAACTTCAGTTGAGGAAGGAGGAGAGAGAAATAGAGTAAAAGAAGACAGAACTTGCTTTCGAAGCTTAAACATCTGTCTTTATTCACTGAGATACGACAAATTTGAAATGAAACTTTTTTTGGGTATTTCATCAGTATTTATTCATTGAAATAATCATCAACTTGTCATTGAAAAATGTTTTAAGTGTGACTGAATGACTTGCTCACTGTTAGTGTTCTGTTAACCTTTGTTGCAAAAGTAAAAAACGTAAAAGTAAATTAACATTTTTACAATAAAAATTAAAATAAAATCTAATTTTAATATGCTTAGCTTAAAAACGTGTATGTATTGTAAGTAACAGATATTTAGCTACCCACTTGTTAATTAAGAAGAGGTTTTATTAATTATAATACTTAATTGAGTATTTTTTTACGAAAACCTCAACTGATTGATTGACAAATAAGCAAATATGTTCGTAGCTTAGCCATTCATGTATGTCTTGGATTCAAGATTTGCCAAATGGACAAATGAGTAGAATAATTTGAATCTGTAATAGATTTAAAAAAAACTATTTAAGAGCAGAGAATTAAAAAAAAAGCTGAGCATGGTTAACAAGACTTCTTTTTATTCTCGTACACTATAGTCAAGTCATCATTTAAGAAATAATTCTTCTTCATCCTATTGCTTAAATTAAAATCAGAAAGCATTTACTGAAAGTATAAATAGTCACTGAAAGGCATCAATAGTTAAGTTATTGTAAAATGAAATAAAATAAAGCATGAAAGATTTTACAAGAATTTTCACTTGGTCATAGCAGCTATAGAATATCAGATAGAAGAAGTAACTTCTTCTATCTGATATTAGGCGATCATGGCTTTCCACAACTTCCTAGTAAAGTTTAACTTTTTACTATAACTCCTTGTCCTTCCAGCCATTTACACAAGCTTGTTAAGTTGTTGCTCATATGTTCAGTCCATGGGATTCTCAGTATCCTTCTGTAGAACCACATTTCTATTGCTTCAAGTCTCTTATTCATCTGTGAGAAGATTGTCTAGCATAGACATAGACATAGAGGAAGACTGATATTATATAAAAGTTCAGTACTGATTTCTTTGTTACTAACAAAATTTTACTTTGCTTAGCTTTTGAAAGCATCTTTCTTTGCACCTTCAAATTTTGGTGCCACAGAGGATATTGTTTCTCTAACAGATCGAGGGATTGAACTTACAACCAATACACTTGATTAACCAATACACTCATTAACCACACTACTATGCCACCATCCCAAAAGACATCAGTAATATATTTTTAGAGACTTTAAATCCAATATCACATGATTTTTACGTTTTGTTATCACAGTGGGTTTGTACTGCTTTTTATTCTTGACTGAAACTTTGTGTCTATAATAATAACATCTGTAACAATCAAAAATGAGAACAAGGTAAAGTAACTGATAATCCCTCATGTCAAAAAATATATTTGTTTACACAAAAGTTGTTTCAAGTTGATATAAAAATGATTCTTCTCTAGTGTTTTTCCGACTGAAAATCCAGCTTCATTTATTTGTTTCTTGTACACTTTACTACACTTTTACTCCCTTTAGCAAGTAGGATTTTACAGGGTAGGGTTGCAAACCTCACCCCTACATTTGCCAATCAAGGTTAAAGAGCTCTGCTCTTTATCTGTAATTTGAAGGCAGGGCATTAGATTCATGCCTTTCTCAAGAGTGTTAATGTGAAGTGGACATGAACAGTCAGTTGGAATTTAAATTTGATTCACCACTTTCATATGAACTCTTAGGCCACCTACACCTCGTATACTGATGATTCTTTTTAATCTATCAATATATTGCATAATTCTATTTTTAGTAAGTGACAGAGATTAAGAATTCCAGATGAGCTAAGCTTCCCAGTACTCTAATCAACCCCTACCACCTTCATGGGTGCTATTCAGAATCCTCCTGTTCCTGTCATGATGAGTCATTTATTGCATCAGCACCTGTGAAGCTTGAGTTTAAGAAAAATAAGAGAATCAATATTTCACTGGGGACTTGTTTCTCCATTTGATGATTAAAGATGAAACAATATAAATATAAACTTCAAGTGGCTCCTAATGTACTACAAATTCAACATAATGTGATTATGTGATCAGATTTTGTAAGAACATTTTGTAGAGTGAATAGAATTTTATTATTTCCCCCAAAAATGCATCAAATAATTATTCAAATTAATCACTTGTTAGTGGTCAGCAACCAACAACTAGCTTGGACCAGCATCAAAACTGAGTGTTGCAGAGTTATCCCTGTGGTTAAAACATCATCTTAAGACCCTGAGGACAAGACCACTAAATGTGATTACACCACTGGATGTAGGCAGCCTCAAAAGGGGTTATATATAAATGGTTGTATTCTCTGACAAGATATGAACTTGTGCCCCTCTTCATCAACAAAAATATATTTGTTTACCTAAATTCTCAACAAAAAGACAATCTGTTCTCCATCCATGGGCTGATCACTATCTCAGCAAAAACATAAATCAGACCATCTCCCTGTCATGACATGTTCAATTTTCATAATCTTAATGCTCACAGTGGGTTCTTACCCTGTTTTCATTTCTCTATTCATTTTTATCAATGAAAATATAATTCTGGTCTTTCTCAATTCTCATTAATGACATGTGTTTTTCTAATTTCTCAAGAAAGAGATAAAACCATTTCCCAATTTGTTTCACCCACATACCAGATTTTCGATAGATAAAAAAATGTAAACTCTTGACGCATTGTTCTAATTCATAGGAGGGAGACAATCCAGATGGCCCTTTTTTCACTTCCACATTATCAGGGAAAATGTCTTCCATTCTCTTCCTCTATTTCTCTATCTTTCAGTTTATATTTCATTTTGGGCTTAACCATTTTTCAGCTCAGAATTAACATTTAACCAACCCACAGCCTCAGTGTTACACATATATAATTATCTAATATATATCTATATACATGCATATATAGAAATATATATTTCATTAAACATGATTGACAAGGTACTCCTATTCTAGCAAGACTTTTATCAAAATCCTTCAAAATGGTGAATAGATTAACTGAAAGTTCTCAATGAATAATCATTAGGGAAATTTCTACACTCACTTAATCCCAAAGAAATTACTTGTTTGCATAGAAGAAAAATACAATATAAAAATTAACTGAATTACCTTGTCAGCCATTTTAACAAAACAGAGAGGACTTCCTGCCCCAAAATATACAATTATGCATGTGTGTGTGTGTGTGTGTGTATTTGTAGGATGTATAATTCTAAAACAAAAATGATGAGACAATGTGGAAAAATATTTTTTTATCAAAGATGCGTTTCACCAGAAAGCTTATATTTTTGGCATCATCAGTTTGACTAAAAGAAAGACAAAACTAGAAAAATATCTTGTGATTTCTGAGGATACATCAATCAAACATCCAGAAAGCTCAAAAACAGATTGTATGAACACTACAGAAGATTGTAGTTATCAGGGAAACAAGGTAGTAAGTGTGAGAAAAGAAACTGTTGGAATAGAAGTGGTAGTTGCATTTAGCTATTTCAACAGTAAAATGGTGGAACCTAGATGCCAATCTAATAACATGCTTAAATTCATGTTGTCAGGGTACCAGGGAAAAAAGCTTATCAGCAGTTGCCATGAAAATATTTGAAGAAAAGATAGAGGGAAGCCATGTCATGTTGGTGAGAAAGTGACTGAAGTTGGTTAGCCTAGTTAGGATCAATTACATTATATATCCTTTTTTTGGATTTTGTCAAGAATTTCTAAATGTACAGTAGGAGCACCAGACCAGATATGGAAGCAGTATTCAACGAATGAGCAAATGGTAGATTTGTAAATGTGCAGGATGGATTCTGACAAGAAAAATTTTGCAGCATGACACAGTGACCCAACTTTCCTTGCAGAAGATACAGCTATAGTCACTCCAAGTGTAGCTTCCTCTGAAGTCTAGCATCAATATAACTGATGCTAGACAGAAAAGGTTTTCTGTGATGGTTAAATGAAAGCGTTTGTTTTGTTTTTTTTTGAGGCATTGGAATTTCTTGCTCCAGTTGACCACTGATTGGAGGTACTTTTCAAGAGAAGCTTCCAGGTTTACTTTGTCAGGTTTGACAGATTTGCTACTGAGACAAGAGTAAATAGTAATGTCATCTACATAAATATGTAGTTGGAAACTGATGACATTAGGGAGATCATTGGTGAAGATCAGAAACAGTGTAGGAACTAGGATAGACCTTTGGGGGACACCTGTGTTCATGTGAAAGGATCTGGAAGTGAGTCTGTTCAACATGACTTTCATTTTACAATTTGATAGGAATGATTAGATTAAACCAAATATTTGTTCTGTGACACGATAGCTCTGGAGTTTGCATAGAAGGCCAGCATGTTAAACTCTGTCAAATGCCTTCAAAATATCTGGAGCCACAGCCCAAGCTTCGCCATTCTTATCTAGAGCTTGATATGCAAATTTAGTGATGGCTGCTAATACATCGGTGGTGGACCTGGTGAAACAGAAGCTATATTGTTGGCCTGAAAGTGATAGGCATATATATGTATACATGTATGTACAAGTATGAAAAATAAAAAGGGCTCTAATACATGTATATGCTTGGGGATATATGTGTATACACAAAGTAATAAAATGTCCCTGAATTAAAATCCTACAATACCAAACGGCTCTAGTTCACATATAGATAATACAAACAAGCACAGAGACAGACAGACTCTTTTCAGGTATCAAGTCAGGAAGTGATAAGCTAGAGTAATTGATATGATTTATGATATCAACTTATTCTCAGAAATCCCAAGACATTTTCCTAACACATTCTGTTTTAGTCAAAATGATGCCAAAGCGACAACAAGCTTTTTCCAGTGAAACGTGTCTCTGATAAAAAACTTTCCCACTTTGTATCATCATCTTCATATATATATATATATATATATATATATATATATATATGTGTGTGTGTGTGCGTGTATTATTTTAAACTTCTTATATATTTATAGCGGGGAAGAGTGCCCAATATCAGGGAAAGATCATTTGTAGATATATATAGTATGAATAGAGGAATCAACACTGCATACTGACTGTCAGTTTCATATGATAAGTACATCTATATATAAATAAGGATATATTTTTTGTACATGTAGATATAAATAAACAAAGGTAATTCTTCTACCTTTATTTATATCTACATCTAGGTGTACAATTTAGAAGTAAAGAAATTTGTTGACAAGATATGTGGCTGATTACCTACAAGCATGTTTTAGGAGTTAGATTCATCTTTTACATCTTAAAAATAACTGATGGGTAAGGTTTTTATTAGTGTGTGTCTAAATACATGTATTGATAGGAAATGATTTTTAGTTTCTTTAAAATAATTATGGATGAATTTTTCAAATATTTGTGATTTAATTTATCATCACAATTTCAAAAATATATACCCTGAAGAAGAAAATATTTGCAAATAAATCAGTTGTTTGAAAGAAACAACTTCAACATCACACAAATATTATCCATACAACTGAAATTTTCATGCTTATGTAGATTTCTAATTATCCATATTGTATACAATATATGGATGCCCAGGTAGTGTAATGAATATTGGCATGAAAATTTGTATCTGTGAACCGAGTTCAAAATCCAGGCTAATCTGTTGCATTCAATTTCACACAAATGCCCTTGGGAAAGGCATTTTCTCCACATCCTCAGCTATGGGTTAAATAGCCAAGTGTGACACTGCAACCTCAGGAGGTTAATCAAACAAAAAAGAAAGAAAAAAAAAGAAGAGGAAAGATTCTACTAACTGGATGATAATTGTTGAAATACACAGGAAGGTGGATTGAAAAGTTGAGAAGAAAATTAAGAATGAAATACGTTGAAAAATTATGTTCAAAGTAGTAAGTGAACTCCTGAACTGTTCCAAGCGGTACCGAACCAAAATCTAACTAGATAAAATTTAGTAAGATTGAGCAAAGCAAAGACTAACCATCCTTCCCTGACTCCCTGCCAATAAGAAAGAGACCATTAATGTATCCTCGAAGATGTCAAATGGAAAAACATGTTGTCGATAAAGAAACCTGGGTAGTCACATTTAAACATCATTCTGAACAAAGAGCCAGGAAAAACATCTGTTTTGAATCGGCCATCCAGAAGAAAAGTGTCCCTACAAAGATAGAGATTAGTCTGATGGGTTTGTTTCTGTGACATTCATGAAAAATTTTATATCAGACATTAATTCAGATTCCTTTGGATACAAGTGATAAAGAAAAATTAATTACTAGCCCTGAAGTAACTATAGGCAGCTGGTTGAGTGGTCTGGTCGATCGAGTAATCACAGCGTGAGACAAGCTGATGAAGAAAGATTAATTACTGGAAAATCCCTTTCCACCTACACATTCTGAAAGTTTAGATTTGTCACAGGGAATGTGTGCTGGCCCTTGAAGTGGGCTGAGGTTAGATGCTGAGAAAGTGGGAGGAGAAAGAGAAAGAGATTAGCACTGCCTATATAGAGTGACGGCGCAAGATGAGGCGTGAAGGGAGTTGGAGCTAAGAAGATGCTTGATTCCTTTGACCACTCTCAAAAGGGGGCTGGAAAACCCCCAAATTTGGAAAATCAATTGAGTAAACATATTTTGAGAATATGGTATTTTAGAAAACATTTGATGCTAAGGGTGTAAGATAACTGAACTCAAAAACTAGTCAACCCCACCCAGCCAGATGCAAGAATCCATATAAGCTGGAGGTTTGGACAACTTGAAGAGTCCCCACAATACTGCTATTGAAATTAACATTGTTTGCCAAGACCTCCTGATCAAGACTTGTGTCACCCCTGAAGACCAGATCTTAGAAATTTAAATTACTACTAACAGCTGCAAACTCCAAAAGGGGGTTCCCAGTGTCATTTGATTATAACAGTAAGTAGGTAGGGTTAACATCGATGCGTACAACAAATCATATATAAACCAAATCAATGTTACATTTTAACCCAAGTTAATTCTTTATTCCAAAGAATTCTTTTTTTATGTGTGGCTCCTCATCATTGGCCTGGACTTCACTTCAGTTTACTTGATCAGTGATTTTCTCACACTCTGAGATCAAAAACACAACATTGCAGAGGAGTGAAGGATTGTGAAGGAGACAAATACCAGCTAGATCAAGTAGAACCATGCTCATCGACACAATACCAGTGACCAATCAGCAACACATTAATGAGTGATGGGTCACATATAGATGGTAACCATGGCAGTCAGAAGGAACTTGAAGACCAACATGGGGAGTGGGTTACATTACTGATTGCCATTGACCAAGCTCGACACAAGGCTACACAGGTAGACTAGGTTCTCTAGCCTCAGGTGGCAACCAGTGAATAAAAACTCTGAATTCTAAACAATGGGGAGGGCAATGGGAAAACACTCCACTGAATTTCCCAAGAAATGATGGCAATTTACAGACAATAATGAAAAATCTGTGGAGAGTCATGATTGAATGTGTTCTGGAGGGACCTGGCCTTAAAAGGAAGAAAAACACTAGATATGAATGTACATAGAGCCAGGTGCACATTTTCATACAGTGTGGTTAAAAGGTAAAAAAAGAATGAGAAAAATGAGAATGAATAATTTTGTTTAATATTACCATTGCCTTATGTTCAATGTGGAACAGATGTTTGTGCGCTGATCTTGAAAGTCATTGATAGTGTGCTCATTTTGAATCTCCAACTACCCAAAAGCAGCATAACAATTTAGCTTTAGGCCAAATAATATCCTCTTCCTGTTGTAATTATTGAAACTTTAAAAATTATTAAACAATGTGAAAAAGTATAAGAAATAGAGAATGTTATTTAAATATAGATTATTCTTTCTTCAACATGAAAATGCTTTACAAACCAGTTTTGTTAATAGGCTATCAAAATCATTAATTAAATGTAGATATCAATTAGCTATATACATGCAAATATTTATACATTAGATCCAAAAAGTTTATAGGAGAAAAGATTAATTGAATTGCTTATTAATAAAACTGAATTATAAATATTCCTTTTAATGCTGAATTTTTTTTTGTTGTACTGGCTGATATGCCAATGCGATACAATTCAAATTGCAAAAGATTTGATAAAAAATATTTTTCTGATAAAATATGTATATGAATGTTTTCTCTCTCCACATATATATATTTCTTTTTTGCTTACTAGAACTCATAGGAATAATATTTTTTTATTTAAATCCCAACTCAGTCTATTTCTCCCTCTACCGATTAGCATCTGACCAAAGTGACCAAATTTTTTCTCTTTACAAATCTCATTAAAGTCACATTGGCTAAATGTTTTCCAAGGTTGTGCTTTCCATCAAATGATTGTAAGTAATGTCTACCGTAATTACCTCAGATGTAATTTAACAAGACATTTTATGTCTCCTTATTAAAGTTGTTGTGTCAGTGAGAGCAACAACCACATCAAGAGGCCGATGATATTATTGCAGCCATTTAAAATGTGTGTGTGTTTTGCTAAAGTGCCTCTCCAGTGACATGCCAAATTTTTTAAATGTTCATCAGTTTTTCTATCTATCTTTAACAAAATATTCTTTTGATGACCAAGGACATTTCCAATGATCTGTCTAAAATGTCAGCAATTGATCAGGATTTTTGTGATTTTAAGTGACTATTTATTCAGTTTTAATAACTTTGAATATTTTAAATGTTCTGTCAACAGTATTTATCACAAAATATTTCCTGAACTTTTTTCTTTATGAATCTTTTACTAATTTTTTCTACATTTATTTGTCAACAGTGTTGACTACTTTTTCATTAAAATTTAATAAATTTTTTAATCATCAATGACATGTCAGCAATGTTAGCTGTTAATCATGATCTACAAGGGCAGAGTAATAAGTCCATGAACTGAATTTTGATTTGAAATTTTTATTATTTGATTTATAGGATTATTATTCTCCACTGACTTAAGAACACTGATAAGGAAGGAGATTATGTTGAAAAATAAATATTGGTTGTGTAAAATAATGGCTTTTTTCATCATTAGACTGTATTTAGTGATATATCCACTGTTATCCATTGTAAATTTTCACCTTGGCTCTTACAACTTTTTACCATTCCTGGCAGATCTTCTAATATCACAGTGTGGGATACCTACTAACAAAAGTGATGGAAAGAAAAAGACTTCAAATGAATTCAGCTAAATATCAAAAAAAAAAAATTTAATTTCTAAAATTTCCAGCACCCCTCATTCATTTATTTAGCCTGATGAAGTCCTGAAGAACAAAAGTGTCACAAGTAAACTTTTTCCACTTTGTTATACAATTTCCCCAATACTGTTCTTAATATATCAAAATATATTTTGTTATTTCACACACACACACACACATATTTAATAAGGTGTATTTCAGCAGAAAGAATTCACTCAAACATGTTTTGTTAAATAATATGGACAAGTTCTGTGTATCAGTTTTTTCATTAAATCTTTCAATTTTCCAAATAAGTTGTTTTGTGTTATCAGTAAGTTTGCTAAAATTGATATTAAAATTTATTTTATATTATTTTTTCCCATCTGCTTTCGAATATTGCTACATTCGTTTTTGTTGATTCTTCTGTGTTTTTACACAACTGATTTTAAATTCCGGTGTTCTCATTTTTGATAGAGCCAATTTTAAGTTACTCAAAATGACTTCATATAATACGTGTGTATGTATGTGTAAGAGAGAGAGAGAGAGAGAGAGAGAGAGTAAATGTAGATGGGTAATCCCTTCATTCTAAGAGTTCGGTATGTTTTCAATGACCTGTCAATCATCTGGTTAGTTTTTTAGCTGCTTCATTGTGCAGAATCAATATTTTACTTCTATGTTTAAGATCTTGATGAGAATTACTCCCTAATAGTTTCCTAACAGTTGAGTTAGTTGATTTTCATAAAGTATTTCACTTTATATTTGTTAAACAGTGTTTAATTTTATATGTAATTTTCATTTCTCAAGCAAACAAATGAAAATTGTGTATAGAGGATTTGCTGACACTTAAATTAAATTTATAGGAAATAAACTACAAGTATTTTAGAACAGTTTAAAGTCTCTTTTTTATTTTGAAGATGATCACTTTGTATAATAAGTTTATATATTTTTTCTAAGAGAGAATAATAAAAAAAATTGTAATTGAAAAAAATGAAATTGTATACTTTTCCCTCAAGCAAATCATGATATTATAACAAGGAAGATTGAAACAAGATTTCAGATTTTATCTATTATAAGCATCATTCTGAAGAAACATTTGAAGGTCTTTGCAATGATTCATGACAAAGACAGTTGTTTTTATGAGCTGTTGTATTTCTTTATAGGAAACAAATTGTATGACATCTAGAATAGCATTCCAAAATTCATCTTGGTTCTTTACATGCACCAACATAAATCTGCCTCTTCAGAATGTTCTACACATTTTTAATTAATTAATTATTAAGAATTAATGCATTTATTTATAATCTGACATTTTTTATTACTTCAAATTTTATTATAGTGGACACTTCTTTAGAAATTGCTTTGTTTACATTTTAGATATGAAACTGAGCAGAAAACTAATTTGAGTGAAGGTGATGTGCTTTTCTCAAATAAGATAAAAAGAGTTTTGCTTATTATGAAGTTCTTCATGGCTGAGCAGTAAAGCATATTGGATCAAATGGTTGTTTTCTCTACAAAAGGAGACACATGAAAAGAAAGCTTCTGTATAAAAAAATTATACTTCCCTTTGATGAATAGTTAATTAACTTTAACTAGGGCATGTAGGTAGCATTACAATTATTGGTAGGGATAACGTAACTAGAAGACCAGTGTTGTTGCATTCACTTTGTATCTATGCCCTTGGGAAAGGCACAGATCTCTTTCTTCTTTCCACAGCTATGAGTAAAATGGTAATGCGGACTGAACTTTATAACCTTGATAGGGCAACCAGTATAGGACAATTATGAAATCTAAACCATAAAACCACTTCACTGCCTTTCCCAATAACAATCAGGAATATTAAAAAAGGAGCATTGGAGAGCTATAATCACTTACACTTTGAATGGATATGGCATTAAAAAAAAGAAGTAATTATGTCTACAAAAGTATTTATTTACCAGTTGAGGATATATCAATGAGCCTGTAACAAAGTTGAATTTTGATCTGAAATTTTCACTATAATCTATGAGAGTATAAAAAGTATTCAGTTAACTACATTGACAAGGAAGGAAGGAAATTAAGTTGAAAAATAGATATGTGTTGTATAAAATATATGTTTGTTTTTTTTTCCTTACAGACTACACACTTAATGACATATATATATATATATATATATATATATA
The DNA here is from genome assembly GCA_963932145.1 of Acanthosepion lycidas. Lineage (NCBI taxonomy): Eukaryota > Metazoa > Mollusca > Cephalopoda > Sepiida > Sepiidae > Acanthosepion > Acanthosepion lycidas. Next base: position 64,521,078 of record OZ010578.1, read on the forward strand.
TATATATATATATATATATATATATATATATATAAACATTATTGAGTGTAAAGATGTATATAAATAGATACGTATTTTCAAATTTGCTTTTTGAACACCATGAAAAATTAAATGTTGATTAAATTCCCATTCATTACAACTTTTCTATTTATATTTGTTATTGCCATATGATGAATATACCTGTTGTTTTAATCTGAAGAAGCCAAAACCAATTTCAAGCAATTTTATTACAAAAAGGTTTCCTATGTTCACCAACAAAATAAAGCAAAGAAGTAAATTTTACATACACTTATTATGTGTGTGTATGATAATGATGATGGGCTTTCCCGTATGTGTGTGTGTGAAAAATAATTTATTAAAGCAGAGAAATATTGAAAGTGCACCTCATTCAGAATCCTCCATGTTAAATTTATGTCCAGGATCATACAACATATCCCCTTTCCTAACAAACACTACTACTCTTACAATGTGGGATATTTAAAAATAATAGTGATAGAAATAAAACAGAAGTGATAAAAAGCTGAATGAGGTCAGCTAGAGCATATAGATACATTGAATACCAAAAAGTTAAAAATATATTATTTAAAAATCTGTATTGATAGTGAGAGATAAGATGTATGCTTCTAGATAGTGATAAACTCATGATATGTTTTAATTTGGGTTGTATAGAATATTATTATATGAATTTTTTGAATTTGAAATCAGTGTGCATGCTAGCATTTACATTTTGAGCCATAAATTAATGAAAGATGAAACTTGATTTAATGTACATCTGCAAATTATGATACAAATTTTGGATTCATTAAAATATTAACTGTGGATCATATGAATTTCCATTATTATTAATCAGTGACTCAACTGTAAATGATGAAAATTTCTGCTGCAATTAATGGGCTCATTTTTTGATATTGCATACTGTCCATATCCTTTGTTAAGAATGGCTGATAAATGTCTGCAATCTCTTTCTCTCCCTCTATGTTGACATTGTTTTTTATTCTGTTTTTAATTTTTTTTTTTACATACACATGAAAGTATGTGCAAGTAATTTTTCTGTGATATGAAGTTGAACCTCCTATCTTCCTCTCCACCTTTTTTCCCCCCTCTTTTCTGGCTGTACTTCATCTACTCATGTTCATGTACACATGCATATTTGAATGCACAGCTAATTTCACATTTAAAAATTTCTTGTTACTCTGTTCAGCCCAGCTCAAAATTGATTATAGATTTATTACGAAGATCAAAATTGATTATAGATTTATTACTAACCAGGATCAAAGTTGAGCATTTGCCCATTTCCTTCTATTTTAATTTTAAGATATTTACTTGGTTTCTAATTGCAACAAATACATCTGAATTAAAAAACCCATAAAGAAATTGGCCTACTTTTCAATTAGCTAAGAAAGTTTGTCCAGTTTTCAGTTACATTTACATTTATTTTAAATAAGAGAAAATATTTGGATGATATTTTATCATCTGATAATAATCTTTTCTTGTTAAGCAAAACAAAATAAATTTTAAAGACACACTTGAAAGCAAAGCTAAATGGTATTTGTCTTTCGTCACAAAAGATTTATATCAAAATGAGCTAGTTAGAAGATTTCTGACACAGAGATTTTTTTCTTTATTTAAGCTTGCCTTGTACATTTTTAATACTTGTTTTCATAAAAAATGTAACAACCTTTTTAGATTCCTGATAAAAAGTAAAGGTATCATTTAAATGCAGAATTCAATATTTTCTATCCTTTTCTAAGTTTTCTATGTTAAATTGCACACACACACACAACTGCTTCTTTTGAAATCTGTGAAGTTTAGAGGAGGAAGTTATTGTTTGGTGTCAAATAGCTATATATTTTTTTAGTTATCAAATATTTTTTATGCTTCAAATATTTTTACTTTATTGACTCATCTTAAAATGACTACCAATTACACTTGTCAGCAAAAATTCAGATAATTCAGCCAAAATATTTCTTTTTTACTTTTTGTTGTTTTTTTTTAAATTTATCAGAAACAATTCTTTATTATTGATGTAAGGTTTATAGCTGTATTTGGTTATTATCTGATCAGATTATACTGTAACAGATTATAAAAAATTAATTACATGTTGTAGAATAAAAGAAGACATTCAATTTCATAGAAAATGAACCATCCATCACAGATATCAAACAACATGATAACAATATAATCTATATCGACTCATTAGCATATCAACAACAACTTCAGGTCCTTCATACACAAAGACTCCAAACACTTCCAACAAGATAAAGGTGTCTGTCAAAGTGTTCTTATCAAAGCTCTTCATAACATGCCTTCATTCAGCTTTTCATAACCTGAACTGATAATCAAAAGGTATCAAGAAAGACAAAGATTAACTAAGTCATCATTGACAATTTGCTGACGATATGTGGCTTATTGATGATCATCAAGCCAAATGATGCAAGCAAAGCAGTTGGCCTTGATATGAACTTCAAGAAAACCCAAGCAATGGTAAACAAACAGATGAAGATTTTTGAGATCTAAGCTGATAATGAGACCATCGAGCAGATCAACCATTACATCTACTTAAACCAATACCATGCAAAAATGAATGTGTCAAGCAGGGGATCAAATTCAGGCTAAGTTAACTTAATCTTCCAGTCCAACATTATCATGGTTTTGAAAAAAAAAATGTAAAACTAATTCATACTGCCAACAATTAGATACATATATTTAAAAAAAAACATAGTAACCTTGTATAAAAGCTCAGCTATAAAATAAGAACAAGGTCATAAAAGAATTACTTAGAAAAATAAGAGGACTGCACAAAGGTTTGGCATATACAGATGTTCGCAAAGACATGAGTAAATCAAAATAGAACTGGGTAGGTGACATGGTGAGAATGACAGACAACAGAGTGATCACAAGATTAACAAACTAAATTCTATGAACATGAAAATGGTCAATGGTGAGATGACTTTGAAGAATTAAAACCAAGATAAAAAAAACTTGAGCTTACTGTGGCAATCTAGAAATGTCTATGTTCAGCAAGGAGAAAAGGAGAAGAGATGGTAACTTGGCCAAAGACTGAAGAAGGAAGATGAGAAATATAAGTGAATTTCAGTTTATCAGTTTTTATTAGAAATATTTATAACAACTTATTTGGTTGTGAAATAAATATATTTAATAGTACAGTAATTGGTATTTATTTTATAATTTCTAATATATAAAGATTGCTATGGATTTTGAGAAATAATCTCAAAAGAGGAACAAGCTATTCTAACATTAATGAGTGAAGGTAACACAAGGTTGGAAATTGCAAAAATATGGAATAGAAATAAAAAAAGAAATAGAAAAATGAAGAAGAAAAAACTGTACTTAAGAAAGTTACAAAAAGAGATTTGAGAAAAATTAAATAGGTATTAAACAAGTGAATTGACAAGCAAGAAAATATGTGCAAAACATGGGGAATTTTGAGAAGATTGGCAAAAGATATAAAATTAACAAAACTATCGACTTTAAATATTGAAGATCTACCCATAAGACAATTTATTATCAATAGTTTTAATAAGGAGAGGCATTATAATGTGAAACTCACACAATATATACTGTTCATCTGAATATTATAAGTATATCCTGAAAATGTTGCTAATATCAGTTGTTTAATAGCATTTTATAATGAAAACATTAACTGGCATAATAAAATTTGACATAGTATAGATATACATATCAGTGACATTTGCAGTCTTTCTTGGAATTGAATATAATTAATAATAATGTTATAAGACATACAAAATGGATTAATCATGCAAAGAGTTAAAATATCAGTTAATTGGCAATATTTCAATATCTTTATATTTGAAGTGGATTAAATCTTGGATGCAAATTGTATAGTTCCAAAAGATAACCTCTGCTCAAACTTTACCTATAACCCATTCATTATTTTGATTTGGTTATTTACATTATGTGTGTGTGTGTGTGAGAGAGAGAGAGAGAGAGAGAGAGAGAGAGAGAGAGAGAAAGAGACTTTAATGACTCTTCAAACAGTCCTCTTATCTCCTCTGGCATTTGCATTTTTCATACAGGTATATATTTATACCATAATGGCTTCATAAATTTTACAAATATATTAAATGTTCTTATCTTCCAATGAGGGAGGACCTGTCTGGCTTGGAAATCAATATTCTAAATACTGGCTTTTACTTGAAGCTTGACTACTGACAGCAGAAGTAAACACACTGCCATTTTAGTCCCAGTGATCTATAAACATCTAATTTATGGAGTTCATAGTGAAGATTAAAATCATACTTGCTTTTTTATACCTAGGACTATAGTTTGCTATGCAATGCTTATAAATGTGTGCATAGATGTATAGGTTTGGTAGATTTATTTGGAGACAGTTTCATCATTTTATTTCATTAAGGATTTTAATGCAGTTATTTTAAAGGAGTGATTACTGTGAGTTGAAGACACTTAAGTTATCAAACAAATTATATTTGTATGTAAGTTGTGCATTCACTTACAAATCAAAAGCAACTTCTTCACACTGTAGATCTCATGTTCTCAGAGACATCAGCTATTTTTTCATGTTTTGCTATTGTCATTTTGTCAGTTATATTCCCATGAAGATGGCTCAGTGGTAGAGCACAAACCACTAGGTCTTAATATATATAATTTTCCTTGTTAGGATCATATATGAACATGAATGATATATGAATTTGAATTAATCACAGAAAAAAGTAGACTTATAACTTAGGGTTCTTTTTTTTTTGGCAGTTTGTAAAATTTTTAGTAGCCACCAGGTATAAATTTCTACTGAATACTATCTCAGTTATTAATTCTATAACATATTTCTTACAACTGTTGTATGATAAGATCAAAGTAAAAAAAAGAAACAATAGCCATATTTTGGATATGAATACATTACAATAATAAAAAATGTTCTCATCTTTTAAGTTTGATCAGAATGCTAACTTTAGTGTGTGTCTGCATGGAAATGTATATGTTTTTCAAAAAGAGTAATATACAAGTACTGAGGATTATTTTGCCAGATTAGATTTGTCAATAAAATATAGGAAATTGTTAAGTGCATCAATGTCTAAAAGTATTTCAGTAATGATCACTAATATAGCAAATATATCATGTAAATATAATCTAGTTGGTATGGCTGCATTAAATAACTTTTATGATCATGTTATGAATTTTTCTGCATTTGACATTGAAGAATAGAAAAGAATTTGCAAGGATAATAAAGAAACATAAAATCTGTTTGAACTACACACATTTCTGTTGTCTTATTTTGCAGTAAAACAAACTTAAACCACATTTCAGTGATTAATTTAAACACTCAAAATGTCCAATTATAAATGAATTAAAAATTAAATGACTAATTAATTCATGTTGCTAAATAATCAGTTTTAAAGCTTTTATCTCTACACACTCACACTCAAGAGACAAGAAATTTATTTTATTGTTTAGATTTAGATATTTGTTCAGCAGGCAAAATGTTTTTCTTTCATTGTTGTGGGTGTAACTGATTGAAGCCATTCTTTCACTTGAGATGATTGTTCAAAATGTTAACTCATCTGTTATATTTAGTAATTTCATAACATGAATCTTTTCCAGATGTGGATGGAAGTATGAGTATAGTATCTGGTAATATATATTCCATTGTTTGTAGAACAGGCCTCTTAAGTTAGAAGCTATTTTAGGCAATGCAAAATTTATAAAACAACTCTTGCCATTTTTTACAGTGATTGACATTAGTATGTTGTCATCAATCATTTTAATTTTTAATTGATTATAAGTATATATGCTTTGTTTATAATATAAGGATAATTTTTTATTAAATCAGAAATAAGGTGTTTTTGTTTAGAATTTACAGGTGGATTTTACTTAATTTTATCTGATTTTATGTTGTAAATTTAATCACTGTATCAGAAGTCTGTTCAGTCTCATGAAATTCTTCATTTTACTTATTTTTTAGAACAGATTTAAATGTATGTCATACCCAGTAACAATTGTAATATATACATTAGCATAAATTAGAATTTTATAGGACATTATCCAGAACCAAAAACATGCCCATAGAGAAAGCAAGGAATAGGGAATAAGGTATTAAGAGAAGAATTGTATCATTGGTTAAAATTTATAATTTACTTAAATGTGACTTGTTATCTTGAATGTGTTAAAAACGTGGTGCATAATGTTAATACATTTAATAAGACTGCAAACAAAAAATCAAAGGTGAATATAACAATAACTAATGCAAATGATTTGCAGAGAACTTGTTGACAGTTAAATAAAATGCAATTGATAGAATTAATTATAGGCTTTAGAATAAACATTAAATGCAGATTAAACTGTTCATAGATAAATAAAAATTACAAGGAAGCTACAGTAGAAAGCAGTTACTTAGAGGATGAATTAAGAGTAGCACAGATTATAATACTGATTAAGACTGACAGTAAACTTGTAAACAAGATGGCTATCATTTTATTTGCTGGTCAATTTATTAAATATGTATGCAGCACCAGGATAATTCTAATAGAACCTTGATATAGTTTCCAATCTGTTGGCATTTTACCATTGTGGATTTACTCATCTATATCAAACAGTTACTGCCTTTCAGCCAGTCAGGGGTCCAGGATATGGGCCACTGCAAAATATAAACAGAAACTAATGTGATTTACATCCTAATTTCTTCTTTTGTTCTATTTCAGTGCCTGATCTTATCTGAGGAATATCTCTGCTACTCTTTCAGGTTATTTATAACACAAGAATGTTTATTGTGTTTAACTTTTACTAACAAAGAGTAAAAGACATAAAAAAGCAAAATGCTTAGTCATGAAATATTGTAATATTGCAGATATCATGTAATATTGCTGTAGATAAAAGATATCATATTGATTATACTTTTTGATTAGTTCTTATTGCTATGAATGTTATATTTAGTGGATACACATGTTTGAGTAGATATCCCCAATTTTTTAAAACAGTGAAATTAAAATCAACTGACCTGGAGATCAAGAAGTCCTACAAAAGAGAATGCACTTCTCAACAGAAATTGAATATGTATTCCCTTTTTCTATCAGGGAAACCACTTTCAAGCCAAGTGTGCCTTAGCCAATTAGGCTTTGAGAAGCTATCATGACAAAGCAAAGCTCAATTCTATTTAAGAAATGCACATCTCTTGTTGGGACATTTTTACTCAGTCATGGATAACCACTCAATATAAAGTTTATAGAAAGAAGAACTAATGTTGCATTAAAAAATTCATTAGTTACATACACATATTTATCAGTTTATATGAATATTAGCAGATTCCTTACTTGGAAACATTTGGTATTCATTGACCAAAACAGCCAATGCTACTTGCAGTTGAATTTCATAAAATCCTTCTGTTAAAACAGTTTTTTAAAAAAATAGGTTTCTCAAATTCACTGTTTCCCTCCTAATCTTTTGTTCAAAGTAGTGTGGAATGTCAGCATTTTGATTATGTCATTATTTTCTCTTTGAGTTACATGTGCTATCCAATTTAGTTGCTGTTTCTGCCGAAAGTTTTCAATTGATACATACATACATATATATATATATATATATATATATATATATATATATATATATATATATATATATATATATACATATATGATACATAACCATATATAAGTGTCTGCTCTTTGTAGATAATATCATATATGTTTATTCATGTATATTATAGAAATATATATTAAATATATGTACTCATGCATTCTCCTTCTCATTGAATTCACATTTTATTATTTCTGTGATTGCAATGTCTAGCTGACTAGAAGAAAAAAAATTAAGGAAATATAAGAGAAAAAAAATGTAATTTCATATAAGTTTACAGTGATAAAAAAGATAGCAAAACACTATAAGATCCTTGTCAATGGAGACATGTAGACACTACATAAGTCCAATATGTACACATGAATAAACAAATTATTTTTATACAACATATCAGAATAACTTTTAGAAATATTAGGTAAATCTGAAAAAAAAAACAATCTCATGAACTTTTCCTATTTCAACCATTTTAATATATAGAGATTTGTGGTACAACTCTATAAATAAAAAGCTGTGAATGTAAAACCAAAGTAAAAACTTTTACTTCATTTAATCATATTATTATCATTCTTTTATCAGTATCTTTTCCATTTCAGCAGTGTCTACAGACATAAATATATAGACATAAAAGATAGATATTTATGTTAGTTATCAGCCTGTGTTTATGGAAGCACATTAATAAAACCCTGTATATTTTGTGAACAAGTTAGAAAAATGAACCATATATAACATGGGAGTAGACTTTGCTAAATTTCTTTAAACTTTTGCCATAACTATCTATCTACATATAAAATTCTGTAACTTCCGTTAGTCAGTCCATCCATCTAAAATAGCTATATATTGACCAATCAAAACCAAATTTTGGGGAGAAGTAAAAACATGTAAGGGGGTATAAAGTACAGTTGGTTTTACTTGGGTGTGTAGTTTAGTACAATAAATTTTCATTAATGTTTTTTGGAAAAATTAAAAGTTTTATTATTTAACATACTACCACTATTTCAAAAAAAAAATTAATGATTAGAATAATAAATACTTATTTAATAAAAATGCAGTATTGCTTTTTGTATATCTTTTCTTTAAGTTATGATATATACAAGAATCCAGTTTCCAGTTTACTCTGTGTTTGAAAGAACTTTCAAAAATTTAGCATATGGCTCCAGAAAGAAATATTTATACATGGCTAGTTATATGTTGCATGCTCAAGAGTAAAAGATCCTAAGAATTTATTTCTTGCAGTAAAAAGGAAAAAAAAGAAATTTTCTTAAAAATATTACCATGAAGTCTTATAAAATTAAATTATTAAACCACAAACTAGGGTTTTTGTTAAAGTATTTTTTCAAAACAAATTAGCTTACTCAAATTCCATTGATTGGTTTGTGAAACTGAACAAAATGTATAGTTTATAAATCTCAACAAAGAATGCTAGTGATAACTTCAACAATACTAAATATTTTGAGGGTTTCATCATGCATCAGCATGTTGCAAAATATTCTAGTTTTTAAAAACTGAGCATCCTGATCAAAAGCTTAAAATTGTTCTATTTTTTTAAAAATATATTAGGTTGGTGCAAAAATAATGTCGGTTTTTGACGTTGAAAATTACGTCAAAACCCAACATTACTTTTGCACCAACCTAATATTAATATATAATGTCTGAACTTTCTAGGATGACACAATGGAAATCTCAAAAGAGCTTCTAAGTGAAACAATTTTTCCATTTATGTAATATTTTTTCCTTGAAAAATGAGCTCAAAATATAAAACTTCTGTAGATATATTCTCCAAGAGAAGGTTAATTGGTTTCAGACATTTGCATGCAACTTCAGTATTCTGAAATTAGCCAACAGCAATTTCTTCTATAATGGACAGAAGAATAAATATTAAATATATTTATTATTTTCAGTTTCTTATTTTAGAGAATAAAAAGCATCTAAATGCAAGAAAAATGATAGCATTTACCTTGTTAAGGTGCTGTAGGAGATCATTAACCTTGGTGAGGACATTTCTAGACAGATTATTACTATGAATAGTGTATTCATATATTTTTATATAAATATTATATTTTTATATTTTTTACAGCTCATTGAAGTTTACTCTTTTCCTGACGTAGATTTTATGCTTTTTCTAATGTCAATTTATAAGTTTTAGAAACCAATATTGTAATTTTTCTGTTCAAAGCTCAATAGTTGCCATGCTCAAGAGTAAAATGTGATTAGCACAGACAATACAAAATAGAAATATTCACATACATGACAGATTGTATTATTCTATATTTATACCATGTGTATTTTTAAAGAAATAATTCTGAAAAAACAGCTCAGTCTTATCCCATTTTAATATTTGGCCTTCATCACACTTCAGATATCTTGTCTAAGACTTGGAAAATAGTGCATTTTATTTTTTATTTTTATTATAGTGGTGAAGGCTGGTGTTGACTCTTGCACATTTTTGGAAGAATCAAATACAAAGAACTGGTGCACATAGTATGCCATGATGTCTCTTAGACTGGTTGCCAACCAAAGCTAAAAAATCTGGTCTGCCCTACAATTTAACCTATAGCTGGAAAAGAAGAAATGGATTCATACCTTTCCTAAGGATATTTGGGAAAAAGTGAATGCAGTAAACTTGAGCAACTGTTAAATTTCACCCATTATAAAACTTCATAATCTCTTAAGGTAGAAGCTTAAAATCAAAATACAGATTGAGAATTCTTTATCCAAAATTCTTGGGACTGGAAGTGTTTTGGTTTTCAGATTTTTTGGGTATTTTGGAATACAGGTTATTTAATTTGTCTATAGCATCTATAAAATGGAGCACCTTGGAATGGAACCCAGGCATAAACATGATATCACATTACATTTCATAACACAGCTTATACATGTACCCTGAATGTAGTTTTATATAAATAACATATACCCAGAAAGTAGTTTCATAAATCTTGTGTACATACAGATACAGGTAATGATCCTAGTCATGTAATGGTCACATGGATTTTTAAATGGTGAAATTAAGATTTCACGTAAAAATAATGTTTTGTACTTCCTGTATGTGTACAAAAAATATGATTACTACTTACAAAAATATATAAATGCAACAGCAAACTACTTCTACACCAGGTGAAAGAAACTGGGAGGAGAGGGTACATCATTAATGACATCAATGTGAGTGTGAGAAAGAAAATTCTTTTAAGCTATCAGTGTCTACCAATGATGTCATGTTTTGATTAAAATGTTACAATATATACAAATACAGTAATTGTATAAAAACAAAACATGAATTCTGATTATAGTTAAATGTTACAAAAACTGAAAAAAGTCAGCATTTTATTGGTAACACTGCAATGCAATAATCATGCTATGAGTAGCCATGTTGCTTTCTGAAATTTTCCATTTGTGGCAAGTAAGGTCAGCACATGAAAAACTTTCAGATTTTGGAGGTTTAATGGATTTGAGAATTCTGGATAAAGAATACTCAACATGTAGTAATGATATGAATGGAAGAGAAGGAAGCAGGAAGTGATGATTATGAGAATAAGGCAGAAAGATGATTGACACTTGACTTGTAGAAATCAAGAATATTTAAGGAGGCACCCACATGGGAGTCTTTTCCATAAATTAGCAGTTCTTAGAAAAAAAGCTGGGTAAAACTTATATTTGAAGCACATAGGAAATGAGGGTGGTTCGACTCTATTCAAATGGCCTGATATGTTCCAGCTGTAAAGGTCTGAACTGATGGATCTAAAGAATGGAACTTATCTGAACATTAACCATGAAAATAGCAGAATGTAGAATTTTATAAATAATAATGGCATTTAAATCATTAATTGAATTCATTAATTTCCTCATTATCAGTCAGGTTCCTATGGTCAGTTGTTCATTCTAGTGCCCATCATAAATTTATTCATTTCAGCAAATCTTTGATACTAATCCATACTGTGTAATTTCAACAGAAACACTTTGCTAAGGTAAACAGGCTTCACTTGTGATATGGAAATTGGTTATTGCTATTAAGTGTTAGCATTGTATTTTGGCATAGAAATTAAATATAAATTTATGTAATGTCCAGACAATGTCTATGAGTGCATCATTTATTATCCTTGGAATGTTCCAATAAACTTCGCTCAAATTCTCTTCTGTAATAAAGAATTAGTCAACTAATGAACTATAAATTGTGATTTATGTTTTGTCAATGTTGGCATGAATTTGTTTTGATCATTCAGATTCATGAGACAAAAATATGTAATTCAAATTTAATGTTTCCTCTTTACTTGAAGCGATATGACACAATATTTTCTAGTTGTGTTTCTTTTACAAGGAGATGCTCAAACTTTCTTGATCTGACTCACTTCCCAAAATATGATCAGCAGCCCCTCATATATATATATATATATATATATATATATATATATATATATATATAAGAGGTCTGATAAAAAAGTATCTAGATTGTTGCTAGTATAATAGAGTTAAAGTATGCAGAGTGAACCCACTTGGCACAGATTGACTTTGATCTCTGTCATGCATACACACTAAGTTATAATGTTCTCATTTCCTTTCATTGTTTATAGCAGTGCTCTGAAAGAAAGTGTTTAGAATGTTGTCATCTCACCACACCAGAAGTTTCATCAGTGACCATGGCTTGTGAGCAGTTTTTGGCCATAGATAACATTTTCCAATGACCACCATATTCCCCAGATCTTGCCCTTTGTATCTTTTTCCTCTTCAAAAATCAAAACCCACTTGAAAGGAACAATATTTGAAGATGTCAAAGAAATCCTAGTGAATACGATGATGCAGCTGCTCACTATCTCAGAAAAGGAGTTCCAGGAATGCTTTATTTCCATCTATATCCATCTATGTAAATGGTGCTGGATAAAGTGTGTGGCTTCAGAAAGGGTCTATTTTGAAATAGATTAAATGCCAAAGTGATATGTGTTGTAGTTTTCTTTTCATAGCACAAGTCCCAATATTTTTGATTGGACCTCATATATATATATATATATATATATATATATATATATATATATATATATATATTCACATGATTACTCTAATAAAAATAATTGTAAACTCATTATTAACTTTTTGTAGGTAATTTTGTCTAATTAAACTTTAATACTGTAGTCCACAGCTATTAGGTGAACAAGTTTACCATGGCACCCTGTGTACTGTGAGTGGTGATGCATCCCAAGATTTTGCTCTCATACCCTCAATATCACTGACTTTTTTTAGAAATTCCACCCTATTTTACCAATTGCTGGACCATCTTCTTCACAATAGACTGCTATATAACAAAGAGCGACCTTCAGATGGGTCCTAATTTGTTTTAATAATTACACCCCTTGTTCACATGTTTTACTTTGATTCTGATGATCAAACAGCCCGAATTTTGTGGAATTTTAACACCTCGGCTGTTTCACACCTAATCCAATTGTATTGGTAATGATTATACATGACTAGCAGTAGAGCCCGGCGTTGCCCGGGGATGTAACAGTAAGAGATCAAGTATCGACCATCATAAAGACTGAAAAATAAAAATGACAAAGATTATTGCTTAAGGTTGACGGCCATGCATGTCTTAATTAACTTTCTTTTAAATATTGAATTAATTTCAAATAGAACCAATTCCTTATAGATGCCTTGTACCAAATTACAAAGGGAATTATAAAAACGGCCCTAAAGTACGTGGAATTATCTTTCCATAAAGATAAAGAATTATCCAATGTTTGGATTCGTACAATCAGTAGAGATCATTAGATTATTGTTTAAGGTTGACAGACACGCATGTCTTAATTAGTTTTTTTTTTTTTTTTTACGAATTGGTCAAACCCAAACTCAAACAAAAACATTGTTTTCAATCGTTATGAGTCTATCGATTGAATAGAGTTTTATTATAAACAATTGTCTTGTAAATGGAATTTTTAATGCATTCTGAATGTAAAAATAAAGAAAAAAGTGTGCAAGACAATAAGAAACACTACCTGCCAAAAAAAAGTGAAGTTTTGTTGAAATCGGTTGAAAAATGTAGGAAATCCGATGCCATATATAAACGAACACACATGCACACACAACCAACCAACCTGGGTTTTATAATAAGTATAACTTGAAGTGAGTTGTCCCCCTTTCATTAATGCCTCTTAATCGTGTTTTCAAATTGATTTTGTGTTTTTCCAATTTTTGGTGCTGTTAGAACCACTGCAAGGTAATTTTATGTAGTCCTGTGAAGTTTTGTTGAAATCGGTTGAAAATTGTAGGAAATCTGATCCAATATATAAATGTAACAGACACACACACACAATCTGCGTTTTATAATAAGATTACTTTATATTTCTATTTTGCACACAATCAAAGAGTTCCTATAATATCAGATTAATTAACAGGAATTCAATCACTGCAAATACATGCCACAGATGGAGTATAAATAGGAGTACTTTTCTGTGGTTGATCATGTTTAATTTGGCTGTCCAACAGTAGACATCAAGAATCTCTCATCAATAAACAATTATAAATAGTGCATAGTAATCATACATTTCCTGGGAAATTGCGACTCCTAGTAGTAATAGAAAATGTCTAAATGTAAAGCATACACAGTAAAGGAAAAACTGCATTTGATAGGATACATAACGGTGAAATAAAGGCAAAGATCGGCAAGTATAAAAAGGTACCTGAATCCACCCTCAGGGGTAGAGTGAAGGAGGAGATCAAGCTGCGAGAGTTCACAGAGACTGTCCATGGTTCAGAAGGACTGTGCAGAAAGAAAGGCCTAAACAGCCAATGATGAATAGCTGAACAAGACTATGCTCGCATGCTTTATGAAAGTGCAGAGCCAGGGGACTCCTTTGTCAGGTCCCATTGTGAAGCACCAGGCAGAGTAGTTTCATCACCAGCTCCATAGAGCTGAGGGTGAGGGAGACTTCATTGCCAGCAAGGGATGGCTCCAGTGTTTCCAGAAGATGCACTGCATAGGAGCAAGAGGAGCAGAGGTCAGCCGACACAGAACCTGCAGACTCTTTCCCAGCCATGCTGATGCAGTAGACCACCTCCACTGGCTCATTGATTATGTGGAAGGGCAGCAGGACTTATCACCAACCTTATACCTGAGAAACCTTCTCAGGAGGATCCAGCTGAGAGCAAGGAAGGGCAGGGTGCAAAAGAAACTCACTGACTTTTTATTATTAAACATTGAGTTGATGGACATTGATGATTTTATTAATATGAATGTATTTTTTATTTATTTATGTAACTATTTTTTTTATTGTCTGATTTTATCATATGTATAGCAAATGTGATATTTGTGGAAATAAATTTAATTTCTTATACTTCATGCTTTCCATGTTTGTCTTTTCCTTTTACAATGCCAGACTACTTTTCAAACTAGACCATAATGCATTTCAAGAGTAAGTACTTTTGAGGATGGTTTATTGCATAAAAAATCTGCTGTCAAACACTGAAATAAGTTGAAATTTCAGGTAATTTGCTTTTTAAGCCCTGCGCTAAGTTTCTAATAAAAATTACTGAACAATTATGTTTACTTGTAAACTTATATGCTTAATTTGAAAATAACAAAGAAATTTTTATAAAATCTACCTTTTTGGAGTTATCGACTCATTAACATCACAGCAGTCATTACTGGTGTTGTTTTCATATATTTGCTTTGGAATAGACATTCACTTGTCTCAATTATTGCACACACACACACTGATGCAAACAACACCAATAATGGCTGCCATGCCGTAGCCAATAATGACCTGAATGAGTCTGAAGTTTTATTGTTAATAGCTCCAAAATGGTAGATTTTATAAAAATTTCTTTGTTATTTTTGAATTAGGCATGTAAATTTAGAATAAAAAATAACTATTTGGGAAATATTTATTGACTACTTAGCACAGGGCTTAAAAAGCAAATTAACTGAAATTTCTTATGGAATCATAGGCATAAATTAGTATAATTTTTTGAGGTTCTTTTTGAGCCATTATCTATGGTATATATTATGAAATAGAGCAAATAAGGCCCAAAAATCAGGTAGGTGTTCAACTTCTTATTATCATACCTATTATTAGATTGCAAACAATTTCATTAGATTTCTTTGAAATGATAATGTGAGTGGTTAGAAAGACAGAAGTGTAAATTGCATGTATAGTAATAATAATATCAATGTTAGGTAGACATACAACAAGCATCCCAGTGCAGAAACTTTTAAAATATTTCTATGACTAACAGATAGTTAACACACACACACACACATATATATATATATATATATATATATATATATATATATATATATATATATATATATATATAGATGTGTATGTATGTACTTATAATAAGTGTTAGTAAGCGATTATATCATATGAACATTTCAAGGTGAAATTAAATCAGACAAGGTAATAATCTATAAGAAGAAAAATTAATGATTTTAATCTATTTTAGCTTATCTTTGATCTTATGAATTATTTTAGGTTGGCTTGTTACATAATTTGCCTTTCCCCCATTTAAGATTGTCACCTCTTAAAAAGTATTTGCAAACTAAATACTTTATTCTTAGGAGCTGATGTAATTCTTTGTATAGTGATATCTATTTCAGTATGCCTTATTCTCAACCCCATCAAGAAATTAACCCAGCTTTACTTGAGTGTAAATGATTTCTTTAGTTATAATCAGGCATATTGCAAGAAGTAATATTCATTATTTTATCTTTTCTCATCCTTTTCATATTTTATCATCCACAAGCAATGAATAAAATAGTTCTTCAACTGTAAAAGCAACTGAGAAATGATCCCTACATTATATCACAAACATTTAGCCTTTAAGAATCTCCTTGTTTTTATTTATTTTGTTTAAGAGTCATAGTTATGAAGAGGACCATAAAGGTCAAGCATTTGAATTTTATTTTAAAGATTCTGCCAGGGACTGCAATTCTCTTTTAAATAATGGTATGCTACAGGTTGTGTTCTCTCAAAAGATTTAACATCATATGAAGTTGTATTTATTTTCCCTTTGCATGCTTAATAAAATGGTTTCTCTTAAGAAAGGCAAGTGTAAGAAGGATTTCCTTTATTAATTTGTTGGAAATGTTCACCTAATTTATAATGGATGATACATGGCTTAATTTCAGATATTGATATTTTCTATGTGACATGGGCATGAGCAAGTAATTTGCACAAATTTAAATTATAATTGCTAATTACCACAAATTTACTGAATTACATGAAATATTTTTATTGGTTTTTATTTTTCAAACAAAAGATTCAAATATCAACATTAAAATAGATCAAAGAAATACATTTTCCATTTTTCTTTCATTCAAATTGTTAATTCCATATCATTTGAAATTCTATTCACTAATTCAATTAGAACTTAATTCAAAAACAGTTTGAAATTCTATTCAAAATCCAATTTTAGTTCAATGTCCAATTAATGAAATTCAAATTTTAAAAGAGTCTCTTACTCTTTGTTGTTTTCTTATTTTTCCAGTTTTAATGAAAAACTATTTGTGAAAAATTAGGACATAAATGATCTAGAGAGAGAAAAAAGAGAATAAAATATTGCAAGGAAAATGACAACAGAAAAAGGAAGAAAAAATATAAGAATTAAAAGGCGGGAGAAAAGAATAAAACATAGGGAAAATAAAACCAGATGTAGTACAAATAAGTCCTTAAGGCATAAGACATTTTAATACACATTTAAATTTAAATAATTTAACATTCTTTGATCAAAAGTAAAAATTTTTGCAGATGACACCATTGTTTATAGATGTACTTCCCAAAATCAAGATGACTGGAGACTTGCAGTTGATCTCTGACCAGTGATCAGTGGGGAAAACTGACTTGTAACTTTCAATACCTGAAAAATCGAGCCAGTTCATCATCATCATCATCATTCAAACCCTGAGTTTCCTCCACTCACAATGAATCTCAATGCTTTAAAATATCTATTGGATCAAAAGTTCACTTCAGACAACTAGTGAAACTCATAAATACAATCCAAAAAGATGCTGTGAAAATGGTCAGTTAATTGCTTTAGGAAGTGTATGACTCCTTTTGTCATGCTTTATCGTTGTAAGCATCTGATTAGGCCCCAAATTGACTATTGTTGCCATATCTGCTCAATCCTTACTTTCCAGCCTTGATAGAATTTAAAATCATTTACACAGTCTTGTGGGTGATGACTTATTTTCCACTTAGACACACTGCTGCAAACCAGTCACTACTCTATTGCTATTACTATGGCAAATGGTCAGATGAGCGCCATTCTTTAGTTCCACAAGTTGGGACTCATACTGCTAAAATACATAATGCTACTTCCAAAGAGTTGAATCATCCTCATTTCCCCTGTATTCCATTGTAAAGATGAAGTTCCACTCAGTCTTTTCCTAACTGCCACTTTGTGAAACAGTTCTGGTGCAGGTGTTTTGTTGAATATTTCAGTCTTGACCTGAAGTCAAGGGTTAATCATTATTTTTCCTTCTTATCTTCATAAACTTCACTTCCTGCACCCTTCTCTTCCATTCATATCATACTCCTTATCATCATTTCAACTGTAACTCTCTAGTAATAAAAAAATTGTAGAAATCTACATGCATGTATATTTTCAGATATATAATTCTAAGTCAATCATAACTTAAATTTTAATAACAGATTATTACATTTGGTATATTGTAATTCATTCCATCTATTTCATTTTTTTTGAGTCATTTACTGATGAAAGACATTCATTCACTCAAGAAACACATTTTGTTTTCAGTTGCTTTTGTTAAAAGTATAAAGACACTGAATATTATATCCTTCTCTATTTTAAAAATATCATTTAATTATGCATCAATATCAAAATTGTTGTATATCAGTTAATCTATTGTTCTTAATTAATTTAGATTTATCTTTGATGTTATTTACTAGGCAGAATCAGAAATAATTATCATTTCAAAATATAACAATACAGAAATATTTTTTAAAAGAAATTACTTTTGGTTAGAGTAACAGGTTCTTAAAAATTCAGCCAATGACATAAAAAAATGAATCAATCTTGATCTTTCTATAAGCCTCTGGAAGAAGTTGGAAATGGTTAGCGTGGCAGTAAGACTAGGCTTGTTGCTGATTTCTACTACAGTTAAAAGATAAAGTCAAGAGCAATCTTAGCTTTTCTGTAAACAGACAACATGTCTTCAGCAGTCTTATGTCCATATTAAAAGATTTTCTGAAAAATCTATGTAAATACTGAAAATGGCTTCCACAAATAGCATTTGCTACACAAAAATATTGTATCTTTATCAATAGATAAAGCAAAGCAGGCTTCAGTATAAGCTTGCTGTTGGCTGAAAATGGCTTCTGACCAGTTTCTATCTATTCACTTACTATGGATCAATTCACTGCATCCAGCAGGTCTTCTGTATCTTATTTTAAAAAAGAGTTGTAAGCTTTTCAGCAAAACTGATTCTTAAAAAAATGATTTAAAAAGTTTTAATATTAAAAACAATTTTGTCATATTTCAACTTTAAATATCATCTCAGGTATGTTAGTATAATATTGTCTCAAGTATAATTTTTTGAACTGGATTTTAGTAGCATGATTCTATAAAAATGCATATCTTAGACTTTACAAATAAAATATGAATTGGTTAGATACTTGATGAAATAGTGTATTTGAATTTAATAAACTGATGAAAAAAATTCATCTTGAATTATATTTGTCATTTCCTCTCTGACCCATTTTTATAAATGTATTTATACTTGATAAGAATTATATGGACATGTAATTTTTATAAATCTTGAGATGAACATGAAAAATAACAAGAACCTGAAGCAGTTGAATTTGTGAATAAAGGCAATAAAATCATTTAAATTAACAAAGATTAAAAGCTGGCATTATTTGGGTTAAAAATTCTTTTCATATACACATATATTTATATAAAATTAAATTGATCCCAGAGGAAATTCTTATGGAATTAGGGACAAGAAATGATGATTCAATATGTTTTGTAAAATATTAAGAGAAATGAGACAAATTCAAGAAAACTCTAATATATTTTGAGAAAATCCCAAAAAAGAATCAGGTCCTAAAATCATGGCTCGGCTTCAGTCACTTTCCTACTGCCATAAGGTTGTTTCTCTGTGTCTTTTCTATAAATACTTTCATGGTAATTATTTGAATGAGCACTTCACTATGGTACTTTTTTAATTTAAGTGCAGTACTAGACTAGTGTCAAGATCTTATCAATTTACTGTTGCGCTGGCTAGATATAACTAAATTCAATTCTAACAGTTTATTTTCTCACACTTCTCACTTATAGAATTCACTTCCAGCTCCATGCATTCCAGCCAACTTTAATCTGCAAAAATTTAAATGCAATGTCAATCACTATCTACTGCCTACCTGACAACTCTTTCCACTTCCTGCTCATTATTAATATTTCTGTTCCTACTTCTTCCACACCCTGTAACCCCTTCTGTTCTTAGTGGCTTTACTGCTTTGCATGGGGTTATACGAATTAAAAAAAATCAATCTGGTCATATCAAGATGGTTAATGACTTTTGCACTAGTGTAAGTTTTTCTTTGTTTTCCTGGGCAAGTTTGTAACTATAAATATTGTTCACTTGGTTCTGAAGGAAGAATCTTAGATTTTCTCATCACTATTCTATATTTTACCTGTGTCCTTTAATTATAATTTATGAATTAGTTATACTTTTTGAATATGAATTGCTCAAACATTTTGAATTGTACTGAATTTTTATATTTTATAGTAGCAAGATGTTATACGTAATATTGTGTAAGAAAAATATATCTATAATATAAATATATATCAGGATTGCCTGGTTAGATCTTACCACTTGCATAATACTGAAAAATATAAAGCAGAAATAAGTGCTTTTCTTTGTTATTAGCGACAAAACAATAAATAATCATTTGCCATAGAACACTACATCAATCTTATATATTTTTTAATAAAAAATAATTTTTCAAGCTCAGTAACCTTTGCTACCATTGTTTTTACATATATGTATATACAAATTAGTTGTGTATTTGACAATATTGTATCTTTTAAATAAATATGAAGAGGACACAAAAGACATGTTACTATTTTGAACCTATGAAGTTTTTTTTCAGTTCTTATTTGTTCCTGCAATAAAGGTTCATTTTCATATTTAACATATAATGTTTAAGTGATATTGTAGCTTTCTCTAAAATGTATATTGATTTGATGTGGAAAAGAGAGTCAGTTTGAGTCCTTTTATTTTTCTTATCAAAATAAATTTTCCTAGAAATATTTCTCTTGCTTCCAGCCATCTCAATGTATTTTCCAATTATTATTGGAAACTGAGAAAGGTTCTTCTACTTTTATTTCCATGAAACATCAATGCCAAGTGACATGACAGAAAAAGTGGTTTTCAGTTTTGTTATCAATCAATACTGTCAGTGTTATTTCTTTACAAATTTCTTCACAATATTTGCCAACATTTCAGAGAAAAGCAATGAAACAATCATCTGCCTATGACAGCATTGTTTTAGCCTTTTAAAACATTTGTCATTTTTTTTTCTATTTTTAAGTGAAATATTTTTTCTTATTTTTCTAATTTTATGTTTAATGATGACCAATCTTTCACTGCTTTAAATGAAGAATTAGGTATACTTTTCGTTGCAACAGTTGGTTTTAATGTTATAGCTGAAATAAAACAGTGTTTTATATTTATTTCTGTCTAAATCAATAGTTCATCTAGACTTCCCATATTTCCATATATATACATTCACATACATGCATAGAATAGAGATCCTAAGTTCATTCATAGATTCTTTATTTCTATAATTTTGATATAATTACAAATAGGCTTTTTAAAATTATCAAAATCTGTAGGATTAATGTTATTTAGTATTAATTAAAAGTATTTCAAATAGAAAAGAACATATTTGTCTTTTACACAGATAATTAGAATTGTTTATAAATTCATTTATCTATTTGTAGCAGTTACTCAATTATATTCATGGTTAGCATATAAAAAAATATAAACTTAGAAAGTATTTGTCAAATACTTAGAATATTAAAAGAAATTGTCTTTCTTCCTCAATTTATTTTTATTTGTATTATGATATATATAGTTATATTCTGTTGCAATTAGATCTCATTCTGATTCATTCTGCATGCTGATTAGATGTGAATACCATGAAACAAAATAAAAAAAGTTGTTTTCAAGCATCACATCCAGTTACCAAAACAAGCTCCTGCAGTGAAAGCAACATTGGTCAATCATGAAATGTTCCCACTGAAAAGAAGTCCCTGGGCACTGCCAGATTCACTTAAAAGCAGGCCTCTTGCAATGACCATTAGCAGTTGCCGGCCATCAGACCACATGCCAACATGCAGTGCACTGCCATTATTGTCAGCATGACTGCACCTCTCAACATGATCATTACCACTCCCAGGCTAGATTAATCCCCTGACTCATCGCTGACAGAAACCAACAGAGATCAGTTTCAACACCTTCCGGCTATTGACACACCAACATGATTTGTAACATCACACAGAATGTGAACAACTATCTGACTTTGACATTGCTCGGCTCTCAATGCCAAACCATCATGATTGATTAAAAGTTGACACTACCCAGTTACAAGCCTTCTTCATTGCCAAAGCCGTCACCTCAGCAAACACAACAGTGGCTGACTATCCAGCTTCAGTACCACTAGGCTCCTGACACTAATTGTCGCAATTGATAACATCTCACATCGGCAACACCCAGCTACCAGCCTTCTCATGACCCTGCTTGTAATTATCACTGCAACCTTGTTTCGTAGAAACACAGGCCTACAAGCTACACCTAATTC
Source organism: Acanthosepion lycidas (assembly GCA_963932145.1). Taxonomy (NCBI): domain Eukaryota; kingdom Metazoa; phylum Mollusca; class Cephalopoda; order Sepiida; family Sepiidae; genus Acanthosepion; species Acanthosepion lycidas. The sequence goes on from OZ010578.1 coordinate 64,543,454, forward strand.
CTTGTCACCACTGTGGTCACCATAGCATACTTGATTTGCTACAGGCATTTCTTTGCAGTCATCACCGTGACCTTGTTTCATAGAAACACATGCCTATCAGCTACACCAATCCCATGTGACCTTGACAACCAATGCACCCTCCCAGGAATCAATCCACCACCATCACCTCAATCAATCATCATGTGCATCAGACCCAATCAATGACTATATCCTATGACCTTGGTGAAATTATTTCATCAGATTGAGACTTTCATATAGGTGCCAAACCAGTTCAGAAATATCTAAATTGTCATCTGTTTACAATGACTTTTTCAGATCAATTGTTATTATTTATTCCTTCAATATTCTTTATACAAAAAGACAATTAATAAATTGAGAAATCTTGAAAATAGTATTAGGCTATAGCAAGGACTTATAGTGTCAATAGCATTCTAATTTGGTAAATAACATTTTTCTGTTTTTATGAATCTTTTTGCCACAAAAATTATACTATAACAGTATTATAAAATCTATATTTACTATGTAATAATAATATTAACAAAGATCATTTACACCTAACAAACATGACAACCAGTAAATTATTTATTGCACTTCTCACTTGTGGAATTCTCTTCCAGCTTCTTGCTTCCCAATCTTCAAAAATTTAAATGCAATGCCAATCATTATTTTCTGTCTTCTTAATTCTTATTCTTTTATTTTCCTCTCTCCTTAATAGTAGTTTTTCTTATATACTCTAATGTTAAGTAACCTCTTGTGGCTTTATTGCCTTGCTTGGGGTGAAATGATTTTAAAAAATTACTAGAGCATTCAAAACAAGCAGAGATTTGTAAATTTTTTTAAACTTCTATTTACTGTGTCCACTCAGGACGTAGGTAATAACAGCACTCTACAATTTCCTGTCCTTTGTCGCTCTTAGTAAGTTTTGCTTTTTTGCTATCTCTCCTAAACACTGTTCTGCCAATTATTTATACAAGTTCATTAGGTAGGTTATGCACATTTTTCTGTCCCTCTTGCCTTCACTGTGTGTATCAAATTTTTCAAGTCCTCTTTCCTCTTTATTTGTCCTAGAAATTTCAATTATCTCTTTCTGATATTGTATCTTTTTGTTTCCACTTTCTATAAAACTTTGTCGTTACTCACATGTTCAGTCCATGGTATTCTTAGCATCCTTTCTGATGCTTCAAGTCTTTTCTTCATCTGTGAAGATATGGTCTAGCATTCACTACCATATAGGAAGATTGATATTACATAACAGTTCAGTACTCTTTGCTTTGTTTCTGATAAAATTTTCCTATTTCTTAATACTTTGCTTAGCTTTTGGAAGGTATCTTTCATTATCCCAATGTGCCTTTGAATTTCAGTGTCATATTTCTGTTAAAACACTTCCTTGATATTTAAATTTTTGTAGTTGCTTGATTTTGGTATTTTCAATTTGTAATTCACATGTTGGTCTGTTTCTTTTGCTGATAATCATACATTCTAAATATTCACAATTGATGTTTAGTCCTTTCTTCTCACTTTCCTTTACTATCAACACTATTGTCATTTGTATATCTAACGTTAAGACTGTGGCCACTGATAATGAATCCTGGTAAGTCTTCTAATTCTCTCATGATTGCTTCACTGTAAAGGTTGAATAAGTCTAATGAGAAAACACATCTTTATCTTAAGCCTCTTTCTATTTACTGAATTCATTTTCTATTTGTATGCAGGTGATTTACTCCCAGTATAAGTTATGGATTATTCTAATATCTTTCCCAAATAAATCAAGCTTACCTTGCAGTTCAAATAATTCATTGTAATGCTTTTGCATAATCTATAAAACATCCTTTTGCATTTTATTGTTCTTTCTAATATCATTTTGAGCAGAAAGGTCACATTTCTGGTTCCAGTGGCTTTCAGAAAACTGTGGTGAATAGATTAATAAACGTTCAAATGACTTAATGAAATCAGTTGATTTGCCTTATCCTGACAATCAGATCTGTGTTTCTGCAAAACTTCAAGTTAGAAGATAAGTCATTTGAACTTTTATTTATTTATTCACTATATTGTAATATGATGTAATGAATATGGATACACCTGTGTTCCCCCTCACAGGAATATGATTGGCTGGTGTCAGCCATAAATACAGGCTGATGATACAGGACGACGACGCCCATTGGACTACGGCATTGGCTATCCTATTGCCTACACCTATTGACTGTGACTACGACGAGTACCAGTTCCATTACTGCTACCTGCTAGATTGTTCTACTCGGTTACAGTATCCTAAACCACTTACCTACTTCGATCAAATATATCCCTTTCTGGGACATATCACAATAATTAATCCCTATTATATGGATTCATTATCACAATATTTTGTTTATTTGTTGTTGTTTTTAGTTTTGGTGTCCTATATTTATAAAATGGTAGAGACACTTGCTATTGTCATAGATAAAACTACATCACTTTTACAAACTGTATCTTTGAATAATTATAAATTGAAATCCTTTTAACAAATAAAACTGTACAACTAAGAATTTATTAATGTAATATTTTATGCTTCAGAATTTCTTTTTCGTGTTTTATTTATTCATAGACATCCTTTTATTTTCTATCTCTATGCATTTTTCTTTGCTTCAAATCTTTTTTTTCAATTCTTGCCTGTTATTTATTAAAGCAACATTTCTTTTCTTTATTTGTAGAAATCAGACAACATTCTATTATAAACAACTTTAATATGAATACACAATTTTATCGTTTATCTTTTTTCTACTTTGATATCTTTCCTTTCTTTTAAATTAATTTCTTTATTTTTTCATTTTTTCTTGTTTCTTCATTGCCTCTTTTTTCCTATTAATTTTTCCATTTTCAACTTCATTCTTTTACTTTCTTTTGAATTTTCTATTTTTCTTATTATTTTTAACAAATCCTTTTAACCTTTTTTGCATTTATCTTTCATCATTTTTTTTCTTATACATTATTTCTTTATGATTTTCCAATGTCTTCTCTTTTAGCCTTTATGTTATGTTTTTATTTTATCTAGTTTTAATATTTTATCTTTTTATTGTCTTCTCTTTAGTTTTCCTTCACATTAATGTTTCTTTTATTCTATTTATTTCTGTTACTGCTTTTTTCTTTCATTCATTCACTTATTTTCTTTTTTATCTTTATTCTTTGTATTAATCACTCAATTTTCATTTTCTTAATTTTTCTCCATCTATTTTCTTTCTTCCTTCCTTAGATTTATTTTCCTTTTTGCTTCACTTCTAATTTTTTTCTTTCTTTACTTTTGCTTTCTTTCTATTTCAACAACTTTACTTTTTTATATATCAATTGTTCTTCTTTTTTCCTTCTATAAATATTCCTTTTAACAACTTTGCTTTTTACAAATGAGTCATCATTTCTTCAAATCATAGAAGACAAGAAAGTTTCATTGATTGTTTAACACAGAGATTTTTTAAAGTGAGAAACTAATCAGTTGTTGTTATAATAATAGAAAATTTCTTCTTCTTTATTGCTGCATCTTTTTTTCTTTGAACATCTTCTACTGTTGATGTGTTAACATGGCTTCCTAGCATTGTCTGTAATCACTAACCCAATTACCTAACAAAATAAGAAGCAAAACAAATATTCTTCATTTTTCATCTAAATTCTATTTCCTCATCCTAATGCAAACTGATGTGCAATGTTCTAACCCTTTATGTTCTAGTTTCACATAAGTTTTCTTTTCTCTAATGATTGCTTGATAACAAATCTCAGAAACAAAATATATTTTATTTCTGTTTTTAATTTTCTGACAACAGTTTTTTTTTCAGTTAAATTAATAAATAGATTATTCTTACTTGTTTCTTATTTTAAGCTAATAGTCTATGATCAAAAGTATATAATTTCATTATTCCAATTATACAACTTTCTTTTAGAAAGAAAATATAAAATTTTGCCAATAATATTTTAGTGAATGAAGCCTTTGATTATAATTACATGTATATACATATAGATGTGTGTATCTGGCATATTTCCAGTAATTATTTCTTCATATATAGATTCTGTAGGTTTTAGTTGTATATAATCTTGAATACCTTTCATCTACCTTGTCATTGCTTAAAGGTAAAACTCAAAGTAAGGTTTTTGGCTTAAATCTCACTTGTAATAGTATAAATATTTTGCTAGTAAAAGACAAAGTTTTATATAAGATATGAATAAGTAGGCATTTGTTTCTGTATTAAATATGATAACAAATGAAATTTAATATATGTCAGATTGAAAAGAGATATTATCAAGAAAAGCACAAGTAAATGGTTGAACATTAAAAGCAAAATTTGTTGTGATCAACAAATTACTAACATTTCTAAAATCAAGTTTTTCCTAATCATCTTTTGGACACCAGTTCAACCAGTGGTTCATTGATATTCCACATTATTACTGTTAATTTATCAAGACAGGTTTTTAGAAATTTTAATAGCAGAATATTATAATATAAAAAGTAGTTTGATCTTGTTTAGCTACAGCATGATTAAGTGTTAGGTTTTGAGGTGTGTGTGAGGGGACAAAGTGTGGTAACTATAACAACAGAAAATTATGTGTTTTGATGCAATTTGTTAAAAATAGATAAGAATTCTCATTAGAACAAATAATGAAAAAAAAGAAACTTTAGCAAGTCGGAGAGAAACATGTAATGTGGTGTTTAATGGCATTTCACAGATGCAAAATTATGAAGAATAAACAAAAACTGGGAATATACTCTTTAAAAAATGTTTATTTTGAATTTTCAAACAGAAAGTGTTTTTCTGATGTATGTATGTGTATGTAATATACTTAGAGAAATCAAATACACCATATGATATATTTGATTTCTGTGTCTTGGTATATATATATATATATATATTTAGTTTATGAAAAATTAGGTAATCCGTATGGGTAGACCCAAGGAGGATAAAATCCAGAGAGCTCAATGTAAATCCAGAGCAAATAATTTAAATAAAAACAGACCACTTTAAAGTGGTCTGTTTTTATTTAAAAAAAAAAAAATATATATATATATATATATATATATATATATATATATAGTTTTAAGGCATGCTATATTTATGGGTTGAAATGCTCAATATTAGAGATAGAGCATATGTAAATATAAAAGTGTACATCAAAGACAACACCAAGAGGTGACTGTCTGTTTCATGCTAGATGCAGTCATCTGGCCATTTAACATGAAACAGACTGTTGCCCCTGGGAGTTGACTTCAGTGTCCACTTTTGTGTGTGAGTATATATATATATATATATATATATATATATATATATAAATGTATGTGTGTATGTATATATATATATATATATATATATATATATATATATATATATAAATGTATGTGTGTATGTATATATATATATATATATATATATATAATTCAGTTTTACATGATAAATTAGTGAGGCATTATATTAATAAGAGATTTGTAAGATATACACAAATATAGTCCAGTGATGCTCAGCCCCCCTCACTAAATCAAATGAATAGCTGAAAATATTTCTGATAAGAAAAGCTCTAATTCAGTCTTCTTTGCAGTTTGTCATGCTTAGTATTTGTTAATTTCACATTATTTGGTGTAATACCTATTTTTAACAGCAGTCTATTATTTTAACTTTAATACTGTTAATTCTAAAAAAAATAAAATAAGGATCCCAACTAGACACTAACTTATGCTAAATAGTTCTCTCCTAGTTTTTTTTTTTTTACTTCATCTAAGCATTTTAATAATTTGAAATTTAGGTTTCAAAACACCCTAAATATTAAGGAAAATTTCACTCATATATACCATAAAAAAAACAAATAATCATTCATTTTACAGATATGTATAGATGTTAAGAAAAATCACTTGCACCTTATTTCATTATGTTTAGCTCCGATATTAGAGCAGTAGATTGCAGGATGAAGACATAAAAATAGCATAAAAATTATGAAAAGTAGTTAGAAGCTTGAAATTGACTGCTTCATTTATTGAAAAATTGCATAAAAAATATTTTTATAAAACTTTCTCTGCAGTAGTCATATGGCACCATCTATGTGTAAATCTTACTTTTTTTTTCAATGTTAAAATTACCTTCATTTTGGTATATCACTTAACTGAAATGTCAGGAATTAAAAATAATGCTTAAAAAAAGAAAATAGTATAGAATAGAGTTATTTTCTCATTGAACTAGAAATGATTACAGCTGTGTTTATTTTTTGTTTTTTTTATTCATTTTGTTTAAAATTTTCAGCAGTTTTTTTTTATTTATGCTAATTTTTTTGCTTGATTATTGAACCTGTTTTTCTTCTTTCATCAATCAAGTTGCAATAGGGCTGACTGCTGCCCCCACTGCATTTATGATTGAAACCTTCCAAACAACCAATCATGACTCATTCTGGCCCTTTCTTCTGTGAATGACTAATAAATAGAATGAACTCTTCCCTTTTCCCTGATACACTCAGTCTACTTGAATTCAAGATCAATCATTTTACACTTTTGTGATTTTATCACAAAAATTCATTCTCTCACCCATGAATGAAATAAGTGGGCATGGGAATAAAATAACATTTTTTATGATGTCTGGAACTTGGATGAAAATTTTTAGTTGACCAAGTCTGATTTTGAGAATTATAAGTTTGAGAATATAAGTGATGATGATATACAGAATTGATATGACAAGTAACCTCAGGCTAACAAAGGACTGGCATTATTAATCCATCTAGTGTACTGGTTATCAGATCAAAGTTCTCTGACGAACAGATGACAAAAGATTTTAGGAAAATAGAACTTCATTTTGGATTTGATATTAACATATACTTTCCCAGTATCTTGGAAATGAAATTATGCTACTTGCATAATGGTACACCATTAGCATAGGATAAAAATGGACGACAAAAATTAGCATATAGACTATAGGAAAAACTTAACACATATATTTGATGAGTTTTTATATATTACATTCCAGATATGTGTACATAGTGATTGGAAGAAATGAGAGAGAAGAAAAAGATGATTAAAAAAGGAAACAATAAAGAAAAAAAATGAAGAGGAGAAGAGGAAACAAAGGTCAGGGTTTACTGTATATTTGATACAATGCTTTAAAATCAATACTATAAGATTCTGGAGTGAGGTATGATGGAGTAATGGTTAGAAGCTCAAATTAAGGAATCAGAGAGCAAAGTTTGAATGCTAGTTCAGTTCATTACATTCAGTCACATGCTAATATAATTGGGAAAAGTATGAATCCATCTTTTCTCCCCCAGCTTTGGGTAAATAACAGCACAGACTGGGTCCTATAGCCTAGGGTGGCAACCAGTGTAGAAGAAAGTCAACTCTAAGGAATTTTGTTTTGTGTCCTTTTGTCACACTGTGCATCATTTCTCTGCATTTGGCTTTTCCAAACATTGTGGTTGGTTCTTCCCAAGTTTTCAACACTATAAAGAAATCATATATGCAGGTAGTCTGGCTGTCTGGCTTTAAGAACTGAACTGCTGAACCCTTATATATTTAAAAATGATGGGAGAGACCTCTCTATATAAAACAATTTGGAAAATTTTACATATTTTGCCAATGATCCAGTAACATTAGAAAAAAAATTGTCGTAAGAACAAAATTTATATGAGTGAAACAGAATGGTATTCCTGTTAAATACTTGGATGCAATATTTTTTACTTTAATTCTATCATTATTGAAACTAGATATTAACTAAGTTTTTTCAGGTCAGTTTTTATTACAAATTTATATATATATATATACTATAACCTCTTCCTTTTATATATATATATATATATATATATGGTTCAATGGATAAATTGTCCTAAATTATGCAAAAAAGAAATTAACACTGACATCTTATTTTAAGAGATATATTTAAAATTAGACACAAATATATTGAAATACTGAAGAGTAAATTATTCAATATAATCGCCATTGGCTTCAACCACGGCCCCCAAATGACTTCAGAATCTTCTGTAACTTTTCTGGACACTCTCCTTGTTTAAATTGGTGAATGCTGCCACAATCCTTGCCTTCAGTTTATCTTTGGTGTTACAAGAAGTTTTATTAGTCACTTGCTCAACTGCACCCCACTAATAATATTCAAAGGGGTTGCAGTCTGGAGAATTAGGTGGCCAAATATAAAGGATGATCTTGTAGAGAAGTCTGCCACATTTGATTGGTGACCCCGACGTGTAAGAAACATCACGATTTATTGGTGACCATGCCATTCTAAGAAGAGATCGATATTCAAAGAATGCACCAATATTTCACTGGTACCTCCATATTTGACTGGTAGCCACAACATTAAACACAAAATTTTGCCAGTGAACACCCCAAAATCAGCATATCAACTTGGTGTACAAAATTTTTTTTTGTCACCACATGCATTTATTCATGATAGTCAACATGGCAGACGCAGACAGTAATGGAGATGCAGTGCTGTTCAACCTTCCTGTCTTCAGCACGATAAACATTCACATTTGGTTTTCGCAACTGAGCACAATATTTCAGTCTAAAAGAATCTAGCTACAGCCTACTCGTTTTGCTTGCGTAGTCGAGAAACTATCTGCTGATGTCGCATCGGAGGTTTCCGATTTACTAGATAATGTACAGACAGAGAAACCATTCGATGTTCCAACAGAGGCCATTCTTTACAGGAACACTAACATAGAGCTAACCTCTACCTTTATACAGTACCTTCAACATAGAATGGCTGAACTATCATTCACTCCTACACGAGTACACCCTAAGGAGATTTACCTTCCCAAATCCTGACAAGACTGTGACTATGTCTTCGTTAGACAAGACACAGTGGAAAAACACTAATCCTTAATTACTCAGGACATTTTAAAGTAATTTCACGACAACCAAAGTATTTTATGATTCAGATATACAACGGCCAGTCAAACATCGCTATCGACTGACTGAAGCCAGCATATCTTGAGCAAGCTGCCAAACAACTTTATCCGGATCGACAGCAATCCAACATTCCACAGAAACCAGCATCATCATCGTCAAACCAAAGTCAGCAGTCCACTTCACAATCAGAACCACTGTTTACCAAAAGAGCTAGGATGGTGCATTGGCCTTCTAAGTATCGCTCCTACTTGACATATTAAAAAAATTGTTATAATTTCTTTAATCTCCAGTGGGGTGATGTGTGAACCTACCTTATGCACAAACATATACATACAAACACAAAATCACATGTACAATGCCAAACGATCATTAGCTAATAAATCACTAATACATTTTTTACAGACAATTTACAAACCGCAGTAATACAATAATTTTGGAATCACTTTATTTTTTAAGTAGTCAAATTTGTGAACTTTTGGGAGAAGTGGCTCACAGAAGCTTCCTTAAGTCTACCCAAAGATCGCTCGCTGATTGATTGATGCCAACCAATTAAATCATTTGCACGTGAAGAATAATTTTTCCCACGCAACGAATCAGCCTATAGTCACTTATTTAAGCCAAAATTTTTCTCATCTCAGTTAGTGAGACCTCAACTGCTAAATGAATCTATGACAATTGGAACTCCAGTTCTAACCACGCACTAACCTTCTCACTCACATGCACACCCACATGCTGATGATAGTTTGTACACCTTCACTAAAAACTTCTTTTGACACAACAATACTTTTCAACAGTAATATCACAAGAACAATCATATCATGAAACACTCATGAACATTTATCCAGTGAACTTTAAACCAAATAATTATCTCTCACTGAACTCTTAAATTGCAGTCAAAGAGCAGCAACTCTTGATTAATTCAACCTTTCTTACTTAAATGCATGTTTTCTTTCACATTTTTGTTTGATATTTTACATCTTGTTAATATACATATATTTTATGTACAACAATGTCTTGTGGTTATTCTTCTTGCTTGAATCCTGTTTTCCTATCAAAGTTAAATTAATGTGGTGAAGTCTGCCACAATCTGGTCACAGAAATTGTCTGACTACAATAATTGGGTTCTTCTGCTTGTGTGGCATTGTACAGAGTCCTGTTGCCAGACATATGGTCTTCCAGTAACCATCATCTTGATCCAGATTTCAGGTCCTCGCCAACAAATTTGGGAATTCTTTTCTTATGAGAATGAGCAGAGTGAGTTTTCTGAACTGCCATACCTTTATAATCACTATTAGACTCTTCTAACTCTTTCCAGATTCTCTGGACTGTCCTCATATTGACACCCAAACACTCTGAAATGTTCATATTGGAATTTCTAGCATGAATACCAAGCAATACAGTATACTATTTCCAAATTTCTGATGGAGTGAATATATATATATATATATATATATATAGTTTCTCTACTGATAGCTCAACTATTTACTTCTGTCTCAGTTGTAAGCCTGATAGGTTTTATAAAGTCAAATTCAGTGCTGATCCCCAAAACGGCCTTCAGTTAAGTGGGGCAAGAAATGGTTTGTTAATTTTAACAAACTTCAAAATCTAAGTTGATCTCTTTTAATTATCTGATGAACTTTTTTTTGCCTTCAATCAGCATGGCTGATGCTAACCTCCAGAAGAGTGACTTATTGCACTTTCTCAGACTAACATTTTCTGCTGACATGAAGTGGAAAGATTATATTGAATCAATTCCTAGTTTTGCTGCTAGGAAAAATAGTTTACTATGTTGGGCTAGACTATATTTCTTTCCAGAATCTTGCTTACACATCTATAAGTCTATCATTTATCCATGCACTGAATATTGCTGCCACATCTGGTCTGGTGCTCCTGCTATGTATCTTGAGATTCTTGACAAAACCAATGAATCTGCAATGTTTTTGGTCCTAACCTGGCAACTCAGCTTCAGTTACTTTCCCACCACCATAATGTAGCTTCCCTGTGCCTTTTCTATAAATATTTTCATGACAATTGTTCAGATGAGTTTTCTTCTTTGGTACCTTAATGAATTTCATTACAGTATTAGTTTGGTGGCTAGGTTTCATAATTTCACTGTTGAAATTGCTAGATGTCACTGTAAGTTCTATGTTAAAATTTTCTTCTCTCACACGTCTCACTTGTGGAACTCTCTTTCAGCTTCTTGCTTTTCTGTTAATTACAGTCGTCAAAAATTTAAATGTGATGTCAATTGTCATCTTCTGTCTCCTTGAATCCTGTCCTCTTATTTTACTCTCTCTTCAATAATGTTTCTGAATTTCTTTCACTCTCTATAACCCCTTGTGACTTAGTGGCTTTATTACCTTGCTTGGGTGTGGAATGATTAAAAAAAAATGCCATGTAGTAATGTCTCTAACATATTGATCATGGAACAACCACGATTCAGTCATAATTCTCTTCCATGGAGTAATCTCTTGTGGTATAAGATGCAAATTTGAATATAATCCAATGCCTACTCTTTTGATCTGAATTCACACAATTGAAAGGATCAAAAAATATTTTAATATAAAAACAATAGAAAAAGATTCTGGGTTAAAAATGATTGATGAAAATAATTTATCTCATCAAAACTTAGATGATTGACAACACTGAGTAACCTTGTCAGTAATCTAGTAATAGGTATCTTTACTCCTAAATTTTAGATCTTAGCTTGGAGATTTACCATTATAAGTGATGTTTATAATCTCTTCATTTTTCAGAAAATTGTTCTTGCCAAATTGTCAGAAGGCACAAGAATCTGACACTAAATTTGGTATCATATACAGAATTAGTAATTGAAGATAAAGGCATGATAAAACAAAAATGAAAAAAATACATAGAAAAATTTCCATCATGAAAATTTGGTTATAAAAATAAATCTATTCCTTTACAATCTTTCAACAAGATTTTGATAATTTTTGCTGGGATCTTTGAGATGAAGAATTATCATTTCTATATGTTTTAGTATTCAGACCAGCATGTTCATCTTGGTTGTTATAATCAAAAAATATTTGTTCTTTATGTGTTTGATAACTTGGTAGTTTTCTTGGTGTTATGTTTTGCATACCTCTCTGCATAGTAGTAGTCATAGTACAATTCTCCGTGTCTTGAATAACAACCAGGTTTGCTAGGCATAGCCACCCTGTGTTTGCCAGTTGTTCTCTATTTATACTTGTCTATCTAATTTGCATACAATACTAAACTTGGAATTTTTAACTGAACAGTATAAGGGTGGGGAGAATGGTCCTAGTTCTTTCTTTCATTCTAATCTTATGAATTGAATAAAGTGTTCAGTTCAAACTTCCAAGCGTACAATCAAGATGACCATGATGATCCAAATAATAAAGTATATAACCAGATTTTGATCTCATAAAAATACTTTAGCACATTTTAACATGGTTCTATTGTAAATTCCAAAATAGAAATACATGGAACCTTTGTAATCCAGTGTTTTACTTGACTTTTAAAAGCAAATGATTGTTACTGAGGAATTTTATAAATTAGATATGAAACTTGGTAAATAACTTCCAGGTCAAAGCTTACATGATGGAAATTTAATTAAATCTCCTGATTATTTTCCTTTGATTTAAAATATGGTATTAGAGAGAATAACTTTTATTGTAATTTTATAATTACCTGTTTATTAAGGTTACTAATAACCATTGCTTCTGATGTACTTCATTTTTCAGAGGAAACACTATTGCATAAATTGATCAGTTCATGTTGAGCCTGCTTTTCAAATATTATAAAAGTACAAAAACGAACCAGCAATAAAAATATTAAATGAAAATAATAGTAAAAATTAAACAAGAAAATGCAAATATCCATTTTGCGGTGTAGTTATTTTAGGTTTCTATGGCATCAATCAGACTTTAATGAATGACTTTTCAATATTTAGTCTCAGTGTTGCTTCTGGCAACACTGAGACTAAATATTGTTTATTGTTTCATTGCTTCCACCACATTTTATTTCTATCACAAAATATTTTCTATTTTTTGTCTGCTTCATGTTTCCTTATTGTATTGTTTCTTTTCTAGTTTACTGTGTCAGTAAAAATGAGAGATGGAAAGAGTTAAAATAATCTATAAGAACTTATTTTTCTCATCAAAGACCATTTCTGGTTTATGACTTTGTTCATTACAGCAACTCTCCTTGTAGTTTGCTGTCTAACTTATCTTTATCCTATCCCAGGCATGATAGAGATCAAAATCATTTTCATGATCATGTCTTGTGGAGGAAGATCTATTCTCTACTCTGCAAGCTCTTTCCCACATATACAACATCACAAGCTACATCTGACAGTAAGGCCTCTGATCATGAGGAATTGAGGAATGTGGAACGACCTCTTAATTGCTGTTGTTCCCAGGTTTCACTTTAAATCCAGGGTGGTAGCATCTGTTAGGGTCCCAACTATGGGCAAATAGTTAAGCTCCAAATTGGAGACAAAACACTATGAAAGTATTAATTAGATTGGCATTGATTGCTCATCAGGATCATCTGAAGTAATATATTGGGAGTGATTCCAGCACAGTGATCTCCCAATTGGTTTTCAGTGTCAAAGAGATCAGATTTCCTCACTAGGATGGTTTTAGGATCTGGTACATCTCCAGCAGTCTTTAAGAGCGATTGTAGTTTGTCTTCCATCCAGGTGTCGCACAAGTGCATATTGTGGGTTTACTTCTATTAGTCCCACCTCATCTACCAGGGGGGCGGTCATGTTTGGTATAGTGAATGGGGTTGAGAGAGCCAAGTGGGAAGCAAAGTCCCAGCTGAACTCTGTTGTTGGAAGGGTAGAAATTTTTCCTGTGGTGTGGCATTGGTCACTGAACATGATAGCGATCTGATGGCATACAGGGCTACTGGAAGAAGATTTTCCCAATTATTTATTGAGCATTTGTGTGTTGAAGCAGCCAATTGAATTGTTCCCCAAACAATAGGGAGTACGGGGTTGTTACCACCACTCTGCGTTCTTGTAAGAATTTGCTGAAGCTGCTCGAACATGAAGGCAGCTCCACGGTCTGAATGTATGTATGCTGGTACTCCAAAGATAGCAAATAGGGAACAAAGGCATTGTATAATTGTTGCAGTCATATGTGGACAGGGAAAAGCAAAAGGAAACCGTGAATATTTGTCTACAATAGTTAGCATGTATCAGTTTCGTGTTTTGGATGGTATATTTCAAATATAAGTTTGAACTCAGACATCTTTTTCTCAAGAACCACTACATTGTGGAATAAACTTTCACATGGGTGCTTCTCTTTAGTACTACAATAACCTCTTCAAGTCAAGGGTCAATTGTTATCTATCATCTTTACCCTAATAATCTTCACTTGCTACCATCTTCTCTTCCATTCATATCACACATCTCATTCATCATTACCATTTTGTAACTGAAAATGGGGTCAACTCAATAAGAGACTTAGAGTTGGTTGCGCATGGTACTGTAAGCACCAGGAGTTATGTCCTCTTACAATGGGCTGTTGAGAGAAGACCTTCTACTTACAGTAGGTGACACTGACTATTTTTATATGAACGATACTGGGAAGGTATTAGCCAATAGTCAGTGTAGTCTGGGACTGAGAGAGCTATATAACAGCAGTTTTTC